>OZ023273.1:102298484-102486170 GCA_964007475.1 Hybos culiciformis
ATGGTTCATCGTTATAAATAATTGAAATATAGTATGTATCTGATTAAAGTTTTCTTTATTCTATCAATAATGCCCATGATTATGGACTTTAAAAAATTTCACCTTACCTTGAAAAAATTCAAAAAAAGAATATTCATTTATTTCCGGAATTTAAATTCCATTACGTATCCAAAATTGAATTTTATTATAGAAAAAAAATAAAGGATATTTTATGCAAGGGAAAGATGTAAAAAATAGAAATCTTTTTTTTTTCTATATTGATTTTAAAGAATTCTTGCAAAAAATTGTTAAAATATTAATTGAATGTTTTTTTAAAGCTCTTGAAATATCATACAAAAAAATTTATATGCAAATTATGCGCAAAATTTTTGGAATTTTTATACCGTACGTACGTTGTAAATAAATTAAAAAAATAATATCCCATTAGGCAAATTTAGTCCATCAAAAGCTGTAGTCACTTTTGTAATATTAGCACTAAAATTGAAATTAAATGGGAATCAATCGACAAGGTTAATAAAGATTAATGTTGTTATGCCTGCTTCGTTTCGTTTCAATCTATCGATTCTGTTTCTGGATAAAGTTGAATAGAGTTTTCTATATAAGGTTGCAGAAGCTTGGAAATTTGTTGAATAAGAATTTTTTTATCTTTTTCAATAATTAAGTATAACAATTCTCTACAAAATTTAACTTGAACAAGTATACTTACTATAATATTAATAGATTTTTCAATTTTATTTACTTTAATTCAATTTTTTCTTTCCTTAAGGAAAAAAATTGGTCCAATTTTTATTTAACTTTGGGTTTTTACATTCTAAAAATGAATAAATAGAAAGGAAAATTTTTAAATGAAAAATTTCAAGCATTAATATGAAATTAATTTTCTCTATTTGTTTTATCCATTATGTTTGATTTTCCAATTTTTTTTTTAAAGATAAGGATAAAACAATACAAGTTTATTGCCAAAATGATAAATTTATTGCCATAATATGTTAAGTTGATTGGTTTTGATATTGTTTTCTTAACGAAACTCTGTAGTTTACACGACGACGGCAAGTGGGTTGAAAAATAAAAGTGAAAAAAAATACATGGAAGTTAAAAAGAGAAAGAATTTACCATCGTTGGTCTTCGTATTTGTTGTCCTTAAGAGGACATACCATATCTTTTCTTTACTTGTCATGCATGAATAATAGTTTTGCACTTACTTATAGATAAAAACCTTTTAATTTTCGATAAAATTCCCACTTTGTTGAACATTGTTAATTTAAATGTTTTATCTCACGACGACGATGACATGGTTATTGTCCCAATATAAGATCAGTTCATAAGTATTAAAATATACTTGGTTGTTGATTATGTTCAAAGGGAAAAAAAGTTTTCTGCTTTTATTTGAATTTTTTTTTTTAATTATATACGTACCATTTTCATTTATACCTTGATTAATGTGATAAAAGCCTTTTCAGCAGTGAAACAAAAAAAAATGTAGTGCGGTAAAAGGAAAGTAATTTTTACTATCAAGGATACACAATAACATTAATGGAAAATTTCATTCTGTAAAAAAAAATTTGTATAGTATAGTTTTCTTGCGGTTTGTGTTTTTTTTTTGTTGTTTTTTTTAACATTTTCCATCTATGGTCATGTTGCACAATGACTCTAACAGAGATTTTTGAGAAAAAAAAAATTGAAAAACAAAAATTTAATTGAGAAAAAAATATTTTTATTTCATTTTCTAACTAACGTAATAAAAATATAGAAATTAATTAAAAACTTTTTGTCCTCCTTTTGATTCATTTAGAAATGGGAAAAAAAAGTTTTACACTAGATTGATCATTTCTTCTAGTTTCAGTTATGATGAAAGATATATACCATCTAATTTAACTTCATCACAAGAGAATGTGAAAAATATAAAATATTTGTTTAAAAAGTTAATTATTTGAAATGAATTAAAAATGTTATCGAGAGTCGAGTTTAATTGATATAAAAATCAAATGAGTTTTAATTGAACTTTATTTTTTTGTTGTAAATGGTTTAAAAATCTGCTATTGAAGTTTTTTTCTGAATCTCAAATAAAATATGTATTAAAAACAGATAAGCTATTAGCTAACAATTATTCAATTATTGATTCTGACCAAATTCTGAATAGCCGTGCCATTTATTATAACAAAAATAATTTTAAATTTTAAGACTTTATATTTTAGATTTAAATTTAGATCATAAGTAGATCATAAGGGCTTTTCTTTGTGTGTAATTCAAATATAAATTTTCAAGTGCTTAGAGCGGAATCGACAATTTGGTTAACATGAAAATTTTTCATATTAGTATACAATGTATCCACGTACGTGTATCTCTGAATTTTTATTTTTTGTTCAAAAATTTTCAGAAATAATTATTTCAAGTTGAAATTCCTTTAAAAATGTTTATTTCATAGTCAACTTTAATTTTTTTATTCGTTGATTCAACAACCTTAAGCCCTTAAACAGGTAAAATCACTTTAGAAATCAACAATGCAGAAAAATAAAATACGTTACCAGGGAATTATTTATTTATTTATTTTTTTTAAGTATCAGAGATTACAAGTATCAGAGATTATGAGTTCTTTTGGAAAATTATTATACTTAAAAAAAAAAGCTACTTAAAAGAAAATTTTGTCTTTTATTAAAAAAAAAAAGAAAAAAGTTCCCACTAGCAATAATTTTATATTCAAACAAAAATCATAAAATAACACAATTATAAAATTGTTTCATTAAAAATCTGCTATATAATTTTGGAATTAATGTTCTTTATCTTTATAACTCAAGCTTCTTACATAGGATTGGGATTGGATGTCTATTATATAAAATTATAACACGCTTCTTAACCAAGATATTTTCTATTACAAATCTTATCTAAAATTTAAAAATTTATTTAGAAGTTCTTTTTGTTCTCATATATTCATTTAAGGCATACTTTTTTTATTCTATGTTTTTCCTCTTTTTTAAACTAAAGAAATAGAAAGTGGTAAATTATAAGCTCGAAAAACAAATCTGTCAGCCTTAATAAATAATAAGCTAATACGAGTTTTATTTTATTTTTTCTTTGAAATTTTATCTTTTTTGATAATATCATAAAAGTTTTTTATTCGAATCTCTTTGGCTTTGTTCCATTTTTATGTTTACTGGACAAACGATTTATCTTCTCGTAGATAGAGAAACAACAATCCCAAGTAACATTTTAGTCTCAGTTTTTTTGTTATACGTCCTAAATAACTTTATAATGGAATAATAGTGGATTCGGCCAAAGAAGCATATTTTTCTGCCACTATTAGATCCTTACTAGAATTTTTATCAAACAAGTTTTGCTTATTAAATGTCGAAATTAATGATGTTATAAGAACGTATAACAAAATTATGAAAAAAAAAATTATTAAACTAAATTGTATCCGAAACCGGCATTAAACATCAACTTGGATTATTCAAATCATAAATTTAGGATATTACTAGTATATGTGTTGGTTTGTGAGCTGGGATGTGTTTGTTTGTTTGTGTTGGTTTAATAAATTAGAACATTTAGCTTTGTAAGAGGTTCGAAAAAGAACACTATTAATACTATATGTATGTATTTGGATTATTAAATGCATAATTTTAGAATATTACTAGTATATGTTGGTTTGTGAGCCGGGATGTGTTTTTATGTTTGTATTGGTTTGTTACATAAGAATCTGTTGCTTTGTTAAAGGTTCGAAAAAGGGTACTATTAGAACAATACGCATGTATCACACCACAAAACAAAAAAAGTGTGCGCATGTTTACATGGATTATTTTGTGGCTTACTGCAGTAGTAGAAAATAACAGGCTTCGAAGAATAGTTTTAATTTTAATATTAAATGTAACATAAAAAATTTAAAACTTTTTTAATTCTTTTTTCTTTATCCTGCAATTTAAAAGAATATAAAACATGAATAAACAATTTATTGCTTAATACAAATTTCATAAAACTAGTTACTAGATGTTAAAATATTTCAAATAACTGAGCTAATGTTGGAACATGGACATTTGTCCGCGATTTTTTGTGGGCGGATTAACAACATTTTGCAAAATGACATTTGTCCCCGATTTTTTTGTGCACGGACAAGTAACATTTTGCGATTTATAACATAAAAACTCCAAAGAACACGTGTGTCACGGCATTTTTCCTTCTACTGCGCCCTAATTTTTGTTTAAAGGAGAAACCCCCTACCCCAGGGCACGAGTTCTTGGTCTGCGATTTATAACATGAAAACTCCAAAGAACTAGTGCTCTAGGGGGTTTCTCGTGAATTAAAAAAAAATAGGGAACAGTACACGGAAAAATCCCCTTCCCGAAAGAATCGCGTACAAATACCATTTTGCAAAAGGTAATTTAGCCGCGCATTAAAAAATCGCGGACAAATGTCCCTCGGAAAAATGTCCATCCCCCTTTTCTTTGATTTTACATTTTTTTTATTTTTTATTTTACAGCATTGTACGATGACAATTTTTAAATCAAAAGAATACAGGACAAAAAAAAATTATCTTCGGGAACTAAATTTTCAATAAAATTATTCCTATGTCCTCCATTAGAAAATTTAAATGATAATTTTTGTATGGGAATTTAATTTTTTTTCAGAAAAATATTTTTTATTTAAAATTTTTTTAGAAGCGCTCATTAATTTTGAACTACACTTTAGGCACAAATACGATGATCCTAGTTTTACAAAGGAAAATTCATTTTACATTTTTTATAATATTCTAATATTTATTATTATATTACAATAATATTGTTATTCTAAAAAAATGTATTTGCCATATTATGCAAAAACACATGATAAAATTATTTGCAAATATTAACACACATAAACGTTTTATTATTATTATTCTGTTTGCTTTATACACATTTTATATACATTATATACGCATACATTTAATTCTATTTTATTTTATTATCGGTGTTAAAATATGAAAACATGTACCACCACATACAAAAACATAGTATACAGAAAAGAAATCTGTTAACCAGCGACAATTAGGCTTAGTAAAGCCTTATGAGTCTCTTAACAACCCCTTACATTACCATTTCTACCTTCTTATTCATCCAATTTAGTCTAGTAATTTTCGCCTTTTTTGGGTTTGTAAGTGCTTTTGCAACATTAACAAGTCATCTATTAGAATGAATAATCATTCTAGTAATGACTTCGAAATCCCTTACAAAGCTATTTTGTTTCTTGGGATATCAGATAATTTATTTTTCAAACCTGACAGTTCAATTTTCTTTTGTTCAAAAAAAAATATACAAATTTTCAATTTAATATACATATACCTACATGTACATCTGTACATATACATGTACATTTATATTGATTTTTGAAAACATTTTCTTATAAATTCAAATATTTAGATAGTTTTGCTATGAATCTGCTCTATTCTATCTGTATCATATTAATTATAGTTTTTATTACTACAAAAAAACATTAAATTTTTAATTCTCATTTTTATTCTTTGGGATGCCTCATTCCAATTTATAACTAAAATATATTTTTATCACATTATTATACGTGGTTTATCGATTGGCAATACTTAGTTCGCTAAAAATAAAATTTTCATGCTCAAAAATATTACCAGATAAGCATGTACTATTATATGTCTGTGACACAAAAAAAAAATTCAGAAAATATTTTTCCTAAAGATTTTATCTTTGATATGTCTCAGAGAAAGAAAAATTACCAGGACACATATTTTTTTGTTATCTAAAACTTTTACTATAAATAAATCCTTTATTTTTTTTTATTTATTTAAAATTATGAATACCATATTTATAAAACACAGTACAGAAGAAAAATAGGTTCCACAGAAAAATTAAAGACTTTGAGATCATGTCTTAAGCAGGTGCATTTTTCTTTGTAAAATTTTCCTTTTATTAATAATTTTTGCTTAGAAAATTGAATAGAAAATTTGTCCTTTGTATTTTTTTTTTAAATGTCCAAAATTAATTTAAAATTTTTTCTTAATAGGGTCATATAGAAAGGAAAAAAAAATATTTTTTTATAATAATAAAATTTTAAGTAATAACGAATTTGTTTTAGCTTGACTAAAACAGTAATAACTATTCTTGTTTTAATGTCAGTATATAATATTTAGAACCAAAATTGTGCTTTTAAGATAAGAGCTAAATGCTGTTGGAAAATATCTAATATAATATTAGTACCACATACATAAAAAAATTGTAATGAATATTTATTTCGCATTATCTGTATGGTTGAAAATATGAGAAAGAAATATGAAAAAAAAAGTACTAACCATCTACTTAATTTTGGTACAACATTACTAATATAATACTTTAATTTTTGTTATAAAATACTTGATAAAAATAAGTAAAAAGTTCTAAATTTTATGTACAAGTATGTATACCTAATCAAATTTTGCTTAAAAAGTTTAAGATTTTTAATTTTATTTTACCTAATTTAAAAAACTAACATTTGTAGTTTTTCAAAGGTACAGGATATTGTTTTTAAATTGAATTAAATTAAAGCTTTGATGTTTTTTTTCAAATAAAAACTTTTGATATTATTTATACGTAATATATGAATTTTGGCTTAGAATTGGGAACATTTTAGGTAAAATTTTGTTTTTGATGTTATGTCAAGGCAAAACGTAATTTCGGCAAATGGTTAAAGTCTATTTCTTTCAATTGATAGGTACCTCTATGAGCTATATCTATTACTTGTTTCCTTGTTTGTTATTAACGTTTAATTCTGCTTTTATATTAGTTGGAATGGAACCGAAATATTTAACGAATTAAATATAGTTTTCGTAAAAGTCAAGCGCGAAATGATCCGTCTTGTTGGCTTTTTTTTTATTTGTGTGACAAACAAATTATGCGTGACTTTAATTGAGGTGTATATATATTTTTATTTATATAGGATCTCAAATCCTTCAATTATTATCGAAGTAAAAATTGTTCGGGACTTTTTCTATAGGTACGTACACGTAAATTGTCGTACAAAATAAAAACAATTTAAAGTAAAGATAAAATAAAAAATAAAAAAAAAGTTATACAAGAAATACAATTTTTTCCTAGTACATAAGATTTATGTGCGACTTAGGGATGTTTACAAAAATTTTCCGAGAAAAAATTATATTTATAAATTGAAAAAGTTCTTTCCAATTTTTTTTTTTTCAAAAAGGAAATTAAACTTCTCTGTTACAAATATTGTTAAAGAAGTTTTAAGAAAATCTTTAGAACTTTTAGTTAAATTTTGACAGAAAACATTTATTTTTTTTTCTATATGGTTTCAATTGTCTTCTATACACAAAGTAAGAACATTTTTTATAATTTTTTTTAAGTAATTCTATGTAAAAGGTTAAAAACTTAAAATTTCAATAGTTTAATAAAAAAATTCAATTAAATTTACTAAATTTTTTTTTGTGGACATATTATTTTAAGAAGTATTTAGATTGATTTATTTGCTTAATCAGAGTGTATCCGAATCTTATTAGTTATATTTTTTACCAAATTGACTGGAAACTTTTTCCACAATATAAAATTGGTTAAAAGAGTATTTAATATAAGATGAGGAAGACTTTGTATTCATGATGAATTATTTGAAAATATTTTGCTAATGTTTATTCTCCCTTATTTACTACAAAATTTAGTCCAAGATATAATCGTCATATACGAATACGACAATGCCCAATCCATTCATTTTACTTGTGATTGTCTTTTAGATTATTATTGTATATATTGTTTTAATTTTTGTACCCTTAAAATATTACAACTGCATAGTTGAAAAATTATGAGCATAAAATATAAAATTTGAAAAATACTTGTATATATTTAAATATATTATTGGGTTCTGTATATTTTCTGAGAGATTATCGTGTACCCTCTTAAATTTCAAAGGAAAATAATTACAATTTTGATAGAAAAGTATCCTTTTTAGACTTTTTAGATCCCTTACGAAATATTTTTTACAGTATGTATATGGAAAATATTACGAATTTCGGAAAATATATATTTTTATAATTTATTCGGACCATTAATATACATACATTATACACAACTAAATCATTTTCCATTTCAATGAATATGACAAAAATATCCATATTAATCCTCTTGCACGCAAAAATTTGTTTAAATTTGTTTATTGAATTCTTTTTTATTTTACGAAAGGATAATATAGAGGGCATATAGGATAGAAAAACCTTTAATTTCCATTTATTGCAAAAGAATGTTATGATTTGTCCGTAGCTTACCTCCAGAAATGTATAAACAAAAGATAATTCATAGAATCCCTTAATATTGGGACTGAACAATTTCCGGAAAATGATCAGCCATGTTTTTTTGGAACAGAAGCGGTTAGCAGAACAACGGAATATAGATATATCCGCCTGAACTTATATTTATAGTCCTTAATAAATTCTTTTTTTGCAGATTAAAGTTTAATAGTTACATACATAAAACCACAAAAAAATAATTGAAAATAAATAAAACCAAACAATAATTAATAAATTTATTTATTGTAAATATTTTTACAATAATTTACAGGAAGGAATATTTTTAAAATTTATTACCATTAAAAGCATTTTGTGTATAAGAGGCGTATTTGTAAAAGGTTCACCCTTTTGGGTAAATAATTTCCGCGATAAATAACAAATAATCGCAAAATAAATAAATACAATTTTTTTTTGTGTTCTTTTTTGCCTGAATTTTTCCAATATTTATTCACTTATTTTTGTTCAAATTTCGGGTTAGTTATATTTTTTTTAATTCAATGTAATTTAAGTCATCAGAATATTTATAGTTTTACTGACCTTCGCAAACAGTTTACATATAAGAAAAGAAAAACATTAGGAAAATTTTAAAAACCAAAACTCAATATATTTAACAATAAAATAAAATTAACTCATTATAAGAAGAATTAAAAATTTGCAAACTTACCAATAAATCTAAATGCAGTCAAGTATTACTATAAAAGTGCATAATTATGTGCATTGTAAAATTCTCAATAATTTCTTGGCTCTTTTTCATGTTTTATTTGTTAATTAGAATTTGTAACTATAAACTCAAGATTAATTTGATATTCTGTTTGATTTTAAAAATAAATTAAAAAAATAAATTTTCAAACATCAGAGATAATAATTTATTTAAGTCATTAAATTTACATGCAATCTTAATCCCAAAAGGAAGTCTCAAATTTAATTACTTATTGGATAAAAAAAAATAACATTTGCAATTTTTTTTATTTATAATTTAAAAAAAATGATAAAAAATTGTGATAATAATAATAATAATCAACTTCTTTAATGCGATTTATTGAGACAAAGCGGATGAATGTAATTAATGCAATTTCTTTTATTCTTCTAAATTAAATTCAAGAAACTGCAAACGACATATACACAGCTAAAATTGTAATTATGAGAAGATTTTATAATATGTTTTTTTTAATAACATTTCTTTTATATAATTAAAACATAATGCATACTATATTATACATAATTGTATTTAAATTGTATTAAAGCAAGCAACAATATTGTTCATATAAATGCCGGCTGGTATAGGTGCTCTAAAATTGTTCTTTTGTTAAGCGAAAAAGCGCGTGCAAATATTTTTTTTCAATTTTAATTTCACTTGTAATTGTAATTTTTTATATATAGGAAAAAAGAGAAAGCTCGCGGTTGTAAATTAGTTAAATCGCAATGGATTGAATTGAAATATCTTCACAAAAGTTCTCAATCATGTATTTTAACTTCTTTGGTGGGTCCGTGAACACTTACTGGCTAATAAGTCTCTGTCTCAGTAACTTTCAAATACATTTTTATTTTTTATTTTTTCATTAATGATTTATTTTTGAAGTTAAGAAAAACATTGTATGAAATTCAATGCAGCAAAATTAATATAAAATCAAAGAAAATTTTGTCCTTTCGCTTTATTGCCCAGCCAGCCAATTCATCCTTATTTTTATTTTAATAACGTTGTAAAACAGGGAATACGTAAGTACATCTATATTTAAAAATAAAAAAAAAAACACACGAAGCAGTCATAGAACTGCCTACAGAAGTTTATACTCAAAGATTTAAAATATTCAATAACAGTGGCTACAATTGATGGGCTGCTGAGTACAAAATGTAAATTAAAATATTTTATCCTCTACCAAAAAAACGCACAACGCGGCTAAAGAAGTATAAACTTCAAAAAAATTTTCGTATATTTTGCTCCAGCACGACCTAACCGTAGCTCCCCATCCAAAATTTTTTTTTCAGGTAATCTTAATTTTACCGGAGCTACCTATTAAAAAAAATTTTTTTTCGTATATTTTGCTCCGGCACGACCTAACTGTAGCTCCCTAACCAAAAATTTTTTTTCAGGTAATATTAATTTCACCGGAGCTACCTATTTTGAAAAAATAATTTTTCGTATATTTTACTCCGGCACGACCTAACCGTAGCTCCCCACACAAAAAATTTTTTTCAGGTAATATTAATTTCACCGGAGCTACCTATTTTGAAAAAAAAAAAATTTTCGTATATTTTGCTCCGGCACGACCAAACCCAAAAAATTTTTTTCAGTTATATTAATTTCACCGGAGCTACCTATTTTGAAAAAAAAATGATTCGTATATTTTGCTCCGGCACGACCTAACCGTAGCTCCCCACCCAAAACATTTTTTTCATTTAATATTAATTTCACCGGAGCTATGTACCTATTTTGAAAAAAACAAAAATTTCGTATATTTTGCTCCGGCACGACCTAACCGTAGCTCCCCACCCAAACATTTTTTTTCGGTTAATATTAATTTCACCGGAGCTACCTATTTAAAAAAAAATTTCGTATATTTTGCTCCGGCACGACCTAACCGTAGCTCCCCACCCAAAAAATTGTTTTCAGTTAATATTAATTTCACCGGAAAAAACAAAATTTTCGTATATTTTACTCCGGCACGACCTAACCGTAGCTCCCCACCCAAAAAATTTTTTTCAAATAATATTAATTTCACCGGAGCTACCTATTTAAAAAAAAAAAAAATTTTCGTATATTTTTCTCCGGCACGACCTAACCGTAGCTCCCCACCCAAAAATTTTTTTTCAGTTAATAGTAATTTCACCGGAGCTACCAATTAAAAAAAAAAAAAATTTTCGTTTATTTTGCTCCGGCACGACCTAACCGTAGCTCCCCACCCAAAATTTTTCGGCTGGTAATCTTAATTTCACCGGAGCTCCCTATTTAAAAAAAAAAAATTTTTTTCGTATATTTTGCTCCGGCACGACCTAACCGTAGCTCCCCACCCAAAATTTTTTTTCAGGTAATATTAATTTCACCGGAGCTTCCTATTTTGAAAAAAAAAAAAAAAAATTTTCGTATATTTTGCTCCGGCACGACCTAACCGTAGCTCCCCACCCAAAAATTTTTTTTCAGATAATCTTAATTTCACCGGAGCTACCTATTTAAAAAAAAAAAATTTCGTATATTTTGCTCCGGCACGACCTAACCGTAGCTTTTTTTGCTTGTAATATTGGGCCCTATATATACATATATTTGAAATTAAAAAATCTTGTCATTGGGAATCGAACCAGGCACCTTCAGACTTACAGTCTGATGTTGTAGCCACTAAGCCATACTGTCCATATGATTTTGGGTTTCTTACATATAATAAAAAAATAAGTATTCTTATTCTTATTTTTCTGAGAAAAATGATGACGATTCTGAGAAAAATTCTACATGAAAATGGATTTTTACCCTCTACCAAAATTCATCAAACGCATTAACTTCAAAAATAAAATAAAAAATTTTTTTTGGCCGGGTCGACCCCACTCCTTCTACTACTACTCAAAATTTTAAGCCAACTAACCTTTATTTCATCGAAAATAATTTTTTTGATAAAAAAAAAATGTTGGTCTTTTTTGGGTAGGAGACCCCCTCCCCCTCCTGCTCCGATCCAAAATTTTCATGCCGGCCACGTTCATTTAACGACAGGTAACGTTTATAATTAAAAAAATAAAATAAAAATTTTTTTGGGCCGGGTAGACCCTACTCCTTCTACTACTACTTAAAATTTTAAGCCAACTAACCTTTATTTCATCGAAAATAATTTTTTTGATAAAAAAAAAATTTTGGTCTTTTTTGGGTAGGAGACCCCTCGCCTCCTGCTCCGATCCAAAATTTTCATGCCGGCCACGTTCATTTAACGACAGGTAACTTTTACAATTAAAAACAAAAAAAAATTTTTTTTTTGGGCCGGGTGGACCCTACTCCTTCTACTACTACCCAAAATTTTAAGCCAACTAACCTTTATTTCATCGAAAATAATTTTTTTGATAAAAAAAATTTTGGTCTTTTTTGGGTAGGAGACCCACTCGCCTCCTGCTCCGATCCAAAATTTTCATGCCGGCCACGTTCATTTAACGACAGGTAACTTTTACAATTAAAAACAAAAAAAAAATTTTTTTTTGGGGCAGGTGGACCCTACTCCTTCTACTATTACCCAAAATTTTAATCCAACTAACCTTTATTTCATCGAAAATAATTTTTTTGATAAAAAAATAAGTCTGAAGGTGCCAGGTTCGAACCCAATTATGATTTGTTTTTTTTTTTAATATTTGAAAAATGATGACGGACGATTCTCAGAAAAATGATGACGATTCTCAGAAAAATTCTATATGAAAATGGATTTTTACCCTCTACCAAATTTCTTCCAACGTCGCTAAAGAAGTATAAACTTCAAAAATGTTTCACATTTTGTTATTTTGTGTATTTTTCTCTTTTCTATTTTCCGGCTAAATTTCAATATTTAAATGCGACCAATTTAAAGGAAATTTATTTTTTATTGAACGTAATGTTCATAAAACAAATTTTAATGTATATGAGTGGTAAGTTGTTTTTACTACAGTAAATTTAGCTCAGTAAATGGTATTTTAAATGCGTCAATACACATGTACTTATTTACTTAAGAAAATTTTATTTACATTCTCCGTATTAAGTAAATTTTATTTACTTCTTTCATTTTGAACTTTTGTTTATTTTTTGCATTGTAAATGTATTGATTGCAACTACCTCTCACATGCACATTAAAGCAGTATATACAACACAGCTCGTTGTGTGTTTACACAAAAAGACATGGACACTTGTCAATTTTATATCACGAGACCGTAGGTCTCGTGATATAAGTTTTGACGCGTGTCCATGTGTTTTTGTGTATATACAACTCGTTGAAATAACAAATTTTCTTAACATGTGTTACAATCTATTCTATTCTTCTATCTCTGTAGACATTTATTTTTATAATATCCCATTTAAATATGATGCAGTATAAAGTTCATAGTTAAATATAATGTAATAATAAAATTGAATGTGAAATGAGAAATTATCAAATGTAAATAGATTGAATTCTTTTTTATTTAATCTTCAATCTAATTTTTTATACCGCGAGGAATAGAGAAGTAATTTTTTCAGTAGAAAATTATATTGAAAAAAATTTCATAAAAAAATCTTGGTAAACTTTAAGAATAAATCAATTAAAGGAAATTTTTTTAAAATATTGTTCATATTGATTCATATTTTCAGAAAATATCACACAAAAAAAGTTAAAATTGTCCAATATGTTTTACTGAAAAACTTTCACTTTTATTTTGGAAAAATTTTAAAAATATTCCCATTGACCATTGGCCATTATATTTATATTATCCTGTAGTTGACATTTGACAATATATAAATAATGTAATAAACAATTCCGCAAACATTAAAAGTCATACTTAAATAGAAATAGTTGAAATTTGGATGATCATTTTAAAAATATTAGAAGGTTTAAATTGCATCGATTATTTTATGATAAAAAAAAAAAAATTGTTTAGTCAGAAAATTGAAAGTTGTGTGCATTCGGTATTCAAGGATGTTACCAGAGATTTTATTACTCTTTTTTTTGCAATAAAAAAAACTTTCTCTGTCTGGTGGTTCTTAAAGTCAAAATTAAACGTTTATTATTTTATTTTTTGCTGTGTTCAATTAAAAAACAATATATAGTTTTTTGGCACTTTTACAAACAATTTTTTAGATGTCTCTATAAATATTTGCCAACCAAACATAAATCGAAATTTAAATATCTATAATAAATAAATAATTTTGTTTTCCTGTTTTTTTTTATTAAAAAAAGCTCCGCATTCTAAATTTAAAAAAAAAAAAATTAAAGTATTTGACGTTTTATTCGTTTTGGGTAAGGTAGACCACAGTGGATATTCATTTTGAAAATCTTTTCTAAAAATGTTTTTTTTTGTATTAAATATGGTTACCAAAATACATTTTGTATGGGCGATCGAAATTCTTTTTGATTATATGCGGGTAGAAATAATGCGAACAAAATTCATGGAGCGGGAACTATTAAAATTTTAGTCAGAACGAAAAAAATTGTGTTCCTCTCTACTTTACTATACTTATTTTCCAGTACAGAAAGTTCATAACATAACATCACAACATAAGTATGTACTCGAAAAAAGTGACACCTACTTATATGAACAGATACATAATGTTAGGAAACTTTTTAACTTCGAACTCGAATTATGATAGGCAATAAAATCAATTATGAACTTCGGTACAAGGAAGTTATTTGTACTCAAATAGTTTAAAAAAATTGGTAAAGATAAGTGTAAAATTATATGAATAATAAGGTAATTTTTTCAAATATAAAAATAATTTAATTGAATCCCTCGTTTTTGTTTTAATAATTGCCTTAATCCCTTTTGAAATATGTAATAATAAATTTAAAAATGTATAAAACTTATTTTAAAAAGGTTTCAAATATGAAGAAATCATAAATTTTTTAAAATTTCAAACAATGGATTAGATAAAATATTTTTATTTGAATAAAGATTAAGGACATTAAGGTGAAGTTATTACAAGTTGGAAGAATTATTAGGGATGTTCATGGATGTACAATCCTACATAACATAAAAGCAAAAAAAAACATTTAACTATTTAACAGTTGAGTTTTTGTCGTCGTTATGGAATACCACTTGAATTTCACTTTAATGAAGTTAACAGAGAGAATTTGATATCAAAAATCGAAAAAATTCACCTTTCTAAAATTTATGTTGAAGGATGCACAAAAAAAAATAATTTTCTTCACTTTTGATCAATTTTAATAAAAAACAAAAAATTGAATTTTGTAATAAAAAGTCCTTTATTATGGTTTAGGTATAATTTTTTGGAAAATTCATAAAGAGACTGGAAAATAACGAAAAAGAATTTTAAATTAATCTTATTTTAATGGCTATTTTTATATACTATTTTATATGTAGGAAATAAAAAAAGAATTTTGTCATATAATGTGAATGGTTTGTATAATAAATTATTGTTTATGGATTTCTTTAAATATATAAATGAATTTGATATTTTTTGCCTTTTAGAGACTCATGTTTTGGAAAAAGATTTTAATGTATATAATAAGTATTTTGTTGGTTTTTCGCTCAAATGGCAAGCTGCCGAAAGAACGAGAAGTAGAGGACGAGCAAAAGGTGGAATACTGGTGGGAATAAAATCAAAGCGGGACTCAAATCTGATCCGGTTTGAAACTATTGAGGAATTTGAAGCTATAAGACTGAATATTCTGGGAGACATATGTTACCTTTTACCAATCTACCTAAATAGTAGCAATTGGAAGGAAGACTTCGAGCGACTGTTGGCATTGTTTGAAAAATGCAGTAAAAATATTTCGATAATAGGTGATCTAAATGTGCAAATAGGGGAAAGTCAAATTATAGAGAAGGAAATTGTTAGTTTAAATTCTAGAATGAGTGCAGGGAGAAAGTCTCAAGATAAAAATATTTCTACAAATGGGCGGCGTCTATTAGAATTTTTAGAGGATTATGGTGGTATTATTTTGAAAGGTCGAATGTATGGTGATTTAGAAGGGAAATTAACTTTCATAGGTGCAATGGGTAAGTCAGTTAATGATCTGGCTGTGGTTAGTTCCCTATTCTTACCACATATATATAAGTTTAGTGTCGGGGATATAATTTATTCTGATCATATGCCAGTAGAACTAGAAACTTTTTGGCAAAATAACTCTCAAGACCGGCGAATGGAGCTATTACCAAAGCTTGAGTGGAAACCTGAAAGGGAGAATAAATATAAAGATAGCATGGATGTTGTTCTTCGGGTATTGGAGGACAGTGGGTCGATTGAGCAGCTAACGGCGAAAAGCTTAGTTACTCTTATTTATAATACAGAAGGCAATATTAACGAAGGTGTAACGTATGCGAAAAAAGAGCGTAAGCAGAGGTGGTTTAATTCGGTATGTCAGAGGGCTAGGGATTTGTCTTTTAATTGGTTGAAATTGTTTAGAAAAAAAGGTAGTGAAAACTTAGTAATTAAAGACTTTTACCTCCAAGCGAATAAATCTTATAAAAGGATATGTTTTGAAGAGAGAAAAAAATATTATAATCAAATTGGTGAAAAGCTGACAGAGGTGGTCGATTCAAAATCTAGGTGGAAGTGGGTAAACGAACTGAGAAACAAAGCATTTGCAATAGGCGGGGATGTGGATTGCGAAATTTTGAAAGAACATTTCTCAGTGTCCTTAAATTTTAACTTAGAAGCGAATTTCGAAGAATGCGTGAGAATACAAGCTAATGACCCTGATCTTGATGCTAATTTTACTTTTGAGGAAATCAAAAAAGGCTTAGAAAGTCTGAAAAATAATAAAGCCCCTGGGGATGACCGAGTGCCTGCAGAGTTTGTAAAATACGCACCTGATAGACTTATAGATGCATTAGTAAAAATCTTTAACAAAATTCTTAATGGAGATGAGTTAGAGGATAGTATGAAGAGTTCTACTTTATTTCCTATCTATAAAAAGGGAGATAAAAATGATCCTGCTAACTATAGAGGAATTTCCTTCTCAAACAGTATTGCGAAGCTGCTTTCTGGGTTAATATACAAGGGGATGGTTAAATGGGAACGTGAGAGAAAAATTTTGGGCGAATTTCAAGCTGGCTTTCGGAAAGGCTATTCAACGTTTGATAACATTTTTAGTCTAATCAATATAATCAAATTGAAATGGGCGGATGGAGCAAAAAAAATATATTTGTTTTTTGTAGACTTTTCAGCGGCATTTGACGCTGTCAACCGTCAAGCGCTTTTATATAAATTAAGGCAAATTGGTGTGTCGGCTAAAATAGTAAAACTTATTGAGAAAATGTACTGTGGTACTAAAACTGCAGTGTGGGACGGAAAAAGTTTATCTCAGTGGTTTTTTACAACAAGTGGGGTTAAACAGGGTTGTATTCTAAGCCCGCTATTGTTTTCGCTTTTCATGTGGGATATATTTGAGGCTGTAGGAGGGGGTTTTGAATATGAAGATCTAATTATTAGGCTTTTAGCGTATGCAGATGATATTGTTTTGTTGTCTGATTCTATATTAGGGTTACAAGGTATGATAGATAAATTTGAGGAATATTGTTCTACATGGGGGCTAAAAATTAACTTGGATAAGTCTAAAATTATGGTGATGGGAAAAGGAAGGCGATCAAAAGCCGAAAAATGGACATACAGGGGGGAACCTTTGGAGATTGTCAAGACCTATAAATATTTGGGTATGCATATCTCGCCATCATTAAGTATAAATGCCGGACTAACGGAGAGAGTTAGAAACAGCAAAAGTGCTATTAACTTAACATGGAATAGGTTTATTACCAAACCGGAAGTTTCTTTTAAAAACAAAATAGAGCTCTTTAATGCGGTGGCAAGAACTAGTGCATGCTATGCCGCTCAGGTATGGGGTGGAGAAAGGAACGAAATATTGGAAAAATTCCAGCGATATTTTTTGAAACGGTTACTGTTTTTACCCAACATTACGCCTAGCTACATTTTAAGATTGGAATCCGGTATAGATACTATGTTTTCATACACCATCAAAATTCATCTTGATTATATGTTTAAAATTCTGTATAAGTATAATTACCATCGACTGCCAAAAAAGATTGCGGAATTATGTATAGAAAAAAATGTTGGATGGTTTCAAAACATAAATTTGGTGGTAGGGGAGGGGAGAATTGTACTAAGTCAAGGTCAAGGGGGAATGCAGGAATGCAAAGATTTATTCAAAAACGTACTAAGTGAAGTAGTACAGATGGGAAGACATATTGATCTTGAAAAAGATTCGGAAATATCATTCAATGGCATTTACCATATGCTTGATTACGTGGAAGGTAGAAGGTATTTCGAACAGAATATTCAGTCAAGATTTAAAAGTTGGATTTTTAAAGCTAGAGCAGGGCTCCTTGGTTTAAATGCAAGTGGGGAGAGGGTGGATAGACAAAGACTCTGTGCGCTGTGTAATTTGATGGAAAGCGAAACAATCGTTCATTTTATTGGTGTATGCCCTGTACTGAGGTCCTGGCGACTATTGAGTTTGGGCAAAGCCACTTTAACAGAACTAGAGGTGATAGGTCTATTAAACGGAACAGATTTTCAAGCGTTGAGCAGGTTTGTCATTGATGCGTGGAATTATAGAAGGGTGCTAGTTGAAAATTTTAATTTCTAAAACATGAGGTAATCTGGAGGCTTCGTTTCTTTTTTTCTTTTTTTTTTTCTTTCCTAATTCTTATAAATGAGTAATCTATTTTTTTATTTTTTAAGTAGGTTAACACTTTGATATTATTTGTACTTTTTTTTTTTTTTGTGTTTAAAGAGTAATATTGCTTTTCATTTCTTATTTTAACTTTTATTTTTTATTTTTTGTTTTTATGAATTTTGGTTGGTTAGTTCACTCCTGGTAGACGATATATATATCATTACTAGAAAATTTATTAATTATTGTAAATATAATGTAAAAAACTAAATATGAAGAATGAAATAAATGTAAAAAAAAAAAAATGTATATACTATTTTATAGGTACTTTCGAAGATTAAAAATAAAAACTGAATACTTTCGTTTATTGACATTTTTCTCTTTGTCTTATCTTAACAGAAAAAAGGAAAATAGAAAAGGTACATGAAAAGGTATTCTTGTACAATTTCAAGTTCTTAGATGAAACAGATCTTGAATGTAAACTATGTAGTCATAGTCTTTGTCTAGGTCTGCTTTATGTGTAATCTAGATACAGAAGATTTTCGTAACTTTGCTTTCAATCAATGACTTTCAATTTTTACTTAATCAATTCTTTTAAAAGAATTTATTGAAAACAAAGCAATCAAAACATTTATTTATGAAAAATAATGAAATTACAGAATTAAATAAAACATAATAGTCATGCAAAATAAGTAAAAGACAACTGTCCCAGAAATGGAATGAAAATTTAATTTATTTTTATTTCTATTCCTATTTCTTTCCTATAGGTATTTTCCAACCGATAATATTTTTTTTTTCTTTAAGTGTCAATAAGGGTTTCTTTTTTTTATTTCCATAGTATTGATTCAATATGTTTATGCGGACAATTTTGTTATCTTTGCAAAAAAAAATATGTTATACATACAAAATTAAGTGGTTGTTTATATTAATTTTTTTTTTTTGCTGGAAAATAATTTTCTTTTTGTTTATAGAAAATATATAGGAAACAAAATTAGATTTTTTAATATTATTTTGTTTATGTCACAAAAAATTAATTTTAACTGTAGAATGATGGTTCTCCAAGAAAAAAAATTGTTAATTGACGGATCTAACCACTTTAACACCTACTGATATTTTTGGAGGATTTTAGGTTAACAAAATTTCTTTAGAAACAAGTATCCTTAACCGAATGTAAGACTAGAAATTGAGTCACAAAATTCCATTATTATATTAATAAGACACACAACATTAAGTTATTTTGTTAGATTTGTATGGATATAGCCTCGGAATACTATTGTCATATACGGCTATCGCTGAAAAACCAGTTGCTTGTCATTTTAATTCTCGGAAAAGCGATAATTATTATATACTTCTACATATTAGTTAGTTCATTTAAAATACAAAATTTATAGCCAAATGTCCCAAGAATTTTGTGACAAGCTTTGCTTTCAACAATTTTAACTCACATCCTTTTTAAACCAGTTTATATAGACATTTTTTTCAAACAAATTGTTTATATTTAATTAACTGATTAAAAATTGAATTTTTCTAACAGAAAATATAAGAATTTAAATTGTACGATTGAAAAATGTGGTGAATTATGCTCTTGAATGAATTGTCAACATATACACACATAAAAGAATCTGAAAAGACAATAAAAATGTAACAAAAGAAGTGTTTTAATCTTTAAACAGACAGATTTATCTTTTCTTTCTGATTGTGAAATGTATACAGAAAGAAATTTCTATATCAAAAGCCGTCATGAGAATGGCTTATAAAGTCAAGACAAATCTCTTTATTGTTAATTTTTTTCAAGAAACCATTATGAGAAAATGTAGGAAACGAGCTTTAATCCTTTAAATTTTAAAAGTTTTTTTTTCATTGAATTTAATCTTGGATATTAAAAATGGAATTAAAAATTATTGTGGGGCAATAGTACACATTCCACAAGTAAACTGACAGAAAGTAATAATTTGCAGTCTACTTATTGTAATATATAAAAATTAAAAATTCTCTGTCCTCTATCGTCAATCACGCCTAAACCGCTGGACCGTTTTGGCTGAAATTTTGAACTTAAGTATCATTGGGTCGGAGATGGTTATAGGATACTAGAAATTTTGTTCCGAGGCCCCGGCGGGGGGACTACCTTAGAAGCCGGTTTTGAAATTTAGGTATATTCCGATAAAATATTATTGCGTTGGACCCGAATCGACTATTTAGAAGACTGTATGTGTTAAGGCACCGGGGAAGTGGCTATTTAACAAACTTTGAAATTCTGTTTTTTTGGTGAACAAAATATGGATTAAAGTGTTTTGATATTAATATAAGTTCGGGACTACTGTACGAAGCAGGGTATTTTGACTAGTAGTCTTTATATTTATTTAAAAATAAATCTTTATCTTTTCGTCGCAATAAGTTTGGTTATTTAATATTGCTTAATTCCAAGGTTTAATATTAAATGTCCGCATGTTACAAGTTTCGCATGTTAAACGTATGCAAAGATTATCTCAAAATTCTACTAATATTAATATAAAGCAGGCTTCAAAGGGTCGCTTAGAAAAGAGAAATTTTTAGATCTAACATTTTTAACTCAAATATTTGTCCAATTAAAGAACTTAGGTATATAGTGTGTCTTAAAAAATAATTTATTCCAGTACAATTTTTTTTGTTTTTAATTGCAAAAAGGATAATGTTCGGGTTTATATAAAAATTGATTTAATTTTTTCTTCATTTTCTGAACTAGACAACACTGAGATAAAAAATGTGCTAAAATCACGTAAAAATGCATAAAATTGTTTATTTTCCGCAACAAAAGCCGTCCAATGACGGTTTTACTAAAATCAATGCCTTTTGGGATTAAAATTTTTTTAAAAGAGAAAAAAAATTTTGTTTTATTTTAAATTTTTTATTTTTTATTTTTATTTTTTTTTTATTGCTAATTTCTTATTTTATTTCTCTTATGCCTTCTTCGGGATTCGAACCTCGGTCTTTAGCTTTCCAACCGACCACTCTACCATTAGGCCATAGTAATAATATTATTCATGTGCACAAAATAGAAAATATAAATATAGTATACATTTTTCTTTTGCTTTCGTCGGGATTCGAACCTCGGTCTTTAGCATTTCATTCAACCACTCTACCATTCGGCCATAGTATTAAAATTATTCAAATATTTTAATTCAAGAATTGTTGGAATTAGATTAATTCTCTTGGTACTAAAAATTATGCCTCTGGGCATAAAAATTTTGCCTCTGTCATTAATTTTACGATTTTAGAGCAGGAGCAGTTTGTACTTGATATGATACCGAAAGAACTTAAATATTGTTTTTTTTTTTAAATGTATTTGTTGTTGTTTTGTGTATAAAAATACTAGAACTTGATTTAATGCCAAAAGCCCTAAAGTTTAGTACGCCTTTTTTTTGGCTCAGTGAAGGTTTGTAGCTTATTGTTTGTTTCTTTTAATTAATTATTAATTAAAATTTCTATTTTTTTCAAAAAAATTCAAAATTTTGGTTGTTTTTATATTAGAGGACAACCAATTTAAAACAATTTAATTATGTGGGACGTTGATAAATTTTTAGCCATAAATTTCGAGGAAAAACATTAAATTATATATTTTGATAGTTTTTTTTAAAGTTTTCACAAAAAAACATTATTATAATTTAACTCTTAAAGCATATTTATTGAACGTAAAATTATTTATTTTATGCGAGTTTCATGTTAAATGTGAAATAAAACTCAAAAAAAAACAAACAAACTACAACTCATAGTTTTTAAGAAACTTTTTTTTTTATGGTGAGGATAGGAATAGAGCGATAACACAATCTGTTTGCCTGGGATTTATTTTAAGAAAACGTTCAGTTCAGCTTCACTGAAGCAATTGAATTTAGCTTTAAAACAGAAATTAATCACACCTAAAGATTTGCTTATAATATTAGGAACCAAATGGAATGTAGGAAATGGGAAAGGTATTATTAAAAATGCTATACTAATGACAAAGATTTATATATCAATAAAATGTAACTCCTTGTAAAAATATCACAGTGTTCTTCAGCTTTGAAGTTTCTTTGCTTTGCCGGAAAGAAAGTTCCATAATTAAATTTTTTTTTAATTAAATTTTTATGTCCTCCATCCAAAGAGTACCCCATCTACCAGAATCAAACAGTAATTTGTTATAAAAATAGACTGCAGATACCTATAAAATCAATTTTCACAAATTTTTTTTTGATAATCTGTATTAATGTAATCAACATTCAAAAGGTCAGTGTTTTAATAAACATAGGTCTTATTCTATATTTAACCAATTTACAGACATAAATGACAGAATTTATGGACGATTACCTAAATTCAAATACTAACTAAATTTTTATATTTCATATAATAAACTTTTATCCATGTATAAAGTTTGGTTGTTATATTTTTTTTATTTTATGTAAATTAGTTTGCTTAAATGGATGAAAAGCTATGAGGATCAAAATTTCAATTAACCCGTTTTGAATTAATTTTTTTTCGACACATAAAAACCTTTTACCCTCTGCTTTATTATAATGCTGCATATCCCAACAAATTAATGTTACAAAAAAAAAAAAAAGGTTTCGATAAAAAAAAATAGGAATAAAAACAAATTTTACAAATTTTTGGGTAACTTTTATTTTGTATTGACGTTCATAAATTTTTTTGTATGGGGGAGTAAAATGTTTACAATTAAAAAGTTTTAAATGAAAATATCCTTCAAGGTGTGAATAATTTTTGAATAATGTATATTCATTTTGGATCTAATTTGATATAAGCGAGTTCTTTTCAATTTACGTTATCAAGTAAATAATTTCAGAAATGATTATTCAATAGTTATAATTCTCATTTGCTCACAGACTTGTCTAAATCTCTTTGATATTGGCCTCTTAATTTGGGGGCTCCAAACAACATTATAAAAAACGATCAATAAAGTTTACTTCGCACTTCTACGTACGCAAGAAACAACTATCTAACTGCTCAAATTATAATTTCATTCTTGTGGTTCTTAGTGAAATATTAATTATGCTTTGAGTTGTAGCATTATTATATACAAGTTTATTAAACAGTAGTTACTACTTGGTTAGTTGTATTTCACGTTTTCAAAAGTTCAAACTGAAATTGTTTTAGTTTTTTTTTGTAAAATTGAATTAACTTATACAATTTGAGGTTTTGAACTTCATTCCGTCAATTTTTTTTCATTAAATAGACGGCCACATATTTGTTTGACCTGGGCCTACGTATGCAGGAAGAAGATTTTATGACTTTAGTAAATATAAGAATTTTCTCACAGTTTTCTTCCTTTCCACTATTTTAGTATAATAGTGGATTATTATATAGCACGGTAAAGTTTTACGATTAAAAAAAATTAAAACTGACCAAAATAATATTGTCCAAAAGTTGTAGAAGAGGAATTTTAAAAAAACGTTATACATAAATATAAAACGAAATGAAAATAATTTAAAACATTTTGATAGTAAAGGAACACATTTTTTATTCCTTTAACAAAATTTTAAATAAGGGTTGTTATAGATGATGCAATTAAATTACCTTTGTCGTTGCAAAAAAAAAAACTGAATTAGATACCAAGCTATATTATATTTTTCACTACTTAATAACACAAAAAATCGATTTCACAGAAAATTACTGGGTTTCATTGTATCAATTTTGAAATATATATATGTATAAAAGAGGGGTGATTTAAAAATCTCTTTAATTATACATTAAGGATTTTATTCAATAATTTTGCTCAATCGGCTTTTACCTAATTATAACTAAAATATCGATGTGAAAAAGTACTTCTTTAATGATAAATTTGTAAAATAGAGATTATCTTCTGAAAATACTACATAAAGATATTAAATCCATCCTTTTTTTGATAGGTTATATGGGTTAATTTTCCCTTCTTTTAATATGGAGTCGACATGGAAATCTAGATGAAATAATTATGTTCTTATCTCATCATGTTTATGTGTTCAGTGTGAACATGTTGTTATTTAAGCTTCTTCTTGCAATAAAAGTCATCATATAATTGCTGTTTAAACGAAAATGTTATTCATACAAACCCTATAGATAAAATTTTTATTAATCCTAACTGTCTTAAAGTTGATAGAGCAATAATTTTTTTTTAAATCAAATTCAAAATTAGCCCCTAATCCTGCTATAAATATTGTTAAACCAGAAATTAACAATAAAAATTTTCCCAAATTAGAATCGACTAATAAAATATTAAAACGAATTAATAAATAAACCCCGGCTGTTACTAGAGTTGAAGAATGAACCAAAGCTGAAACAGGTGTAGGAGCAGCTATAGCAGCGGGTAACCAAGATGAATAAGGAATCTGAGCACTTTTAGTTATAGCGGCCAAAACCACTTAACCCCCAATAATTAATATTTCTAGATCTACCATCTTTTCTTCTCAAACTTAGTATAGATCAGCCATTAGATTTCATTTTAATATACGTACATATTTCGCACATTTATACGAACGTTAAGAAAAATATTAACAAAACATCGAATATGGCAATTTACAATTTATTGAATCATTCCAAAATTATTTTCTTGCAACCCTTAGTAATTTTATTTCCACTTATATACAAAATGATAATGAATAACTTTTGATGTAAAATCAATGTTGTGGAAGTTTTGAAGCAAAATTTTAGAAAATAGCCCTTAAATAATTTTCTTTTCATTCATAGGTAGACAGTGGATAATTCTAATTTAAGTGTAAAGGATAAAGTTTTATAATTTTTTATAAATAAAAAAAAAAAAAATAAACAAACAAGGAATGCGTCTCGTAATTCACCATTATCAAGGGCAACGTACAAAAATGTATTTTGTTGTTATTATTTACGCTTGGTTGGATGAGTGTTATGTTTATTTAACAAAATAAAATTTTCAAAATTAGAATAAATAAATTATTCGAAAAATTTCAGTAAAATAAACAGAATTAAATGAAAAATAAAATAAACATCGAAGTTTATTTTATTGACAACTTCAGTGAACCTCAAAATCTTCTGTCTAGTTCTATTAAGAGTTTTGTAAGGAAAATCCAAAAAAAAATACATTGGTTTCAAATAACTAATAATGGTTGAAATTCAAAATAACTAATGAAGACACATAATACAAAACTAAATGTTACAGAAGAAGTTGGAACAAAATACAAAAAAATTCTTGAAGTAGTTTCAGTTTTGTTTTAAAAATTATTTTAATTGAACTAATATAACAATAATATGACGAACTTCAAAGTTTAATGTTAGTTTTAGGCGTACTTGATAATTGAAATTCATAATTTTTAAAATATATGAATAATTTTATATATTGTTTCTTAAAATGAAAATACGCAGAACGGAACTAACATACATATATTTATCTATATTTAAATACCAAATTTCATTTCAAAAAAGACAACACCTAAACCACACAATAATTTTCAACCGCAAAATCATTTTATATAATGTTATTGTCCAAAAAGATACAATTATTTACATACATATATGAATATATCTTTTTTTCAGACATTTATAAGACTACTACTTGAATTTTTATGAAAAGGTCTTCATTTTCTGATAATAAAAATCTTGTTATGATTACAATTAACCTGCATGAATAAAATTATCTCGGATCATTGAAAAGTAAAAAGATATTCTAAAATTTTCAATTGTTTATTTACTGAAATAAAAGTTAAAACCATACTTATTTCTTACTAATTTAACTTGTGTTCAAACTAGCTCTAGTGACTTTATTTCAATTGTTCTATGCTATAGCTTTATACAACATTATTTTTGGTATTTTTATGTGAATGTGTTAGTAAAACAAAATAAAATACGTGATTATTATCAATATATGAAAAGAATTTTATTTAGTTTTACTAACACATTCACATAAAAATATGAAAAAAGGCTGAAAAAATGTTGTATGAGAGAAAACAAATAAAAATAAAAGTAATTAAAAATTAAATCTGGTTTTTTTTTCCACAAATGAAACATTTTTGAAGTTTATACTTCTTTAGCGGCGTTGGAAGAAATTTGGTAGAGGGTAAAATCCATTTTCATATAGAATTTTTCTGAGAATCGTCATCATTTTTCTGAGAATCGACCGTCATCATTTTTTTCAAATATTAAAAAAAAAAAAAACCATAATTGGGTTCGAACCTGGCACCTTCAGACTTATTAGTCTGGTGTTTCTATCCACTAAGCCATATGGCCATATAATTTTTGCTTTCTAAAATCATATAAAGAGTATTCTTCTAAATAATATAAAAATTCAAGTTCAACTTCTGCTTTGTTCTTTAAGGTTCATGAATACGGTTAGTGGAATGAAATAAACGGGTTCATGAATACGATTAGTGGAAGGAAATAAGAGAGAAATTTTTAAAAAATAAACGGGTTCATGAATACGATTAGTGGAAGGAAATAAGAGAGAAATTTTTAAAATAAATTCCGGGGATTTTAATTATTAAAGAAGACAAGCTCTTTTATGTTATTTTAGAAAGCTGAGATCATAAGGGCAATATGGCTGAGTGGATAGAATATCGGATTACAATTCTGAAGGTGCCAAGTTCGATCCCCCGATACTGAGAATTTTATGAATTTTTTTTTTTTTAATTTTTTTAACATAATAATGTAGTTACGCCAAATACAAAATACCAAAGAGGGAGAGATAATAAATTGGTCAATTAATTTTTGCAGATTGATCTAATTAATTTCCGTAAAGCGTCATAATTTTTAAAGTTAAAATTTTTCTCTTAATTTAAGTATCTGTACTTCGTTTTGGTAAATATTCACAGCTTTTTCGTGCAATCTTATTTTCACAATAGAATTAACATAATCTTGTGATCATTCATAAAAAATTTAGACACCGGATAATAGGTATATCACTAAAGTCCCAACTAATTTTCAAACATGTTTTACCACTTACTATGACAAGACAGTTATATGTATATATGTATTTAAACAAGCATTTGTTAATCCTGTTGTAGTTAATAAGATAATAAACGCTAAAAAAAGTACGAATTTAAGTAAGAAAAGTGATCACATTTCATTTCATGTTTCATGTTTTTGTTTTATTTTTTTTTACAGAGATCATGTAACCACTAAAGTTATAAACATTATATCCTATAAAACAAATTTATAATATTGGACGCACTAAACTCGTTACAAATAATTTTATTAAAGCCTTGAGAAACAACATAGGTATATTTTGGCATTGATAGTATAGATATCGATCAAGTAATTTATCATTATAGTTTTTCCCGGCTCAAAATATGCAAAAAAACACAGGAGCAGTCATAGAACTGCCTACAGAAGTTTATACTTAAGATTTAAACTATGAAATAACAGTGGCTACAAATAATGGACTGCTTTTGGACTGATGGACTGATTTTTATTTTAATTTACATTTTGTACTGAGCAGCCCATCATTTGTAGCCACTGTTATTCATAGTTTTTAAATCTTTTTTCATAATAATTAGTTTTTTTGAGATATTTAAACAAACCAAAATGTTTTTATCAGTCACTAATTTATTATTTTTTATACATATTCTATTTTTGAAGCAAAACACAGAGCTAGTAAAATTGTAGCAAATTTGGTTCAAAAAAATTTGCAAATTAGGCGCTCTTTGATTTTTTATTTTAATTTATATAAATGGAAAAAACTTTTAATTAATAAATAGTGTTTTATAATTTTATAATACATATTATAAAACTAAAATGTAGCTAAAAACTTATTTGAGAACTTAGTTGAAAACTGTATAATTTCATATATGAATTAATGCAATTGAATATTGCTATAAAATGGATGTAAAAAATATTGGAAACGTTGACAGATGCATAAATTTAAGTATCGAGATGCTATTTCTTTTTAAAAATTTAATTGTGAAAAAAAAACTATCTTATTCAGAAATCAGTTTTTTAATAGCGAGTTGAATGAACTATTTTTCAATATTGTGGGCAGCGTTCTGCAATATTCACAGCTTTTTCGTGCAATATTATTTTCACAATAGAATTAACATAATCTTGTGATCATTCATAAAAAATTAAGACACCGGATAATAGGTATATCACTAAAGTCCCAACTAATTTTCAAACATGTTTTACCACTTACTATGACAAGACAGTTATATTTATATATGTATTTAAGCAAGCATTTGTTAATCCTGTTGTAGTTAATAAGATAATAAACGCTAAAGAAAGTACGAATTTCCCGGGAGAAAAATAAGTAAAAAAAGTGATCACATTTCATTTCATGTTTCATGTTTTTGTTTTATTTTTTTTTACAGAGATCATGTAACCACTAAAGTTATAAACATTATATCCTATAAAACAAATTTATAATATTGGACGCACTAAACTCGTTACAAATAATTTTATTAAAGCCTTGAGAAACAACATAGGTATATTTTGGCATTGATAGTATAGATATCGATCAAGTAATTTATCATTATAGGTTTTCCCGGCTCAAAATATGCAAAAAAACACACGAAGCAGTCATAGAACTGCCTACAGAAGTTTATACTTAAGATTTAAACTATGAAATAACAGTGGCTACAAATAATGGACTGCTTTTGGACTGATGGACTGATTTTTATTTTAATTTACATTTTGTACTGAGCAGCCCATCATTTGTAGCCACTGTTATTCATATTTTTTGAATCTTTAAGTATAAACTTCTGTCGGCAGTTCTATGACTGCTTCGTATTTTTTTTTTTTTTTTTTTTTTGTTACATAAAAAGTCAAAAAGTTGTGTGAACTTACTAGACATTAGTGTGATTTTTCTTATGTTGTTTACATAACATTAGCAAAATAAAAAGTTATTTTTGTGCGGTAAAAAGGTGACAGGTTCTTATGTTAAATAAAATTTATGACTCCAACGAGACAAATATACATAATTAAATTAGGACAAATTTTTGAAAAAAAAAAAATAAATAAAATAAATAATAATAATAATATAAATAAAAAAATATGTGAGTCTCGGGACACACGGAAGAAGTGAAACTTCATGGCAAGTAGTATTAGTATTTTCTGGGGCGGCTAAATAAATATTTAAAATGGCCAAGTGCATATAAGACATGACGCCAATCGATTTTTTCGACGGCGACTAGTTGGTTTTTGTCCTACGACTGCTGCGGCCAGTCGACTTAAAATAACTTGTTTTGGGGGGACTACTTAGATATAAAAACATTTAAAAATTCTAAAATACTTTTTAAGCTCAAAAATTTTAGTGGTATAATGGCTTTTAAATTATTTCAAAATGCCTATATTTATAGCTGCATGGCAATACTGGCTGCCAGATGATTTCACTATATTTTAAGCCGTAAACAAAATTCCGGTTGCAACTATATTATTAGCGACAATAATGTATGAAAAAACAGCAGCGTGGCTTAAATCATGTTTTCTTTTTGTTGCCCGAATAGTTTAACCTAAAATAACTTTTTCAAATATGCCTGAAAAATTTCAGGCATATTAGTACTTCTTCTGAAAAGGAATTAGAATAAAAATATTCTACATGCATTGCATTAATGGAATTTAATGGCAAAAATAATTTATACCAACAACTCAATTACAAATTACTTCAAAAAAAATATGTTTTAGTTAAAAGAGCATTTTCAAATATGCCTGTAAAATTTGACATTAGTATTTCTTCCGAAAAGTAATTGTAATAAACATATTCCTCCTGCATTTTATTAGTGTAATTTAATGTCAAAAATAAATTACACTAACAAACTAAAAAATTACATTAAGAAAAATTAATATAAAAAATAAATTATCTACAAAATAGGTGCATTGGAACATTTTTATTCAGAATACATATTTGTATTCCAAAAACTTTTTGAAAATTAGCACTAATAATTAATAAATGAAATATTTGTTATTCAATAATTTAAAATAAATTATATTTCCCTTTCAATCGAAAAAAAAATTGTATTTTCGACTTATATTCTGAGCCAATATAGAGTAGGTTATTGCGCTGATAAGCTTCATTAAGTTGCTAGCGGCTGTCGGTTTTATCATCAGCTGACACATAAATTTTTTCTTTTTTCTTTTTTTTTTTGACAATAATCGAGACATTTTTGACATTCAGCGTGACACTTACATTTTTTCACTCTCAATCACAATGCCTCTAAAGAAGTTTCACTTCAAAAATTAATAAAAAAAGAATGAGAAATAATGACAAAAATAAATAAAAATCTTTTTAACAAATAAAAAATAAAAAAAAACAGAACATTTTTTTTTACAGAAAAATAAAATGCTCTAGTTTTATATAAAATAAAAACTAGCAAAATATATTTTTAAAAAGCATAACGCAATAAATTTAATTTCTCTTGTATTGCAACTGAATGAACTTCAAATTTGAACTAAAAATTTCCAAATATCAAAAATTCAAATGAAGTTTATGAACAAAGTGTTATTTATACACATAAATCTCCTGAAATACAAGTATTTATTAATATGTAATTACTTTCCCTGTTTCATAAACATTAAATTTATAATACGCAAAAAAAAAATCCGTATACATAAAATATGAAGACACAAAAAATAAACTATTAGTCCGCTTTAATTATACGGAACTAGCTTTTTGCATGTCAAAGTCAGTGATTATCTTGTTTTGCTCAATAAACTTTATCAATAAATCTTTATATTGTGATAATTGAGCAGATTTGGCTTTGCCTCTGATGATATCACTTCACAATATTGCAAAATATTGAATATTCATATAAAATTAAATTCTCTTTTTAGTATTTCTATTTTAATAACCTTTCTGAAACAGCAATCTCATGAGACCCAATATGACTTAAGAAATTTTTTTATAAATTAAACAAACATTCTTCATGGATGTTTATTATTTTTTAGTGTAATATTTTGCTTGCATAAAGTCGTAAATTTAAAAGGAAAAATTATGTTCATGTAACAAATCCAATAAAATTAAATATAAACAAAATATTAATTTTGTTATTTATAACTTTTTTTTTTGTTTAAATATAAAAATAAATAATGGTGTTTAAACTATTTGATTTTTAATAACAAAAAAATGGCTATTACACATAGATATGAAATTAATGCATTTTAATTAAATATCATGTACAAAGTTTCGGTTTCATAATGCAACCACAATTACTCGAATTTCTCCACTCTATCAAAAATACTTTATTTCGACTGGCGATTCCGTATGCTAGTATAGACACAATCAAAAATACGAAAAATTAAGTAAAATTTATTTATTTTTCCCATCAACAACTCAATTTAAATCGATTTTCACTTAATTTTATTGCCATATTAAATTAAAAAAAATAAAAAAAATTTTAATTTTTTTTTATTATTGTTTATTATTTGAAAAAGAAAAAAAAAATTGTTAATGAATCACCTTACTGAAAATTTCATTACAAACAAGCTACAAAAAATCTGCGCGATAATAAAATTTAGTCTTTCTTTTTCTTTTATTTTCGTTTACAAACAAATGTATGGAGAAATAATAAAGAATCAAAAATTTGGCACAGTTTTTTAATATTAATGCCTCCTAGTCTCAGTATATTTCTGGTTTTTATTTTTTATTTTTTTTTCATTAAAAAATTCAGACAAGACAGGAAAAAAAATGTATAACATATGTATGAATATATTATCTGAAGCAAAAAAATCATACATATATTTTTTGCATTCATATGTATTTTTATTAGTTCATTAGAACTGTTATGCTAGTGTTGTGATAGTATTTTGTCTAAAAATTATATTTGACTTAATTATACGTCTGTAAATATATTTTGAAGCTACTTGGAATTAAATAAAAACAAATCAAAGATGCAACACAATGGATAACAGATTTTTTTTAGATTGGTTAACTAAAAACATTTCAAGATCGTTTAGGCGGATGTTGGAGTCCGTAATTTTTTTTGTAATTTAGAAAAAAAATTCATTCACTACTTGTTTCTTACTTTAAAATAGTATAAAACTTTTTAGTAATCGCTAAAGCTCGAAATGTCTTCAAATCAGTTTTATGACATAAAAAATCGTTTTGAAGAGATTTCAAGTACTTAGCTTTAACCGATTCTAGAAAGTAAAAAACAGTCCAGACGTTGTGAATGAAATTTTTTTTCTAAATTAAGCTTCAATCTAAAACAGCTTTTTAATCAAATTTTAGGACAAAAATGTTTGGAACGGAGCAAGTTCTCTTAGTTTTATAATTTTTGCAGTTGATTTTTTCCAACTGTGATCAACCCATAAGCAGCACGTTTCACTACACATAATAAATTCTAGTTAGGAGAATTTTTTTTTTAATAATAATTTCGTTTTAATGCATAATGATCGTGAAATATCATACTCAATTGCTCATCAACTCTTTCCCTATACGTTTTTTCTTTTCTCTATCATTTGAACTGAAAGTGTATACAATTTATATTTTCAAAATCAAGTTCACTTTTCTTCACATGAAAGTTCAATTAACCCAAATTAACTAATCATTAAACTTAAAAGAAAAAAAAACTATAAATAATAAATTTCAGTTATTTAATTAACAAAATTGACATTTTATGTTATTTTCATTATTAATCAGCATCATCAGCAACGTTGTTATTTTTATGGATATATGTATCTTCAAAGTATATATTTAGATGATGGTTTTATTGCGCTATTGACTTGCAAAAACTTTAAATGCAAAAAGATTTTTATAGTTTTTTTAACACTAGAATTATTAAGATTAGTAGGAAAATTTGGATTGCTACAAGAAATTTTCATATGTTTTCCATTCTCTTATGGTGATCATAATTTAAAATTTTATTACATGTATAGTGAATTTTTAATGAATTTATTTTAGTTTGAGAATAAAAAAAAACATTGTAATGGTTTAAAATTAAAAAAATAATTTTATATCTGAAATAAAATCTTTGTTTCTTGCTTTAGAAAAAAAAATCTGCTGAGTTTTAATAAAAAATAAGATAACATTGCGAGACAAAAAAACAGTTTAATTCTATCGGTTCAAACAATATTATAAAACTCATTGTTTAACAAGATCGAAAGAGATTAAATCTGAACTATATAATGCTTATCCATCGAATTATTTTATTGCTTGTATGGCACTGAAAAAAATCATATGTAACTGCGGTATAATATGTGAACTAGGAACGCAATTCCAAAGTTATTAACATTAACTATTTTAAGTATTTGCACCTCAGACGTGTAAAACTTAATACAATATCTTAAGAATTTTTAGTTCTTTATATGTCGAATTTAAAACTAAAAAAAAAATTCTGTCGATTTCTATTTCATAAGTGTATTTAATAACTCCATAAGCATGTTTTCAAAATTGTCCATAAAGTAAAAAAAAAAGTGCTAAATGTAACACGTTTAATTTTAATAACATTTTTAAATTGAATCTTTGATGTTTTTAAGTTGAGCTTTAAATTTTTCCCACTTTAAGAAACACCAAAACTAGTAAATTTTCGGTATAATTATAATAAAAAAATATAAAAAAACACTGGTGTCACATATAAGAAAAGTATTTTTACAATGTTATCTATTTTTTACTTGAGAAAAATTTTAATAAAATCAAGCCAGGTGTATTAAGTAGTTAAATTGCATATTAAAAATGCTTGTCATTGATAACACTATTTATTTGAATAACCTCAAAACGTTTTCTTGTTTCTATTAAAAAAACATATGTGAGTCTCGGGACACACGGAAGAAGTGAAACTTCATGGCAAGTTGTATTTTGTGGGAAGGCTAAATAAATATTTAAAATGGCCAAGTGCATATAAGATATGACGCCGATCGATTTGAAATCTGAAATATTCCGGAAAACAGCATATTCCACAAATATTCTCCTAATGCGAACACCATATTAGAGATAAAAGCATTTGAAAATTCTAAAATACTTTTTAAGCTCAAAAAGTTTAGTGGCATAAAATTATTTCAAAATGGCTAGATTTATGGCAACACTGATTGCAGATGATTTCTACTATATTTTAAGCTGTAAACACAATTCCGGTTATTAGCGACAATAATGTATGAAAAAACAGCAGCGTGGCTTAAATCATGTTTTCTTTTTGTTGCCCGAAAAGTTTAACCTAAAATAACTTTCGCAAATATGCCTAAAAAATTTCATGTTTATTAGTATTTCTTCTGAAAAGGAATTGTAATAAAAATATTCCTCCTGCATTTTATTAGTGTAATTTAATGTCAAAAATAAATTACACCAACAAACTACAAATTACATTAAAAAAAATTAATATCAAAAATAAAATATCTACAAAATATGTTCATTGGAACATTTGTATTCGGAATACATATTTGTATTCCAAAAACTTTTTGAAAATTAGCACTAATAATTAATAAATGAAATATTTGTTATTCAATAATTTAAAATAAATTATATTTCCCTTTCAATCGAAAAAAAAATTGTATTTTCGACTTATATTCTGAGCCAATATAGAGTAGGTTATTGCGCTGATAAGCTTCATTAAGTTGCTAGCGGCTGTCGGTTTTATCATCAGCTGACACATAATTTTTTCTTTTTTTTTTGCCTTTTTTTTTGACAATAATCGTTTTACTTTTGAAAATAATTGTTTTATTTTTTGACAATAATCGTTCTATTTTTGACACTTACATTTTTTCACTCTCAATCACAATGCCTCTAAAGAAGTTTCACTTCAAAAATTATTAATTAAAAATAATTAAAAAATTTTACCACTACACATAGACCGTCAAAATGCCTAGATTTATGGCTGCATGGCAACACTGGTTGCCAGATGATTTCACTATATTTTAAGCCGTAAACAAAATTCGGTTACAACTATATTATTAGCGAAAATAATCTTTGAAAAAACAGCAGCGTGGCTTAAATCACGTTTTCTTTTTGTTGCCCGAAAAGTTTAACCTAAAATAACTTTTTCAAATATGCCTGAAAAATTTCATGTTTATTAGTACCTCTTCTGAAATGGAATGTAATAAACATATTCCTCCTGCATTTTATTAGTGTAATTTAATGTCAAAAAATTACACTAACAAACTAAAAAATTACATTAAGAAAAATTAATATAAAAAATAAATTATCTACAAAATAGGTGCATGTGCAACATTTTTATTCAGAATACATATTTGTATTCCAAAAACTTTTTGAAAATTAGCACTAATAATTAATAAATGAAATATTTGTTATTCAATAATTTAAAATAAATTATATTTTCCTTTCAATCGAAAAAAAAAATAGTATTTTCGACTTTAATTCTGAGCTAATATAGAGTAGGTTATTGCACTGATAAGCTTCATTAAGTTGATAGCGGCTGTCGGTTTTATCATCGCTGACACATAAATTTTTTCTTTTTTCTTTTTTTTTGCCTTTTTTTTTGACAATAATCGTTTGAATTTCGACAATAATCGTTTAATTTTTTAACAATAATTGTTCTGTTTTTGACACTTACATTTTTTTCACTCTCAATCACAATGCCTCTAAAGAAGTTTCACTTCAAAAATTGAACTCAGAAAATGAAAATTTTTCATGAAAATAGTAATTATTATTTTCTATGACAAGCAACATCCGTAAATATCATAGGATCTATAATAGAAATGGATGACTACTTCGTGCGCCGTTTCGAAAACAAAAAAAAAACAAAAAATTAAAAAATAGTACTGAAAAGGGAAAAACGTAAGCCGCTTTGACAAGCCGGTTACGATGCGCCTATTATAATCACTTTATGATTTCTGTGGCTACTTACCAAAACTATTACGGTCTCTTTACATAGGGAAAAATAATTTTTTGTAATTTAATTCATCGCTTAATTCCATCAAACTTGTCTAACAAATGAATTTTTTCAAGTTTCCCATTATATGACTTCCATCCTTTTATAATACATACCTTCATTTTTAGATTTTTCTTTGCTAAATTTCACTAAATTTTTTTTTTTTTTTCTTCAAATTTAAAAATTTTGAAAATTTTGATGACAAAATAATAATAAAAAAAAATATCGATTACTTGATGTCGAGCCGGAAATAAATGAATAAAAAAAACCCGGTTGAGCTTATTTAATAACGTTACTTGCTTTTTTCCCTTTTCAAAAAGAAAATGCGTCGTCGTTTACAAATTTTAAATTTTTGCCAACAACAACAATTTTCATACAAAATTTTGACAAGTAGTCCATTTCTATTATAGATCCTGTGGTAAATATCCATTTCTATTATAGATCCTGTGGTAAATATGTTTATTTTTCATAGAATGATAAAGTTTAGTAACCTCAAGATGAAATGGTGTTGTTTTATATTCTCCAGCTTAGAAGAAAAAAGTATTTTGCGCACGAATTCATATATTTTATTCGCTTCATTGCAAAATAATTCAAAAAGCATGAACTCTATGTTCCATGCTTTTCTATGTAATTGGCAAAATATTGTTAAATAAAAAATAAACAAATAAAGTACTAGGAAAGAAAAAAAAAGAATAATTTGACAAATCACAAAGATATTAAGTTTTTTTTTTTTTTGAAATACTTTGAAATTAGTTAGTTTGAAGACGACAGGTGTATTTTCGTGTTTCGTTGATAAAATTGAGCATATTAAAGTATAAAAACGAAAATTTTTATACTAATTTTCAATAAACATAAGTCTATCGATAACTTTAAAATATTATTTCCTATTCCGAAAAGTCTACAATATCTGTTATAATAATGATTAGAGATTCTTTTAGATTGAAATGAATTAGCTCTATTTAGTACATATTTACTTTCAATTTATTCCAACATAAGCAGTCAGATTTTTGATGAGAAATGTTAAACATTTCCGGTTTACGCCTAATTTTTTTCAAAAATTAGTAAGTACCTTGAAAAATTACTCTAATTTATTTTTCAAATATATTTCTACGAATAATTATTAAGAAAATTAATATATTTCAATTGAATTTTTAAATGGAAATTACAAAGATTTTCAATTATGTTTATTATACAATTATGTGCTAATTCAAATATTGCAACAAAGTTCAGTCTGTTCTTAATTAAACGAACTAACAAACTTAAACAATAGTGAAAGTTAACCTTAGACCTAGACTAAAATTTTCTTAGAGACAACGCTGTCATAAACTAGAGAAACCAATGACTAACTAAAAGCAGAGATGATAGAGTAAGATGTCGCATTGGACACTAAAATTTCCTATAAACATTCTCCAAAATGTCAAACATGTTTTTGAACATTTTATATTTTATTTACAAAAAATTTAGTTTTAGCAAGTTTTAGTATCTAATGCTCCAAATGGTTCTTAAATGCTAATTTCGTTCCGATAAAATTTATCTTTAAAATTTTTTTTTATTAGAATTATGGTGTTTAAATATTTGTAATTTCGAAAATATTAGTTAACAAATTCTAAAAAAAAAAAAAACATTTTTACAATAATATTCAATAAAATTTCGTTTATTTTATTCATTTCACAAAACTTCACAAACAGCATGTAGGCTTTTTAACTATCATTGCAACAATTTTGAATGTATCTGGGATCATTTTCGTTTCTTAGAGTTATTACTATGGTGTTGATATTTTTTAAGTTCTCAATCTTTTTCTTCCTTCACTTTTAAAAATCATTTTTTTAACTTAAATTAATTTAATTCAAACACCATAAAATATAAATTTGGCACAAATAGACATGGAACCAATAATCTGTCTGACTGCACAAATGATATAAATACTTTTTTTTTCTAAAGAAAATGGAAAGTGTCATATAAAATATACAATTTTGGCAGAAATTCAAAATTCTATAAATAATAAATAAATAAATAAATATATGGTTAAAAATTTAATAATTTTTACAATGTTTAAAATCATATTTTTAACTTATATGTAGAGAGAAGTTTATTTTGATATTAATTAAAAAAGAAACAAATTAGAAAAAAGTATTGAAACGAAAAAAATTTCGAATCTTGTTTATGTGTGGAGACCGTGGAGACTAAAACAGATATTTCTTCCACTCTTTACAAATATCTGATAATCGGTAATTAACTTAACGTCACTACTTTATAATATTTTCAATTCTGCTTACAAATAAAATTTAATAAATTTTGCTATTTCTTACATTATAAATGTTTCAGATAACGTCATTCAAAGAAAATTGAAAGTATACTATTCGATTTTTGTTAGCTTCATAAATAAACAAAGTTAAAAAAGATTTCAAGTATACATATGTGGTTTTTTTTGTAACATAAAAAAATGAAATTTTTATCTCAGTTCTTTCGAAAAGAATTTTATAAAATAAATAAAAGTCTTATAGTGAACATAAATGTAAAAGGATGTTCATATAAAATTTCATTTTAAAAATTTATTTGTACATACCTCACAAATTTAAGTATAAGTAAGTATCTATAGAAAACATTATTTGGCTTTTCATTCATTTTGATTTCTTTTAAATTTAAAAACTGTTTCTGACATTGAAAATATGACCACAACTAAGATTTTAAAATTCTGAAAAAAAAAATCATGACATATAAAAGATATCTGAGAAAATAATAATATTTATCTGGAGAATTTTTTAATAACATTTTCCACATATATTGGACGTGATCAAAAGTATACATATATGCTGTAACTTACCTTTGACTAACTTAACGAATTTATGTTCAAAAAATCAGGACTGTAAATAATAATTATTATCGAGATTGCAAAATTAAACGTGGAAATAGAATATTTACACTGATAAGTCCATAATAAAAACTCAGCTTTGTAGAAATCAATTCAAGGAAAATAAATTATATTATTAAATTATTATAATATATTTTAAACTTGAACATGACATGGTAAAGTTCAATTATAAGTTTAAGAGTATAATTTGAAAAATTTAGCAAACAAAATCAGTATTTGTCTAATTCTCTGGACTTGATCTGAAACCTAGGTACATTTAAATATTGTTCTTTTACTAACTTGATTCATAAAATGTAAATATCGATAGTTGTATTAAGTATGATTACTATACTTTGGCTTTGTTAACTGTAACCAGGGAAAAATACTTATACCTTAACATTAATCAGCTGAAAATTACTAATTTTTTATATTCAATCTAATTATAAATAATAGTCTAGTAAATGATTTATAAAAATAAGCGTTAATGATCAACGATGATGATAAATAAGCGGTAATGATTTACTATGAATAAAAAACTAATTATTTAAACGAGGCAGGTTAATTTCAATATTCCGTGATACGTCTTTACGTTTTAAAATTTAATAATTTTCTAATTCTAATTCAAATTATCTAATTGTTATAAGAAAAATTTAAAAACAATGATTCATTAACTTGACATTTCTTATTATATAAAATGAAATTATCGTAACGTAACATTTGAAAATAAAATTCTAAAAGAAACTATGAAATAATAAGAGTATCTTATTATAATTGTCAAAATAACATTAAAACACACAATAAAAGGTTAAGTCAAAACTTAGTGATGAAAGCAGCATATAGTAAAAAAAAACACTATTCGTATCCAAAATATTTTGACCCATAAAATAAAATAATTTTTTTTTTTCATATTCTCTTTATGTTTTATTTTTGGAATTACCTAAAAATCCACAAAAACAAAAAAATCATACCAAAATATATAGCAATTAGATATCTTTTGATTACATAGTTTTGCAGGCTTTTATAATGTAAGTGATAGGTAATTATGAAGCATTGAAACAAAACAGTAATAAAGTTAATTTTATTTTGTGTAAGTGGAAGTACATTAAAATTCTTTCAAAAATGTAATTTTCTTCTTGAAGAATTCTTCATATTAACGCATGGATAGGAAATACATTGCTTTCTTAATATTCAAACGATTGTCTTAACTTAATTGGATTTTGGCGTGATAGTGTCTTCCGTTAAAGAATGAAAATTAGAACACGTTACACATATGTAGTTATTAATATTATGTACTACTTCATCTATGAATGCGTATAATAATCTAGTTCACGGAACAGACTGATATCTTTAAATACTTAACTGATGATTTAATTAGCTCACGTGATACATTCGGAAGTTCTTCGATATAACATATTCTTGACTGGAACGGAACGGTCAACTGCCTAATTTTTTAAAAGTTTATACTGCGATTTTTAGTAAAAGTTTGTTGAAAGAGACAAAGCTATTAGATAAACATATTTATTACATAAAATTTTAATATCAATTTATTTTCCATTTTTTTTTTCCGATTTAGAATTTTGAGAGGAAAGTGAAACAGTAACTGATATTATGTATGTATATTAAATATCGATTTCATGTCAATTGGAAATAAATTTTGATCTTTACCACAAAACCCAAGTCAAAAACACAAATTTTCAAAATAAAATAATAATACCACATAATGTGTCCTTTGTTGTATCCTCAATGAATGAAAATTAAAGGTTTAAAATTTTTCTATGTTGTTTGTGATTATTTCACAAGTTGCTTGATAGACGGCCGGTAAAGTTTTCTACAGCCGAAATTTTGAAATTTTGAAAAGACGAATTAAAACAAATTTATACATTGAAGAATAAAATTTGGTATTTATATCAACTTGTACGCATTAATAGTAGATTACAATACATGTTATGAAAATTTGTTATTAATTGCGAGTTGTGTATACACACAAATACATAGACACGAGTCATATTTATATCACGAGATCGAAGGTCGAGTGATTTAATATTGATGAGTTTCTATAGTGCTTCACCCTTAAAAAAATTTAAAAATTTCAAATTCTGAATTTCAAATTCCTAATGTATTTTGTTAGTGTAATTTAATGTCAAAAAAAAGTTTTCGGGTGAACACTTTTTTTCACTTTTTTTTCATAAATTTCAAATATTAATAACAAAGCTGCCAGAGTAGGATTTTCTTTTCCTAAATTTAGAGGATTTTATTATATCGGAGAAAAATTATGAACAAAAAATTTATTATTTATTTATTATTTGAAAAAAGTGCTTATTTAGCTCTTCGTAAGCAAATAATGACTGTAAAATTCATATGACCATTCCCAACATAAATCAAAGATCGTTGTTGCACGTTTAACTTTCCATATCAGTTGTGTTTTATTACTGCTTTCGGTCTAGCCAGCAAAAAAAAAATTTTTTTTATTTTTTATTTTTTTATTTTTTTTTAATTTTTTTATTTTATTTATTTTTTTTATTTATTAATTTTTTTTATTTATGTTTCTATTTTTTATTTATTTTTTGTATTTTTTTAATTAATTTTTTTTTTAATAATTTTTTTTATGCCCGCTTGTGGCTTCGAACCACTGTCCTAAACATTGCAATGCATCAACTCTGCCACTGAGCTATGAACTAAATTTACGGCAATGTGTAAAATGGAAAATATAAGTTCTGTGTGGATTGAAATTTTTGTTTCCCGTTTTTAACGATAACGAACTTTTTTAACGAGTACTAAAAATGAAAAAAATGTTCGTAATAAGAAAATAAACTAAATTTACGTTACAAAAACGTAATTATTCATTATTTTTCGTTATCTTAACGAGAATGTCATTAACGAACTTTTTTGACGTAATGTGTACGAGCAAATTTTTTTCTGTGACCATCAATTTTTTTTTTCTCGATTTTTCCGTTATTACTCATTTGTGTTGACCATTTTTATTATCGTTTTTTATAGCTTTAGGCTCTGTTTTATTTTGCGTGTTTAATTTATGTTTGCTGCATTTCATCAGTTAATTTATGATGATTGTCCTTTACAAAACAAGAGAGAAGAGACACAAAAAAAAATTTTTTTTTATTTTGTTTTATTATGAAAAACATTTTAATAATCCATATAAATTTGATATCAATTTTCATGTAAATTTTTGCAAAAAAAAAATTCTTTTCACAAATTATTAAACATAAAACTCATCAAAGTGTAAAAATCCGAAAAAAGAGTATAAAAAAACTGATGAAAATATGTTTTTAAGTTTTATTCTCATTTCCCTGTTTTTATGCATATATTTTAAATTAACTGTATAATATGTATATGATATTATAACTTATTCAAGTTATAATATCATAGACCCTACTACGAAACGTAAAAGAAATATACCAAATTTTGTTAACTTAAATTTTTTCTCTAATCTTTTATTTATAATTTCTCAAAAGTGAAAACTAAAAAAAAATCCCCTTGTATTATTAAAAATTATGCTAGTCTTAACTTGAATATTGAATTCGTTTTTTACTTTGAATATTAAGTTAAAATTTAAATCTGTTCTATAAAGTTAACAACACGTATCAATGCGGTAGTAAGTTTTTTTACATCATCCAAACATTAAAAAATTGAAAAAAAAAAAAAAAATAATTTAATAAAAACTTTTTCGATATAAGGACATTTTTCCTATTTTCATTTGCTATATGTTTTAAGTTTGTTTTATACACAATTTCTTTTGATCGGAAATTTGTTGTTCAAAACTTTAAAGATTTATTTCGCAAGTTGTAACAGCAGTAAGATACAGGAAATGATGAGGAATTTTCGCATTCGACTGTTTTTCATGTGACTGTTAGTATACAATTAACTGTAAATACATTTAATAGCAATAACATTTGTTTATATTTTATATAATTGGCTCATCATCATCACATCCCACTTTTAGCAGTTAATTTTAAAAAAATTTGATTAAATACAAATACAGTGAAATGTACAGTACAGTCATATGTAGTTAGACTTAAATGTTATTATACAGTCAAATGACATACAATTAAATGCACGCAACCCAAAAATTAAAAACGTTTGTATATTGTGCTGTAATACGATTTGATTGCTTCGAAATTACCATAATGGCATATAAATTAACTTTGAAGTCTGAAATGCATATCTAAGTACATGACACTGATGGCGAATATTCAAAAATTATATACAAATACAAGTATTGAAAAAACTTTAATAAAAAAGAAATCTAATTTTTGTAGGTCATCAGTAGCACCAAGTATCTTGAAGAAATTATTTACAAACATAATAAAAAAGAAATAATCGAAAATATATATATATTTTTTTTCTAACTTAACCAATTCCAATCTTTCATATTATTTCCAGATCAACGTTTTTAAAGATCGATATCCATGTAATTTTTAATTTCTTTGAAATGCCAATCATTAAATAAAAAAAAAATAAAAGCGTATAACCAAAAACTTTTACTTATACAAGTCATTTTGTTAACTGCTACTTTTTTTTTCGTAATTCGATATAAAAAAGTTTTTATCTGACGTGCCAAAAGCAATTGTTGGACAAAAACACTTAAATATAACTATTTTAAACTTTTTAAATTTTTTTATTTCTTGTAACCTTTGCTATGAAAATTGCAGTTTTACAATTTTGATATAGCAAAAAAATAAGTTTTAAAAGGAAAAATAAAAGATGCTCCTTTAGTTTTTTATCAGCCAGCAAAAAAAAAATATAAATTTGTAATAAAAATATATATAATTACATTTGCTTATTTTTTTGGGAAAACTTTTTATTTATTTAACACTTTTGCTGAAAGACAAACAAAAAACAAACAAATTTAATTTCAACGTCAACGACGACTTGAACTTAAATAATTTCATTTTAAATGTAATTGACAAAATTATAAACTGTCTACGAGCAATTGTTTTCGAGCAAATCTTTTTCAAAGAACTGTTTTTTGGGCAATTGGTTTTCGGGCAATTATCAGGGAACTGTAAAATGAGTATACGTAACTAATAAGTTTAAAATTTCAGCTGAGTGAGCTGACTTGCAATTTACGGCCGGCGGCCGGCGCCGGATGTTCACAAAAAACAAAATAAATTTTAATGAATAAGTTATCAAATTTCTGAAAACAGAAGCATAAGCTGGTGAAAATATTTAATCCTTCAACAGACAGATTTATCTACATATGTAGTTACATAATATACAGAATATCCACTTCTATAGAAGAAGAAAAATGTTAGGGCTCTCTAATTTTGGTTGAAACCACACAGTAGTTATGTAAATTCATATTACTTATTTTTACTATTAAACTTTAGTTGCTGCTTCCAAGAATATAAAATTTGATTCTTTTTAAACCAAATGCTATAATTGGTTTCTAAATTATTATTAAACGTTAAGATTTGATTATTTTTACTAAAATATTGAACAGACGATCTAAAATTGGTTCCAATTATTGTTATAATAATAAAAAATATTTGTGAACATTATACATAAAATTTTAATTAGATTTTGTTGAAATTCTAAACCAAATATGTTAATCAAATTTATCATATTACCGTTTATATAAGTATTGCTTAATCCTTTAGCAAAATATTGATTTCTAATTTGAAGGGTTGACCGTGTTAATGTACAGTAATAAATCAACCAAGCAATATAAGTTTCTATATAATATATAATATATACTGCAGTATGCAAATTATGAAATTTTATAACGTCGTGTTATTTTAATGTATTGTATATATTTAAAAATTATAAGCATGGGATCCGATATGCTTCGAACTTAAATTTTAATGTTTATGAATGAAATAAAAATTTATTATAAAAAAAAATAATCATACAGGATATTACCATTCCTATAATATTATTTTCTTAACTTTTTATTGTCTCACAGTTTCCTTTTGTTGCATTTTTTGTTGAATACAAGAAGAGTGTAAACAATCTATTTTCAAAACATTATATTTTTTAGCTCAAAGAGATTTTATTTTATTTATTTTTTTAACTAAATATGGTCTCTACAGTGAAAGGTGATAAAAATGAATGAAAATATTTTTAAAAAACCTCAATTCTAACACTGAACCTGTCGTTACAAATTTTTTTATATGTGCCTAATAAAACTTTTCAAATCTTAAAATGCATGAAAATTTTCGATAGTAATGTTTTAAATTTAATTGAAGATCAGACGTATAGAACTAAAAACTTTTCGAATAAAAAAAAAACACGAAGCAGTCATAGAACTGCCGACAGAAGTTTATACTTAAAGATTAAAAAACTATGAATAACAGTGGCTACAAATGATGGGCTGCTCAGTACAAAATGTAAATTAAAATAAAGATCAGTCCATCAGTCCAAAAGCAGTCCATTATTTATAGCCACTGTTATTTCATAGTTTAAATCTTAAGTATAAACTTCTGTAGGCAGTTCTATGACTGCTTCGTGTGTTTTTTTGCATATTTTGAGCCGGGAAAACCTATAATGATAAATTACTTGATCGATATCTATACTATCAATGCCAAAATATACCTATGTTGTTTGTAACGAGTTTAGTGCGTCCAATATTATAAATTTGTTTTATAGGATATAATGTTTATAACTTTAGTGGTTACATGATCTCTGTAAAAAAATAAAACAAAAACATGAAACATGAAATGAAATGTGATCACTTTTCTTACTTATTTTTCTCCCGGGAAATTCGTACTTTTTTTAGCGTTTATTATCTTATTAACTACAACAGGATTAACAAATGCTTGTTTAAATACATATATACATATAACTGTCTTGTCATAGTAAGTGGTAAAACATGTTTGAAAATTAGTTGGGACTTTAGGACTAATGGAAAACTGCATTATGATGACATTTTGTACCATTACATATGTGAACGGATGACATTAAGCGTTACCATTATTTAATGGTGGCTAATGACGGCTTGTTGTTATTGTTCTTTTAAACTAAAAGAGATTAATAATAAGTAGCTTGATAATAAGGAGAAATATAAAAACATAGTTGGTGTAATAATAAGAAAAATATACAACATAGTTGGCGTGATAATTAGAAAAATATAAAACATAGAAAGGGGAGATTTTAAGATATCGAAGAAGATATGTTGGAAGACGTGGAAGAGGTGGAAGCGTTGTTAAAAAAAAAGAAAAACCAGAAAACAGACGGAAAAATTCAAATCTTTGCCATTCAATCCATTAAAGTGTAAACGTAATGGCAACATCTTACCATTTTACGGTGTTACCATTTAATGGAAAGGCCATTTTTGAACATTAATTTTTCTATAGTGTGAAAGCTTTCCATTTCAATGGCAACACAGAAATTAATGGACATTTTTACCATTAGCCATTAGCCATTAAGTGTAAATGTAGCATAAGACTCCAAATTATTTTCTTTGATTTAAAAAAAAAAAAACAGAACTAATAAGTTGCCTCCACTCCCCATCTAATTACTCAACATCATTTACAAAATTAGGGAACGCTTTAAGCAAATGTACTAAAGAGGATCCCAAATTCTTTGGATCTATAATTTCAATCTGCTATAAAAAAGGGTCATTAAAATTAAATCCTTCAAAAATCTAATACATTAAACAGTTTTCTTATCATCATAGACCATAACAAGCAAAATAGTTTAAGAGAAATATTTAAAAATGATTATTAATGAGAAAGAACGAAAAAGCAATAGATTTTATCAAAAAGCAGTAGGGCAGTAGATAATATCAAAAAGCAGTAGATCTACTGCTAAAGCAGTAGAACGACAGCACTGTTTCAATATTGTAAATTACAGTTATTGACTTTTTGGAATAAGTTTGTAGATTTGAATTGGATAAACTACTGGTTCCAAAGAAAACTAGCCGTAGTTGAATCTGACTGAGCTCAAATATGCAATAAGTTAACATCAAGTTAAAAATCTCGTTCCCATTTTATTTTTAAATTTTAATAAATTCAAATATAAATGCAAAATGTTTTTTTAATAAATTTATCCGCAATTATTTCACTACAAACATACTTTTAACTAAATCGTAATTGATTAATATATAAAGGATCGATTTTTTTTGCATTTAAATTGTAATGTATAGTTTGTAATCTTTTAGTGTGCGCATAATAGTGTAAATAGGAAACCAATCCACATGAGTATACATATATGTACTTTCAATTATGTAATGTAAAAGTTGATAATCTTATGGCAGTAAAAAATAATTAAAAATATTTTCTTTTTGTGGTTCTTTGTCCTTACAATCTTTATATATGTCCATTTTCTTTATACTTCAAGAGTTTTTTAATTTAACTAAATTTTGTGTTGTCATTTATGCCTGCCTATGCCTATATTTTATCAGTATAGAAGAGAATATATGTATTATAAAAATTTATCAAAAATGTTTTGTATTTTGTATGTATACACACATACTTATTTTGTTAGAACTTATAACAAAAAATATACATATAATAATAACTACACTGCCTTCTTAAAAAAAAAAAAAACTCCAACTTTTTGGCCTGCTAAATTCAAAATTCGGTTTATATATTTGTCCACTTGTCAAAGATATTAAAAAACTTTCTCTTTTAAATTTCCTTTTTCGTAAATTGAAACCAGCAGCAGAAGCACCACCATTAGCCAGTATAGTGTCTACTATATAGTATTGTACAAATAATAAAAAAGCATGGACCAACAAAAAAAAAATACACTTTTTATTTTATTCTATGAAACAATAACAAAACAGTAGTAGAGTAAAAAAAAAAAATTTCTGTATACCTATTATCCGGTGTCTAAATTTTTTATGAATGATCACAAGATTATGTTAATTCTATTGTGAAAATAAGATTGCACGAAAAAGCTGTGAATATTGCAGAACGCTGCCCACAATATTGAAAAATAGTTCATTGAACTCGCTATTAAAAAACTGATTTCTGAATAGGATAGTTTTTTTCACAATTCAATTTTTAAAAAGAAATAGCATCTCGATACTTAAATTTATGCATCTGTCAACGTTTCCAATATTTTTTACATCCATTTTATAGCAATATTCAATTGCATTAATTCATATATGAAATTATACAGTTTTCAACTAAGTTCTCAAATAAGTTTTTAGCTACATTTTAATTTTATAATATGTATTATAAAATTATAAAACACTATTTATTAATTAAAAGTTTTTTCCATTTATATAAATTAAAATAAAAAATCAAAGAGCGCCTAATTTGCAAATTTTTTTGAACCAAATTTGCTACAATTTTACTTAGCTCTGTGTTTTGCTTCAAAAATAGAATATGTATTAAAATAATAAATTAGTGGCTGATAAAAACATTTTGGTTTGTTTAAATATCTCAAAAAAACTAATTATTATGAAAAAAAAAAAAATTAAAATATTTGACAAAAATAGGGTTGATTGCACATTAAAAATAAAAAATTTGTCTGGAAAAACTTATGTCTCATTTTTTATTTTAAACTAATTTCAAAATAAAAATGAAAATAAAAATAATCTAGAGTGTGTAAAAACATTTCCCAGATGTTTCGAAAATTATTTTATTTTTAAATTAAACATTATGAATTATAAATCGAAATTTTGTTCATATAAATCGAATTTTAAGACATTTTACTAAATTTTTGTTCATATTAATCAATTGTTAAATAATTTTATTAAATTTTGGCATTTAAATCTATTTTATTGTATTTTGTTTATATAAGTCTTATCTGTAAAAGTTCATCATCGACTGGAAATAATATTATTTGTCTAGCTAAATCTATAATTAATTTGAGACGTTAAATAATATGAAGTTAACAATATTTTATATTTTTATATTTAATCATTCGTAACTGCGTGAAATTCCGAAGTTTTCACAATCTGCATGTGAAAATAAAAAAAAGACGAAAATATCAAATTGAAATTAGGATCGAATTTGGCAAATAATATTTAAGCTATAAATTAAAAAATATAGGATCAAAAAATAAATGTATATTTCTATTGCTAACTATTACTTTTTAATTATTTCATAGTCCCTTATTTTATTATACATATATAAATAAATCGACAATAAATTCCGTTGTCACATGAGAATTTTTTTTTGGGGACCCACAAAGAAAAGGATTATTTAATTTCTTTTTTTTAATGAAAAACTATAAATCATATTTTTATTTTAATTCAAGAATTGTTAAGTGGTGCAAAAATTTAATTTTTATCATATATCATATGAATATTTAACGTTTTCCAAAAATACTAAAAGGATTTGTTTCTTTATTAAAAAAAAAAAAATCCTCATTGGGAATCGAACCAGGCTCCTTCAGACTTACAGTGTGATGTTCTACTACTAAGCCATATTGTCTATATGAGTTTAGCTTTCTAAACAAATACAAAAAATATTTTTGATTTATTTTCCTAAATAATATTAAATCTCATTTTATGGCAAAATAGATTTTTTGTTTGTATTAATTTTTTGTTTGTGTTAGTTAATTTTTCAAACTCGTTTTTTGAGTATTCTAATTCTTTTCTTATTTTCTTTTTTGAGTATTATTTTTTATTCCCCTACAATAAAACAAAAACAAAAAAATGAATGGTTTATTAGAATTTTTTTATTATATTTTAGAAATCCAAAATCATATGGGCTATATGGCTTAGTGGCTAGAACATCGGACTATAAGAGTGAAGGTGTCAGGTTCGATTCCCCAATGAATACATTTTTTTTTTAATTTTTTTTTAAAAATGATGACGGACGATTCTCAGAAAAATGATGACGATTCTCAGAAAAATTCTATATGAAAATGGATTTTTACCCTCTACCAAATTTCTTCCAACGCCGCTAAAGAAGTATAAACTTCAAAAATTTTAATATTTCCAATCTACATTGAGAAAATTTCTTCATTTTATTATTTTTAATCAACTAATTATTTTAAATTATATGAAATGCCGAAACATACAAAACATTTATATCTTAAGGGGTTACCCCCACTTGTGATTTTGAAAAAATCGATTTTTTTTTTATTGCATTGTTTTGAAGTATAAGTATTTGAAAATATGTCCTGACAATTTCAAGTCGATCCGAACAAAATTGACTGAGATATGAGCGTTGAAAGAAAATAATAGACGCAGCACGGATTGCACTGGCAGAGAGACGGGCGGCCGAGAACACTCGTGAAGGAAGAATGTTACGAAGGCAACACCAAATTTCCGTTTTGCAAAAGGCATCGTCGGCGGAAGAACTTCTGTATGGACCCAGAATAGATGACTCTATGTAAGTTTACAAAAAAAAAATATTTTCTTCGGGTAAACTGAAATTGAAACTTTAAACGCGTTTTTCTCGAAATGGCATTTCTGAAGTCGGTGACCAAGATTACTCGAACACTTATGAATCGATCTTCTTGAAATTTTGCAAGCTTATTTAATACATAAAAATGTAGTCTTTAATCGTTCGATTTTTTTTTTCGAAAAGAAATGGCCGTTTTATAGCCAAAAAACGGGCGTTAAAATTGAACCATTAACTTTGACTGTCCGCCATTTTGTGAAAAATGAATATTTTTTTAAATCCTTCGATTAAAGACTAGTTTATACTTATATTTGACTAAACCAATCCACATTTTTTATTTCAGATGATCCACTTCACAACGATGTTGGTCACCGCAAACCATATACATGAAAAAATTTTTTCATTGCCAGCCATTTGCCACTAAACAATGTAATATTTTTCAATAAAAAAATTACTGAAAGTTCTTCAAGATGTATTCTTTCAGATGATATATTGATCGATTAAAAAAGTTTTGTAGTTTTCTTTAAAAAAATTCATGAAAAAGGCCTTTTTTTTGGTGGTACAAGTGGGGGTAACCCCTTAAGTACCAGCTGAAGAAACTGTTGAAAAAGAATTGTTATTATCAATGACATAATCTTTAACGTTTTGCAACTCATAGCTACACCATTTGGTAAAAAACTATTTCGAGTATCATTCATTAATATAATAATGCATTCATGAATAAAAAATTTGTAACAATAAAGCTGGCGCCTAAAATATGACAACCGAGAAGTCAAAAAAATTATACTGATGAAAGAATAACAAAATATACTTTATGTGTGCAAGCAAGTTATGATACAATCAAATTCAACAATCAATTCATATATTATCTTTCCGCAGGACAAATGAAAAATTATCAAAGGATCTCAATATACCTTTAACAAAACAATTTACAAATTGATGTAAAGTTTCTTTACAAATTCATAATTTAATTAAATTGATTTATGATTGTATAATTTTGTTGAAAGATATATGTATATATATATATATATTTCTTTAATTGAATACAAAAGATGAGTTATGCATATTTTATCAAAAAGTAACAATCAAATAATTTAATTTTCTATATTTTCAGAATTTAAATTCAATTTGATTAATTTGAGATTTTCATAAATTGTAATTACATTGTGAACATACAAGTAATAATAATTGTAAATTGTAATTAGATTTGAATGTATTTTATTTAAGTGCCGATTTATGACTTCTGAAATGTTATAATCATAATTATTTAATTTGATTGAAAATATATGTGACTAAGGAATTTATTTTATTTAAGTGCCGATTTATGACTTCTGAAATGTTATAATCATAATTATTTAATTTGATTGAAAATATATGTGACTAAGGAATTTATATAGTAACTCTTAAAAAAATTTTGTAGTCAAATTATTATTTTTTTATTAAACTTACTTGTCTAAAAAAAATCTCATTCTAATACATATTAGGCTCCAAACTCTTATAATCTACTTGTATGCCAAAGAAATTATAAGTCAAGAATGGCCTTATGAAAAAAAAATGACCCCAGTTTTTGTTTGCAATGATGTTCCCAGTTTAATCTCCGATGGCATAAAAAATGTAAACCAACAAAAGAAAATGTGAACAAAATAAAAAAGGAATGTTATTATTACTTTTTTATTATACCGTAATAAAATCAATGAAGAGAAAAATTGTTTTTATTTTTTTTTTAAATTAAATATATTTAAACTCATCAAAAGAATATTTTGAAATTAATTAATAATTCTATAAAGCTTGGTAGGAATCTTTTAATGAATTAATTTAAAATAATTCTCGAAAAAGCTTAACATTCAAAAAATTAAAATAATGCACAATAAGTACAAAATTAAAACAATTAAATATTAAAAAGTAAAGTTTTAGGTAAGTTTAATTTTTATAAATTTTTTTACGCATATTTGAATAAAACAATTTCTTCCATTTTCACAAAAAAATTACTTACAATATATTTTCTTTGTTTTCTGAATTTCTCATCGGTAATATGATTCTCAAAATTAAGATCCTATATAGAACTTCTTACTATTTAAAAAAAAATGTGATCAAATTTTGAATGCATTTCAGTTGTTATTTCTCTAAAAGACTCATAAAATTGAAAACTTTTTGACTTCTAATCGAACCTAACATTAACATTGTTAAAATATGTAAAAAAAACTGAGAAATACTTTGCAATATTTAAATTAAAAAATTAATTGAGTAGCAAGAACTTTTATTTCAAATTAATAAATATTATCATGAAAATATTGGTAACACTACATATTTTCGATTACTTCGATCATGATTTAGATTGGATATTATTTGATAAAATTAATAATTGAACAATATTTAACCATAAAATTATTTGATTTCGGGAATAAAAGATCAGAAAACATTAAACATTCAACTAAAGTAAGCCGACAACGACATAACAAGTTAATAAAATTTACAGGACAATAGTAATTTTGTCACTTGAACTTTTAAAATTTGACTTTGTAATAACGGTAGAACTAACATTTTTTGTTCTATTTTCAGATTGAAATTTCAGAATTATTTTTCAAGAACATATGGTATTTTATAATGTTATTTTTGTTTATATAGTTCATTTGCATTAATAAATTAAGTAAAAACATACCCTTCTCTATGATTAATGAAAATAAAATTGCAATTATGAATATTTATTATTCACATCAAGAAAAAAAATTATTATTTTCACAAATGTTAAACTATTGTATTCATTTTTACTCGAAAATTTGATGTTTATTTTTTTTTGGGAACATCATTGCAAACAAAAACTTGACCCCCTAGCTTTTTCTCTTTCTTTAAATAAATATATATGAAAAAAGAAAGGGACAAAAAATTCAAAGGCCATTCTTGATTTATAATTTCTTTGTTGTATGCCAATTCGGAACTTGTTCAATCATAAATCAATTTCCTTTATAAAAGAAAGGTATTCAAAAATTTTTTTAAATGTATGCTAAAAATATGATTGAGACAAAAATTTCATATGGCATCATAAAAATATTTTCTTGTTATTTTACTTCATTTTTCTTACAGTTATCTCAATTACATCATTGTCTCAAATAGTCTAATTAAATTTGTTGTGTTTAATTCTAATGATAAAAAAAGGATGTCACATTTCCACTAACATGTTATGTTTGCGATTTCTTAAATTATGTGAATTTTTTCTTTTTGGTTTCTTTTATACAAATTATTAAATTTATTAAAACAAAGCGGATGAATTTAATTAATTTAATTTGTTACATTTTATTACGCTATAAGACAATTATTTAAAATCTTCAATAAGAATTAAAGCATTAAACTGACGGGAAATGTTTATTACAGTTTAAAGAAATTTAAATTTTTGTAAATGAGAAAGTTAAATTTTTAGCTTGTAATACTTTTTAACATAAATTATTGTAAAAAATAAATTTAATTTGTCAATAATAGTTTTGATGCAATTATATATTTATACTAAATAGAATGGTTCTTCGAATTCGAAAGCAGAATCTTATTTAGTAGAAATTTCAATCGATAATTTACAAGTTAGTGGATACTAAAAGTTTCTAGGTATACTCTACCAAAGGTATATCTATACTTATAATTGCAAATAATATTGTAAAAAATTACAATTAAATACAAATATTTATAATTCACTTAAACATAAAATAATTATTAAAATAGGAATAAATAAATATTTTGAAAATTTCTCTTAAATAAATTTAAAATTTAAATCGTACACATTTCGAAAATTACAATAAAGCCACCAAATTTATGAATGAATTATATACAACAACTATTAAATATTGCATACAACAATTTTCAAAAAAAATATTAAATGAAAGTCATAAATCATAATGGTAAATGTTTTGAAAATTATATTATGAATAAATATTTTTAATTGTAATTAATTATTATTATTTTTTGGAAATGTTTCAAAATTTATCTTTTACAATTTATCAATAAGAATATTTAATATGCAATTGTACAATTTGTATTATTATAAACGTGAAATAGATAATTATTCATAATCTTATTAATATCATAACAATGTTTAAAACTATATACAATAGAACGATTACACATAAAGAGAAGGAAATGTTTTTTTCGTAATTCATTCATAGGAACATCTATAACAGCGAAGCCCAAATTAGAACTAATTTAGAGCATATAGAAAATACTAAGGTTTTTTTCATATCACACCAACCCAATTTTTATTTAAAAAACATTCACTGTAAAAAAATTATTTCTAAAGACATAATTAAGAAAACTAAATTGTGTGTTGTATGTTTTTTGAATAAAATTACGTTTTATTTTTCAGAAAATACTAAGGTTTTTTTCATATCACACCAACCCAATTTTTATTTAAAAAACATTCACTGTAAAAAAATTATTTCTAAAGACATAATTAAGAAAACTAAATTGTGTGTTGTATGTTTTTTGAATAAAATTACGTTTTATTTTTCTGTTTTAATTCAATCCTAAAAAATTTCAAAAATGCTTCTTAAGCTGATATATTACGATTCACATCAACTGACAAATTTTTTTTAAAAGCTTTCCTTTTCTATTTAAAACAAAAGATTTTTCTGTCAGATTTTTGTTTTACTTAATACAGAAATTTGTATGAGCCAGAAAGGGAAAGAGATATAAAATTAAGGAGAAATGATTGAAGAAAAAAGCTTGATTTAAAAATTTATTCAAATTTGACCCTTTCATAAAAACTCAACGGTCAATTGATTTAAATCGTACTCTAATAATATTTTATATAAAAAGTGATTCCTGCGGGATTTTAAAAAATTAAAATAAAATTGTATAAAAGACCTTCCAGTCTAAAAGAGTAAGAAATATAAATTTTATATTTTTAACAGTGTATTTAAAAAGACTAGAAATAAAAAGGAAAAAAAAAATTTATTTTTTTTTTTGTGAATCAAAGTGAGCATACGAATAATGAAATGAGTATACGATTTTATATGCGAGTATACGATTTTTTTTTTTCATTGAAAATGATTACACATTTTTTTATTCCTATGCATTTGAGTATAAAAAAAAAAAATTTTGCTCGCGAGCATAGGCTTGGGCATCAGTGATCTATAATATTCAATAATTTTTATATAAAATATATTTTTATATTTTTAATTTTTGAATTTTGTACCTAAAAACCTTCTGAGCTTTCAAAATGAACGAGTATTATAATATGAATTATATATGTTTAGTTCCTTATTTCGAAGTTTTAGTGTTAATATTTGTATTCAATTCAACATTATACAGATTTCAGTAACAACAGTGTTAAACTTATCAGTTGTCATAAAGTATTATTATAGAGATAAAATTGGTGATATTTTGTACTCAATGAACTGTCGTTTTGAATTTTTTTGCTAGGAAAACATTAACAAACATTTTGTTAGTTATTATTAATATTTTTGTTTAAAAAACATGACTATATGGAATACAAATTTTTCATGTTGCCACGAAATTTTCAGAATAATCGAAATTAAAAATTAAATTTATTTTTATTTCCCTAGAATTTTAAATCTCTTGAGATTTTTTCATTTAATATATACATATAATACCTAATAGATTTATTTTTAGAATTAAATGAAAATTGAAAATAACCAAAATATTATATATATTATTATACATATATGATAAACAATCAATATTATAAAATTTTTTATTGACCAAAATTTTAATAATTTTGGAAAACCAATTTGAATTATAACACACTGTGAAAAATATATCTGATCAAATATTTCCTTTCACTAGATATTATATACTTTTTTTAGTCAGTCCAGTTTGTTATCTGTTGCACCTATTTGAAGCGTTACACATCGATAACTTTTTTACTGGATTTGTGTCACTTAAATACAACATATTCATTATTTTATTAAATATTATATTTTCTTTGTTATGATTTATGTGCTACGATTTATGTGTTACGATTTATGTTTTGAGTTTAACCTATTTCAGTCGCAGTGTAAAAAAAACTATATGTATTATCAACCTAGATTTTTTTTAATTTATGTTCACAATATTGATAAAATATTGGAAAGAATAGTGTAACAAAATCATTTATACATATTTTTACGTTTGTTTAGAATATATTTCTATGAATTAAAATGTATATGCTATTAGAATTTATGCTATTCGTTTTTAATGTAAAATAAACATGAAATAAATAACTATGGCTGAAATAACGACACGAAAATTATAATATAGTCTCAAAATATTAACCATACATATTTATGATACATATTATGATGATAAGAAGGAAAATATAATTTTTAATTTTATCAGTTAATTTAATTTATTATATCAAAAACAAATTTTGATCAATAATTTTCCCTTATGAACATAATATATTTTTTAAATTTTATTGAATTCCTCAATGAATAAATGAAAATGATTAATCGTAATCGTCATTTCATTATATTTTCATTGTTAAATTAAATTTATTCTTTACTCTTTGATAAACCAACAAAAAAAATGTTTAACCAATTAAAATTAATTGCTAAATTTATTCAAATTTTTTTTTATTAATTTCTTTAACAATAATCTTGCTTTGTTTTATTCATTATTAACAAATAATTGACTCTTCATTGACGAGAAAAATTGTATTTACAAGTAGATTGAAGCAATTATGTAGTAGGGGTAATTTTTCCAACACATTTTTTTACATAATTATAATATTGCCTTTTGGATGATTACTTTAAATGTGTTCCAAAATAAGAAAAAACTTAATATATATAACAAAAATTTTTGTTATAACCGCGAAACTAATTTTATTTTTGTCATAACCGCGAATTTTTGTTATAACCGCGAAATGAAAAAAATCGAATTTTTGTGTTTCGCGGTTATAACAAAAAATTTTATTATAACCGCGAAATGATCGAATTTTTGTGTTTCGCGGTTATAACAAACATTTTTGTTATAACCGCGAAACCCAAAAAATCGATTTTTGTCATTTCGCGGTTATAACAAAAATTTTTGTTATAACCGCGAAACACAAAAATTCGATTTTTTTCATTTCGCGGTAATAACAAATTTTTTTGTTATAACCGCGAAATACAAAAATTCGATTTTTTTCAGTTTGGCCAAGTATGGTTTATAGTATTGAAATACATCTTCTCTTACTGTCTATATTTTTCATTAACTTTTTGATGCAATTACAACATCGACATAGTAAAAAAAAAAATAGATGATTGTTAAAGTCCCTTTATAACATCTGCAGAATAGTTAATTAAACTTGTGTAAGAAAAATAGTTTAATAAAATGTAGAATATCATCAGTTTTCTGCATGGAAATTTATTTATTCATTTCAATTCATACTTGTTTTTGAAATATGTGTGACTTATTTTATTATCATTTGCTTGCTAGAAATAATTTTCTGAATGAGTATGTTTAAGACACTTTTACAGTAGTACTTGTACGAAGGAAATTGATGGATTGTCAAAGTTATATTTAATATTCTATTATTTTTATATGTGCAGATATGTCTCACAGTATAAAATTACATATTGCTCGTTGGCTGGAAAAAATTTTTAATTTTGTTTCATTATGCATGCATAAAATTTTTTTAAATTTTATTTTATTTTAATTATCTCTAAAAAATTAAGTATAGGTACTAATTGTTAAAGTAAAAAAAAAATATTTCAATTTTTTATTATCTTGTTCCATAAAAGATAAAAGATACAGATTTCTCTCACGAATTTTAAAATAAATAGTATATCAATCAAACTCTCACATCATTTTCGCATTTATTCATTATTTATGTCCAGCTGTCAATTATATTTTGTTTTTTTTTTTACTTTATTTTAAGATAATAAATTAAGTAGAAAATTAACAAATTCTAAAAATGGTATTTTTAAAAAAAGAATTTTAGACGAACAAAAATTTAGCATAAAAATTTAATGAAATTTTTTTTATTAAAACTTATAATTCTAAAATAACTTAACGATGAAAGACAGAACAATGAATATTTGGGAAAAGCTTTTTCTGACTAACTTAATTTTAATTTTTATAAGTGAACGGTGGTGTCGAAAATTTATGCTATTTCTTTCTGTATTATTATATCTAAAATAATACGTCTAATTGTAAATAATGTTTGTGCCTCTTTTAATACATATGAACACAGAGGGTTTTCTATCAAGCTCGTATTGATTCAAACTTTATTCTCAAATAAACCAGAACTGGAAATAACAATATCTCATATATCCCAGAATTTAAAAAAGTAAAATTGAATTTGTGAACGGCTTTATGACAAAATTATTTCATTCATCAAATAACAGCAGTAAAATCGTGTCGTTCACAATTAAAAAGCATAGAATATTAAATCGGATTTCAATTTTTTCAATAATCGCTAATAAGTGAACATAGACTCTTAATATCGAAAGCCAAAAATTAAATTAATTTTACATTTTGGAGATTTCGAAAAGGCTTTCCAGAATTTATATCTTCTCAATTTTCGTTTCAATGACTTATTTTTCTTCAATAAAATTTGATCATATTGAAAATAACTGATGCAACTATATAACTAGAATCTTGAAATAAGTCTATATATACAAAAACTAAAGAACTATCACAAATAAAATTGAAGTTATATATTATGGTTTTAAAATTTCAAGTCGCAGTTTATTAGTTAAAAGAAAAAATTATATTTTTGCTACATAATTTGTTAAATAACCTTAATGTTCAAATAAAAATTAATAATTACATTCTTTCTTTACACGACCTTAAATGTATATCCCTTCCCTTTAATAAAATAGAAGCCTAATCGCAAAAAAATTTACATAAACTCAAAAAGTAATAAAAATCATAACATCATAAAACATTGCACATATATTACATATATATAGAATAAATTTGTAAAGTAATGGCTCGATCACAGCTAATACCGCAAAGCAATTAAGAGCTATCGTAAAAACAGATTTTCTCCGTTATTTCTTAGTTAATTTAAATAAAAATTATAAAAAACGCAAGAAATTAATTTTATTTATTTTTTGTAAAAAGAATTTCTTAAAATTATTTCATAATTAATTAGAAAACTGAATTTATTTTTTTTTGCTCCTGAGAAGATTAACTACATCACAAAATATTATTTTTGTTTCTTTTCACTGCGTTTCTTTTGCATCGAAATTTGGTTTTGCGGCATTTTTTTTTTATTATAAAAAAAAACAAAAGCAGTTGTTTGCAGTTGATTTTTTTTGCTTTCAGGTAAAATTAGCTGTGAACAGGTTACCGGAACATTCCTTTGCGGTATTAGCTGTGATCGAGCCATAATATCTCATCTTTAGCTTTCGTAAAAATTTTATTGTGATTTTTAAAATTTCCTCTTCTAGAAATAATAGAAGTATGATAAGGGAGAAAATTCATCTCTGCACTCTTATTCTACAAATTGTTAATGAGAAAAACATAAAACAATCTCTATAAAATATTAAAAAAAAATTTTGAGTTCCTGATCTTTTTCTACAACATAAGTAATGTTTTCTTTTAGAAATAAAATACAACTGTGAAACTATTCAGTGTTGTTTAAACTTCTATATGTAAAAATATAAAAAAAATTGAAATATTTGCATAACAATTCAGAAGCCAAGTTGACAAAAATGCACCAGACAAAAATGCACTCAATTTTTACCGATTAGAATCTTTTTTTGGCAAACTTTCAATTATCGTTTTTCATTAGTATACTTTTCACTTGTTATAATGAATAAAAAAGTTTTCCATAAAAATGAAAATAATTTGTTAATTAGAGACATGAAAACTCTACATTGGCTTCAAGAATATGCTTAATATTTTTATGGTCCTGTTAAATTTCTTATTAGAATACTTAATTTTTTCTGCGTTCTTTAAACAAAATAGTTAATATGTATCATTCTAATTCACATTATTATTTACATTCCGAAATAAATTTCTAATTTTCAATATAATATTTCTTTTTTTACAAAATTTTTCTAATGAAGAAATTCTATAAAGCTTTACAAGGTCAAAATAATTAAAATCTATAAAATCTATACTATATCGATGAATGACTTTGAACTTTAAGATATTTTCATGTAAGAAAGTAAATATGTATATCAGAAAAGCATTTACAAAAACTAAATTCAGTTCTTTTTTTTCGCTACACAAAATGACATCACGAATCAGTAACCCATGTGGCCATATGGTAAAAAATAATTAATTCAAAGGAAAATATTTTAAATATTTATAAAAAATTTTCTTTTTTTTCCATTTATTTTAATTAGAGATAAAATTCTGAATATAATTTGTTTATTTTAACAATTTTCCATGAATGGTACATTCACTTTTAAAATCCAAATTTACATATGTATAGTTTTCTAAATATAAATTTATTTCTTTGTGGTAGAATTTTATGGAATTATATAGTGGTGAGTTATAAAACTGCTAGTATCAAGTTCAAAGTTTCTATTGCGTAGAAAAATAAGAGAAATTTCTACTAAAAAAAATCTGTGTAGTAATCCTATGGACAATCTTATTCAACATGTAATTAGTCTTGAAGAACTCTTTTCAAACTCTGAAAAAGGAAATAAGACCTCTTAATGATTATTTCGTAGACTTCTAAATAATATAATCACTGTAATTATACACAGGGCTTTTTTTGGAAAAAAATATTTACCGGAACGCTATATTATTTTTAATTCTATAGAATGAAAACTGATACAGAAACTGAATTTCTGTTGATTGTATTGTACATTAATATTAAGAGCCCTCGACGTGAAATTCTGTTTTCTAGTTTTGCAGTTTTTTTTTGTTTTATTTTACAGAAAATAAACGGCCGTGAAAAATGCGACAAAAAATGTACGAAAACACCTCTACGAGAAAATCACAAAACTATATTTGAATTTTATTTCTGTGCAAAAACTCGAATTTATCAAAAAAATTGAAAAAATTTTAGAAATAAATGAAACTAATTCAAAATTGTTTAGGAAATTTAAGAAATTCAAAATTCTCTTTATTTCTGCGTTTGAGATTTTTTATTATCTTTTTCCTTTACTGCATAATCTCAGCAAATATGTTCAAGTTTTTCTAAGGCTCATTTGGGCCAACAAAACTCAAAATTTAAAAAATCCGCCTCACATACTGTCTCATATCCGCCTCATATACTGTCTAACATATCAAAAAATCACTTCAGTCGAGATTGTATTAACTCTAGAATCAAAGCAAAACCAAGACCCATTTTCCGCAGTGAGGGCTCTTAATAGGCGGATTAGGCGTTCGAACATTGCAAGAAACTTTCTATGCGTTACATATCTCGCCTCCTCTAAGTTTTTTTGGTAGGGTATTAAAATAACTATTTATTATTTTCATATTCTTGGGATATATTCAGGGGCGGATTTACGAATATGCCGCCCCAAGGCACTTTTTGAGAGTTTCAGTGTGATTGTAATTTAAATAAGAAACAAACTGTATTATTTAATTAGCTCAATTTACTTATTCTTTTTTTTAATTTTTTTATTTATGAATTTATCGAATGTATCTTCAAATTAAATTTTTTTTAACACTTCGTTCTCGATGTGCATAATTGAAATGTAATTTAATTTCGTTTCTTTCAATTGTGATCGAAGATAAGTTTTAATTCTATTCAAAGAAGAAAACAAGCTTCCAGCAGAACAATTATGCTAGTTTCGAAATACGTTCTTATTATTTTTTTGTAGATTAGTTACATATTCAATTCTACAAATAGAAAAATTAATTTATTTGATTTTTTTTTTTTATCGGTTTTATGTTATATTTTGCCGCTCCTTCAAATCTGCCACCCTAGGCAGGCGCCTAGTGTTCCTATTCGTAAATCCTGCGCTGGATATATTTAAAAACTATATTATAAGTGACACTTTGAAAAATAAATTTAAATTCTTCACTTCCTGAAATCTTCAAAGTAACGTAGAATAATTAGTAATCGCAGAATAGGTAACTAGACAAAAAATATAGAAAAAAATAGCAACCAAAAAATAGCAATCGCAAACCTAGTTATGGCAAATCTATGATTTGAAATTTTTATTAGATAAAAATTATTGTTTTTTACGAATTTTTCTCATGAGAAAAATAACGACAATTTTTTTAATCTAATAAGAATTGGTTTTTTATTTTTTATTTAATTTATATTTACCGGAGCTGCGCTCCGGTGAGCTCCGGTACAAAAAAAGCCCTGATTATACATATATTATGTTGACTTAGCTAATAAAATAATATATCCATTAGAATTTTAATTAAAATACTTCTAATCCCATTTTGATTTTATATTAAAAATTTAAGATATTAAAAAAAAAAATCATTTTAAAAAACTATTACTTGTAGTATATAGTGTTGTTTAAATATAAAAAAGAAAAAAATCTTTTAACTTTCAACTGAAATAAATCATGACCATTTGTTACCATTATCTCCATTATTTCTATTTTTTTAATATTTCTAAAATATACTTTTAATTAGGTATTTCTGAAGGAAAAACTCTTAAAAGCATCCAAAAATATTTTAAATGGGAAACTTATCTCTTTTATTTTTTTTTTTTAATTTCGTTTTTAGAATACTTGCGATTTTATTTTACTGGAGAAAAAATTCATAATTTCATTGGAAAAATAAGAGATTTTCAAATGAAAAATAAAAATGAATAAGTGACAAAATGATGTATCATAATTATTTTCGTATTAAAATCAAATAAATGTACAAATATGTAAAAATTTGATTAATTCGAAAAATTTTAACCAATATTTATGTTTAACATTATACCTTAACATGTTTTTCAGCAATTAAGTTGATTGTATATAGTTTAACTCGGCTCTTTAAAATTCATAGCATTACACTAGAATTACATAACTTTTTTTTCAATATAAAAACAATTTCATTGTTACCAAAAGAAATTCATTCATCAAACTTGCCTATATATTTACTACAATCAATTTTTTTTACTTTAAATTTTTACCATTATGTCTACTTAAAATTTTACCATACTTTAATTTATTAATTACAAAAGTTCAATTACCTATGTAGTGAAAACAATCAAACAAAAAAAAATTGTTTTTTTTGCGGCTTACATAAAAAAATATTTATAAAATACAAAAACATTAATTTATCATTGTAATAATAAAAAATGAAAAATAAAAATAAATTGTTAAATCAACTGTAACAATAAGACATTTTACACTGTACAAAAATATAAATGATGAAATAATTAATCACATTGTATTGACCACAATAACAAAAATTGATAAAATTAAATATTTTGAAGATTAAAAATAATGTATAATCGAACGAATTAGAGGATGAGTTTGAAAACTTTCCCAACAACAATTTTTCAGACTCAAATCAAAAATAATGCCTGAAATTTTTTCTCAAATGAAGAATGAAAATGTTTGTTTCTAAAAATTTGGCAGTGAAAATGAAAAAAATCACAGTTGAATGAATATAGAACTGATTAAATTAAATAGATTTTAATAGTTCAAAATGAATTTTATTTATTTTCTTTCAAAAAATTATCTCTTTAGGTAAATTTTATTTTAATGAGATGATTAAAATAAAAAATTTATTCAATTATTTTACAAATAGTTCATTAAAATTACATAATTTATTCGTTCTTTTCTTTATGTAAAAGGATAATCCTTTTGATATGTTAATCGTGTTGAATTATCGAAAAACAATTAATATTTTAAATTTTTTTTACTTAAACATTTTTCAATAAAAAAATATTCTTTTATTATAAAAAATTATTAATAATATATAGCCTTTAGGTGAAATTTTTTACTCCTTAAGCTTAGTACTAGTGTTTAATCACATTGAATTAAAGAAAGCATCATTGATATTGAAAGTAGTTCATTTGGGATTTAAAAATATTTTAAATTGCATAAAAATGAACTGTTTCAATAGCTTCAGAATTAGCAATACCAATATCGCTTCAGCAAAAGAAGATTCCGCATATGTGCCACGGCTACATATTCGAATACAGGGACTAACAAAAATTTATAGCAATTAGAATTGAATTGAATTGAAAACGAATGGCACAAAATATACAATTTTTAATTTGGACAAAAAGTTTATATTCTAAGAGTTTCAGGTTTTTTATTTTTTTTATAACCTTTGCAACTTATAAATACTTTATATTAAAATATTCTATGTTTAGGGAAAATTGCTTTAAAAAGAAAAAACCTTATTATGAAAAATATAGGCTTACACGAAAAAACGCCATAAATTCTAACTGGCCTATAGGATTATGATGTTTTGCTTTTGGTAGACCTTATGTCGTTTTTTTAATATGCATTATTGTCGTAGACATAATGCCACAGTTCCTTTGAATACTCATCCAGAATTTATTATTTATATATAGTATATACAAAGTGATCTCAAATAAATATAAATTACATAAAATTCTACTTCTTTCCTGAACTTTCCGAATATGTTAATTAATCCCAATTCCCTGTTCTTTTTTTGTTATTTATTCTACAAAGAGAAAATTTTCTTTTTTTTTTGTTGTTATTATCATTAAATTCACAATTTTATTTTAAAGTACTTGTTTATTTATATTTTTAAGGATAATTAAGGTTTTAAAGTTTGGTAATTTAAACTTTTAATTACTGAAACCTACATTTAAATTTACATAATTATACACAATACACTACTCTGAAATATACTTTAATAACCTTTGAACAATATTTTTAATTATATATAAATAGTTCCGTCTAGAGAATTATTTTCTCAATTGGAAAATATTTTCACTTTTAATAATCGTTTTTTTTTATGTTTTTTGTAGAATCAAAATTTCTAATTAAAATCCCTGTTAGAGCATGTGTTTTTTATTTGTTCTAAATTTAAATGTACCTAGGTTTAAAATGTAGGTTTTTATTCCTTATATATTTCCTTGTTGTTAGAAAAAAGTTTGATGTAAAAAGATAACATTTATTTATTTATTCGGGAGATCCATTTCATGGATTAGTTTACTCATGTAACAAGTGAAAGATAAGCGAAACTTGGGTTCGCATAAGAACTATATATAATTTTTTTTTTACAAACCTCCTTTTGTAGTTGGAATTGTTTCATTATTTTAATAAATCAGTTTCTTTATTCTGAAAATTTAATTATTTTTTTAAATTTCATAAGTAAATTATTTAATAATTCACAGTTTAGTTCCAAATCTAATTATGAAATAAAAATGGGTCGAGTTGCTAATATGCTTTCCACTGTATTTGAACAGGAAATTTCAGTAAAGCAGTTAAAATTATGATTATGGAAAACAAAAAGAATATTTTTGACCCAAAAATAAACTGTTAAAGACATAATTTATATAATAAAAAATATACCTTAAAGGTTAAATTAAAATTTAATGAATTATTCATTTCTTATGAAAGAAAGAATTAAACTTTGTGTAAAATTTCCCATAATTTAGTTCTAAAAATATTTAGGTTATTAAAATCTGCTACTTTCTTTTGTAAAATAAAAAACTTGTTGGTACATACTTAGAAGCTTTAATATTTATCTTATGTCGATTTTTAAATAGATACATATATTGCAACAATACAATAGATACATATTGCAATAATAATACAATAATACAATACAATAGATACATATTGCAATAATAATACAATAGATACATATTGCAACAATACAATAGATACATATATTTATGAACACTATTTCAGAAAAAAAACCAGCAGCTTAATAAATTTAGAACCAAGTTGCGTGAAATTTAACTTTTAAACTTTAATTTCTTCTTTTATTGTAATTTATAATATTCTTATTGGATTTATTTAATGAATCAATTTACTTTCATGAATATTTTCATGATTTTATGCGAATAGAATATTGAGATATACACAAAAACATAATGTTTAAAAAAAATATTTGGAATTCGAATGCCAAACTTAATAAAATATAAAAGAATACTTAAGAAGTTCAGTTCAATAAAATTGAAGTTCAAGTTCAAAAAATTTAAAATAAGATTTTTGGCAGACACTATAATAGAAGAATATAATTTTCAATAAATTTTAAGACATAATTTAAAAATAACTTTTTAACATAATGGCAAATACGCATAACATTAAATTCATAAAATATAATATTTTAGAAGGCAGATGCCAATAACTACACAAATTATATAGAGATAAAATAATTTTCATTTGAGAAAGAATTGTTACTTGTTTGAACTGTGATATTTCATCACCGAGAAAATGTTGACTAAGTTGATTCTAGAACACTCAAATAAAATTAATGTGTTATAGATTAGCATTATCTTTCTATGATTCGAAACAGAAGTATTTCGTTCCATAAAACAAATAAAAACTGATAACTTGCCTAGTTTAATCAGAGTTTCTCCACCTATCGAATCAGTTCAATTAAAACTTGTTTTAACTAATTTATTGAAGTTGTATAAAATTACGATTTTGTTGTAAGTAAAAGTTATGTTGCATATGCAGTTAATTGAAATAAATTTAATCAGATCATCATATAATTAACTTTAAAGTTGAAAGTAGTTCCATTAAATTTAATTTATACAACACTAGGCACACAACACTAGAATCCTTTGTGTGATGGTGAAACGATGAATTCAGAATATTAACAAAAGTTTTGCAGTATCTGCATTAAAAATAAATTGTGTTGTAAAAATTTAATAATCATTTAAAATGAAAATTATCTAAAATGAAAATTATCTAAAATGAAAATTATCTAAAATGAAAATTTACGAAGCCCTAATTAAAAGTTAGTACTTAAAAAGAATGTTTATTAACAAAAAAAAAAAAATTTTCAAGTGCCTAATTAAATATTTTTCATTTTATAATACAAACAAAAGTTAAAAATAAATTAATTATAGTGATGATAGGCAAATTTTTTGGTATGCGCTAAAATACAAAAATATTCAAAGTGAAGTAGCAATAATCAAAGCGCAAAAAAACTGAAAATTTTTTGCATTAGGGCATTTCATTTCAAGTTGCACTCAAGTTTATGAAATCATACTCGTATTTATAGATCTAGAATTGTATTTGAAGCTTTTTTATAATTAAAAATAAAACTTATACAAATTTATTTATTAAGTTACAAATAAATACTATATAAAAAATCCGGAAATTTATAAATAACTTAAATGAAGCTAAATAAAAGGAAATTTGTCGAATACACTTTACAAGAAAACGATAGAAATATTGATCCTTTTCAATAAATCTCCCTTACATTAAATAAAATTCAGATTTATTGGTTGGCTTAGTAAAACTAAAAGAGTTTATTTATACATAGACAAAAGTTAAAACAGAAAGTAAAATGTAAAATAAAAACATAAACATAATTCTTTGAAATCCAAAAATTCATTCAATTGGACACTTGGAGGCCCAGGTCAGACAAAATATATGGCGCCCTCTTTAATGAAAAAAACAATAACAATTTCTTTTTAAACTTTTGAAAATGTGAAATAGTTCTTAGTCCTATATATAGTATTAACTACTGCTTAATAAACTTTTATATAATAACTATTCGGAATACCCGGCTTCGTAAGGTAGTATCGAACTTATATTAATATCAAAACACTTTAATCCAGATTTTGTGCACTAAAAAAACGGAATTTAAAAATTTGCTATACAGCCCCTTCCCCGGAAACCCAAAACCTCGGATGGGTGTCTTAACACATCCAGTCTTCTAAATAGTCGATTCAGGTTCAAAGGTATTATTTTCAAAATTTCGTAACAGTATAACCCCTCAACGGTTGAGGGCCTTTCAACATCGGGTCCAACGCTACAACATTTTATCGGAATGTACCTAAATTGCAAAAACAGCATCTACGGCAGTCCCCCGTCGGGGCCTCGGAACAAAATTTCTGGTAGCCTATAACCATCTCGGATCCCAATGATACTTAAGTTCAAAATTTCAGCCAAATCGGTCCAGCGGTTTAGGTGTGATTGTGGACAGAGAAACGGAGAAAAAGAGAAACAGAGAATTTTCATTTTTATTTATTAGATGATTTCAACTTATGTTAATAAATATTCAACTTATGTTAATAAATATTTCACTAAGAAACACATGAATGAAATCATAATATTGATTAGTTAGTTCATTCTTGCGCACGTAAAAGTGCCAAGTAAATTTTTTTAACGTTTTGTATAATGTTGTTTGGAGGCCCTCTAAATTAAGAGGCCCATGCCAAACGACCCTCCTGACCCCCCCTCTTCCTGGGCCTGGTTATATGTACAACATAATATGATACATAATATATAGAAATTTTACAAAATCATTGATAACGACATTTTTAAAACAATATCAATATTTATTGCTGCAGTAAAGATTTACATTACTTAACTATTCTAACAGAGATTCCATATCCATGTTTATAATAAAGTGATTTTGGGTTTTCATAAAAATCTTAACATTGTATTTCTTGATATATTTTCTTTGAACTGAAAGTTTCAGTTTAAAAAAACAACACAAACACTTAATTTAAGTAGAAACTGAGTTCCTATAATCAACAAATTGGAAATAGTAACAATCGAACCCACAGTTATCGTACCATAATATTTTTTCTATGAAATTTTCTATATGTATTCGTTATTTTGTTATGGCAGGCAGGTATGTAGGGTTTTATGTTAAACTTTTATTGTAAGGACTTATCAAACATTTAGCTCTTAAGTTTAATGCGAAATATAATAACACTTAACCTCTTCTATATTATACAATAAACCCTGGATAAAGTTTTATGTGTTAGAAAAATTGAAAAATTCATATTATTTTAACAACAGAGCATGGATGAATTAAACTTTCACATCAAAATGTAAATAAAGATAATTTTATCTTTTTGTGTACATAACATATACAAAATTAATTAAAGCTTTTTAATTAAAAGTAAATTTTTTTTTTTCAAGTTTTCCGGTGTTTATATTTTACTTTCCATGTGATACGTGTACATACATTATTACATTTATGTTACATATTATGTTTTTATATTATATAATTATATAATTTTAATATAGAGTTGTAACAATTTCCTTCAAAATTAAATGAATTAAGAGCTGTAATAGTAGATTATTGTATATGAAACTAAATTTGTTATTAATTAAGAGTTCTGTATACACAAAAATACATTGACACGAGTCAATACTGACAAGTGTCAATGTATTTTTGTGTAAATACAGAACGAGTTGTATAACAAATTTTGTTTACATATCCAATATACTGTTTTAATGCGTAGGGGAGAGTTAGTTGCAAAGAGAGAATATTTTTTCTTCTCATTTTTTCTCATTTTTTTTTTTTTGTATTTGGCTGTATTGAAATATTGTGAGAGATATTATGTTTGTTTAGGTATTACGTAATATTCAATACGAAACATCTAAATGATTTCATTATTTACGCTGATGCATCTAAATTTTTTCATTATATACGCTGATGCATCTAAATATTTTCATTATTTACGCAGATGCATCTAAATGATTGCATGTGTATTGACGCATATAATACTCCATTTAGTGATCTAAATTCTATAGCACTAAATACAACATAACGATCCCCAACGCATTAAAAATGATTAAAACCCAAAAATAATTATTATATGTTTTGATTTTCATAAAATTATCACTTTGTTGAAGAATTATTCTAAAAAGTAAAGCGTAGAATGAAAGCAAATTTTTGTTTTAATTCTAAAAATTTATTATTGATTGTGAGAACATATTACAAGTACAGGAGAACATTAGAGTTAGATACAATATGAACTATGATCAATTTATATAAAATGAATAAGAATAAAATAGAAAAATGTCCATACAGTTCGAAAAACATGGATTCAAGCTTTTTCATTCAACTATAATATGGTATGTATGTAAGATTTCATAAAATTTAAAATAAAATTTTTAAACCGCAGAAATAATGAACAAACTAAAACATAAATTAAAAGAAAATGTTAAGAACGAAATTTTATGTAATATTATGAAATTTATTGTGAATACAACACTTTAATTTTGGCAATTAAAATTTTATATAAGAATTTTAGATACATGTATAATGTACAAAACATACTAACTAAATGTGGTATCGTGTAATTTAAAATTAAAAGAAAAAATATTAAATTATATTGCATATATAATATGATATTAAAACCGTAGTGCAATTTATATTTCTAAAAAAGAGAATTTTGATCACAAATTAAATTACTTTGAAGAAAATGTTTTCAAATTTTCAAGCAAATTAAATTAACTATTTGCGGAATTGGGAAAATGAATATATTAAAATGAGTTTTCCATTTGTTAAAATGGAACATCTTACATTATGTTAATTGTGTGTGCTAATAAATTTTGTGATTACAAATACTAACAACGCAGATATTGCAATCGTTTTCTATATAATAATGAATCATTGAAGTTCCAACACTGTTTAAAATAAATTCCACTTATTTATTTACGTAATTGTTTTAATTGTGTTTCCTTAAAAAACAATCAAATACATTAGAGAAATATTTTTATTTTTAATACAAAGTTAAGTATTTCCATCTTATCAACAGCTCGCAACTGCTTCGCACATACTAATGGTTAAAATAAGAATCTGCTGCAAAATTGTAATCAAATTATTTTGAGAGATCGATACCAAATCTCAACGTTAAAAAATCAATGAAGAATTAGGAGTAGAAAGTACCAAATATACATGGCAATAACAAATATCGGCACTGGCTAGGAGGATTGCATAGGGTATATATTACATTTACTTTGGGTTATTTTATTGTATAGATTATAGAATTGTAGAAAAAAATCCCTGAATTGTTATATTTAAGAACTTAAGACAAATTCTATTTAATTATCATTTTGTACATTTTGTAAATATTTTCTAAAAAAAAAATTAGAGTTTACAAACCAATTTTCGGATAATTCATCTTAAATCCAATTTAAATAGACATTTGTAAATTACTTGTTATTTATTTTCCAGGACACAATTCTTAATACTTAGTATATCCATTTAAGTTCAGTATACATATTTATCAAAATAAACATATGTAAATAAATTTTACTCAAAGCTTCTCTAAACGCATTAAAATATTTGCATAAACTTTAATAAAAAGAATAATTTTACAATTTTATGGTAAATAGTATATCTTATATTTAAACAAATAATTTATTCTCTAATTTATTAAAAGGTGGAATCATTTTCTTCTTACATCTTAAATTTAATTTTTTTTTTATTTAATTCTTTTGAAGTTATAAAAGTAAGTTCTAAACTTTTTATGCATTTAAATTTTAATTTTTCTTGTTTAAATCATGGTTTTACATATTGCGGAGCATTTAGCTTATAATCTCTTATAGTAATTTTTTTTTAATAGAAGAAGATTTTATTTACTTTTTAAACAAGTTATAATTTCGTTAGTAGTTGGGTTACAAAGAAATTGTTTAAAAATTTTTAATCATAAGCCGTAAATAATTCACACATGTGTTGAAAAATTTGTTGCGGTTTTAATGCTCAGTAAAATTTTAATTAAAATTAATATTTTAATATTCCGGGAAAAAGTTTTTCCTCACTACAATTTCTATCTAATGGTTATTTCTCTTAAAAAAATAAAAATTATCTAGAATTCCAATTATGAATAAAAAAGTTTATAAAATTTTCTACATATTTTTGTTTGTTTTTCATTATATATGAATCGTGCAAAATTATTTTCCTAATGAGAATAAGAATTTCTTTTAAGAATGAGATTATGACTTATTTTACTAATAATTTCTTCTTATAATTTATCTAGAAAAAAGTTCGAAGAATCTTATTTTATTAGCTGGAAAAATAATTATTTCATATAGATTCATACAGAATTTGTTAGCAAATGGAATAGTTCTAGACTCCAGGTGACTATATATTATTTTGCTGAAGATATTGTTTATATTGGAAAATCCAATATGCATTTGTTGTGTGAAATCAAAAGTTCGAATTAATTACTTCAATAATTTTCATCACAATTTCCTTTATTTTATAGTTACATTCTTTACATAGTAATTTTATACTAATGATACAAGCTGAGAATGTAAATCCAGTTGAAATTCTAAAAAAAAACTTAATCATCATGAAAATTGTTATGGACGAAATTATTTTCAGAATTTTAAAATTTGCAAATTCTATTAAATTTCAAACCGTGATTGCACACGATAAACTCATATTTATTTTCTTATGCTATATATAAGAAAATGCATTATGTATACTATATACACCTTTTTTGAACTGATTTATATATTATTTCTTTTGTAAATTATAGTAATTTCAATTTAAAAAATAAATCATTATTAAAGAATTTCATTCATAAAAAAAATTATTTATTTTAAATAATTTTTTTTTTATTCAAACTGTTTAAGTCATCAAGAAAGCATTATTGAAGTAATGAAAACGCAACTTGACCCATTTTCAAGATTTTTCGCAATTAAAAAAAGATATACACTTACATTATAAATATAATTTTTTTTTTGTAGGTTTCTTCGTAAACACAAATTATTTTGCAACCATATGCAAATATATACTTTTAATTTATTTTCCATTGAATATAAACTTTTAAAGAGTATTTATGGGGAAAAAATAGATTAGTTTTTTTCTGAATCTTGATTATGGGAAAGGATTCTGAATAAGTTTCTTTTTAAGAAATCTCGTAAACACATAATTCTGAATTTTGGGTATTTAGAAACCGATCAAGAGGATATTTGTAATCGGTTTCACAGCTGATTCTCTTCATAACTGATTTTTTTTCAAAAAGAGTTCGCAATGCATATTAATTATATTATATTTTTGTACATTAAATTAATCATAAACTGTTTTATAAAATACAATTTTTCACATTTTCAAACTATTAGTATTATCCATAAATGATAGGTTTTTTATTTTCCTAAACCTTATTTTAAATAACCACAAAAAATATAATAAAGTGTTTAAATAATTTAATATCAAATTTAGTAAAAAAAGACTATTGAGTGGAGAAGCCGTGAATAGGTTTTATCAACTAATTTAATATAAACATGAATCAAATTCACATTTATGAAATTTAATAGATTTTTAATAAACACAGAAATAATATGCTAATTAGATAATGTGTAAAATGTGTTGTATATTTCTATGTTTATAAATTTAGATAGAAATAAACGTTATTTGATGCTTAAACAAGAAAACAACGCATAATGTATGGCTTTCAGACAAATAAATCTTCAGAGAAATTCGAAACCTGATGAGTATTTAATATCCAAACAACATCCCTATCATAGTGAATTTATCAAAATAAATTATAAACTTATTTTTAAATTGTGTTCTTGATATGTCGTCTTTAATTAAATCAGAAAAATGAGATACTTTAATAACATCCAGTGGCGGCCCGTGGAAGTTTCGAAGAGGGTGCTGCAAAAAAACAACCTCTTTTTTTTTAATTATAAATGTTTTATGATATACTCATTTATCAGTTTTGAAAATTCAAAAGCAAACATCCCAGCTATATCCCATATAAAAATTGTGCTGCTTCTGAAGCAGTGCATTTTTCTTTACATTCAAAATATCCCAAAACAAACAAAAAATTTCCCACATAGGTATTTGCTTTTAAATTTTTGAGAAAGTATACAGCCGCACTGCTTCTGTGGCAGTGCATTTTTCTTTACATTCAAGTCATGAAAAAAACTTAACAGCAATAAAAATGTATTAAATTGTTCATGAAAAAAAAATTCCCTGCACTGTGAAATTCGCAGTTCCAAAAAATCTGTTAAAAAGATTTCTGCAGCTATTTTTGAAAAGTACTTTCTGTATTTTCTATATTTGTTTTTCTGTAAGCCTGAAAGTAGGCTGCTCTTGTTGATAAATTGTTACAGCAATTGCTATATTTCATTTAAAAATAATTTTAAAGTAAGAAAAATTCAGAGCTAACAAACATTTTTTTTTATGAGTCCAATTTTTTGAAATTTCTTGAGGGTGCTGCAGTGTCGCAGCACCTATGTACGAGCCGCCGCTGATAACATCACTAAAAATGATTTCACAAATGATCTTAAGATTTATATGAAAAGTCAAGGTCCTAAACAGATTATAGATGGAAAGATATAAAGGATCTAAAATATTTGCATGAGCACAAATTATTTAGACTTAAAGATTTGTTGACCAAAAGTTGAACAATTTTAATGGGTAAAAATATTTATATATAACTTCGTACATAATGGTGTGTCTACTGCGTACAATGTTTATCTTAATATAATTCTTGTTACATTTTTTAGAATTATGTTTTAATGTTGAAAAGAAGGCAATTAAAATTTTACATCGGAAAAACGGTAGTAAATTCCTTGGTGAATTTAATCAAATAATTTATAATAAAATACCTACTTATTATAAAAAAAATTATTTTTTTCATTTTTCTTATCAATTAAATCGTTTAAATACTTTTAAAATAAATAATGAAATTGCCACAATAATCCATTCAAGGTATGTGACTTGAATACACCTATTTATGATTTGATCGAAAACGGTTTATTTATACGTATGCAACAATGAATCACATACATAACTAATTGGAATTTTGTTTTAAAATATACACTGTGGTAGTATTAATTATTTTGAAACTTGAAATGACAATAATTTATTATGGCTAACATTTATTCTTAACTAATTATAATTTCTACTTTATAAAATGAAGACATACATACTATGGCTTCTTTTGATCAACTTTCGGTCAGTGATTACTTTCAAACTTGTATTGATCGAAAGTTTCATTTCTAAATGAAAGTACTTTCATTTGAAACGATCACTTTCATTTATTTCATTCTATTTTGTTCGAAATAATCGAAAGTTTCGAATTTTAGTTGGAAGGAATATTTTCAATATAAGCAAAAAAATAATAATATGAAATTAAAAACATAACACAACATTTTTTTATTATTCACAACATAACACAACATTTTTTCGTACTATTTCAAACATAATACAACGGATTTTTATTGTATTTTCTTATTATAAATAAAAACACAACATGATTGAACTTATTAAAATTTCGAAAAGACTGTCAAGCGTTAACTTGTTTTAAGCGACAAAGATAACTTTTTTTTAATGCTTAGAGGTCCAAAATTTTTTTCGCTAAACAACAATAACGCTTTACTTCAATAATCAAAATCAAAATTCGTAAGTGGATAGATAGATGTCGATTATAGGAACCAAAAATCTTTCGGACAGCGTATTAAATTCATTTAACCAAAAAAGGTTCCGTAGTATTAATTTTTTTTTTGAAGTTTATACTTCTTTAGGCGCGGTGTATGATATAAATGAGTAATTCTGTAGGGGGTAAAAATTATTTTACTCATTCGAATTTCGAGTTAAAAAAAAAAACGACATGCTGTACCGTTTGAATACTCAAAAAAAATGAGTCCACTCAATAATCATTTGTTATTTATAAAAACAAAATAATTTGGCGCGAAAAATTTAAATTCAAATTATTTTTTAAAAATCTTTCGTTTACAAATTATTTAAAATTTAAATTTTTTTTCAAATTAGGTAGTTCAATAATCATTTGTCATTTATAAAAACAAAATAATTTAGCGCGGAAAATTTAAATTCAAATTATTTTTTAAAAATCTTTCGTTTACAAATTATTTAACAACTAAAATTTATTTTTCAAAATAGGTAGGTCCGGTGAAATAAAGATTACCTGCCGAAAATTTTTTGGGCAGGGACCTACGGTTAGGTCGTGCCGGCTCAAAATATGTTAAAAAAAATTTTTTCCTCCGGTGAAATAATTAGATTACCTGACCAAAAATTTTGGGTACGGAGCTACAGTTAGAGTCTTCCCGCCTCAAAATATACCAAAATAATTTTTTTTCAAAATAGGTAGCTCGGGTGAGAAATAAAGATTACCTGCCCAAAAAAAAGGAAGGAAGTGAGGGCGGCAGTAAGGGCTGAAGAGAGGTCGGAAGGGAGGGTGTAAGGGAGGGCGGAAGGGAGGGCGGAAGGGAGGGCGGAAGGGAGGGCGGAAGGGAGGGCGGAAGGGAGGACAGAAGTAAGAGCGGAAGTTAGGGCGGAAGTGAGGGCGGAAGTGAGGGAGGAAGTGAGGGAGGAAGTGAGGGCGGAAGTGAGGGCGGACGTGAGGGCGGAAGTTAGGGCGGAAGTGAGGGCGGAAGTGAGGGCGGAAGTGAGGGCGGAAGTGAGGGCGGAAGTGCGGGCGGAAGTGCGGGCGGAAGTGAGGGTGCAATTACCTGACCAAAAATTTTGGATAGGGAGCTATGGTTAGGGTCTTCCATGCTTAAAATATGCAAAAAAAAAATGTTTTTTAAATAGGTAGCGCCGGTGAAATAAAGATTACCTGCCCAAAAGTTTTGGGTAGGTAGCTACTTTTAGAGTCGTCCTGGCTCAAAATATAAAAAAAACACACGAAGCAGTCATAGGAACTGCCGAAAGAAGTTTATACTTAAAGCTTTAAACTATGAAATAACAATGACTACAAATAATGGACTGCTTTTGGACTGCTGGACTGATTTTTATTTTAATTTACATTTTGTACTGAGCAGCCCATCATTTATAGCCACTGTTATTTCATAGTTTAAAGATTTAAGTATAAACTTCTTTCGGCAGTTCCTATGACTGCTTCGTGTGTTTTTTTTTTTAATTTTTCTTTCGTATATATAAACGTTACGTATATATAAACGTTATATTGTTAAACTAAAGTCGGACAAACGTCCCGCGAATAAACTAGTTTCGAGTATTAAATCTAAAAAAAATTTTTTTTTTATTTTGCTATATAAAATCGAAATGAAAAAAATTTGCAGTTGTAACAAGCATTTACCTGTTTGTTTTCATAAAAAAAACAAAAATTGTGTATAAGCGGTAACGAAAATATGTTGTATTTACTTTTTTTGTTATTTTCTGTTCGACTGCGTTTTATTTTTTTATTTTATTTTTTTGTTAAAAATTGACTAAAATTTTAAAATTACTATTAACATACAATGATCGAAAGTGTTCGAAAGTTTCATTTGTTTCTTTCATATTGATTGATTATTTCATTCTAGAATGAAAGTAATTTCAAACATTTTTGAAAGCGATCAAATGAAATGAAATGAAAGTTATGAATGAAACTTTCGAACACTTTCGTTTCAACAGAAGCCGTAATACATACATTCACAAAATATTACTATTTGAACTAAGGATTTACTATCTGAAATAAGATATTATGAGAACAATAATAAACTTTCTGTCCCTGATCTTTTTATTTTTAAGAAAGAATTTTTAAGAAAAGTGACAAATTGAGAAATAAAAACCAATTGAGATGTATTTTTATAAAATTGCTTTAAATTTTTTTTTATTTTATTTTCTTTTATACATAAAATTTTTACTCCTGTTATACAAAAAATTTAATTAAAACTTAACTTTTTTAAAATGAACATTTTTTTTTTTATAATAAAATACTGATGATACAAACAAATTATTTACAGTTTTTCTTTAAATAAAAACAATCATAATTATAAATTTAAGAACATAAAACAAATAATTTAATTTTTTATTTTGGTCTTATTGACCCAATTTACACAAATAATTGTATTTTTTTTTTAATTAATTTTTATTTTTATAAAAAAAAAATTTAATCAAATCGATTGTACCTACCCTTGAAGTCTATCTTTTTTTTTTTTAATTCTTATTCAGAACTATCAAGTAGTGCCTAGTTTTTGTAAAATTCACAATAATTTTCATCAAAAACTAAAAAAAGATTATACTGATAAAAAAAAGATTTTATGAAATAAAACCTACTGGTTTTAAAAGAAATTGCATCTCTCTTATTTTCAATGCAATGTTCTGCTATTATATAAAATTAAATTAATAGCAAAAAGAATAATTAATTATTTTCGAAGCTTAAAGGACAAATTTTATAATTATGGAAATATTAGTTGGAAATGTATCATTACTTTTATTATTTTGATTGTTTCTTAGAAACTATAATGAATAAACATGTTTAAGAAAATATTTAAATAAATAAAATTAAATTTTTTTGAGTTTATACGGACATTTAATGCAACATGTGTTGGGGAATATTTTTGTCATTACTTCAAGTTGACCATTACACAATCATTTATTATTTATATCGGTCACTACTATGGCAAAAATCCTATTTCTCGAGGTTTAAAATAAAGAATATAATATTCCATTTAAGTAAAGAAATTGAACGCCTTTATCAGGAATAACTGGAAAAAATTAATTACTGTGTTCGCACTCGTATTAACTATCTTGTAAAGTACTATTTATTAAATTCTTAAAATAGCTTCATATTTTGTTTATTTTATGAGGTTTATCAATTAAAAATTATTTCAGGAATTAAAAATATCAAAAAAAAAGAAAAAAATTATTTTTATCAAGTCAAGCAAATTTCTTGATTTTAATAATACCGTTTAATCTGTAGGTTTAATCAGTAGGCAGCTTTCTGGACTTTTTTTTTATTAATGATTTGATTATTAATCATTAATTAATTGGGAAAGAAGTTTATGTGGAACATTGTTATGTGCACATGAAATTGAACGTAAATTTTCATAATAGAAAATGTACGAGTTTGCCGAACACTAATATGTAGGTACCCTTAGAACAGAATCTGTCACATTATATTTTCCTTTTAATTTCTAATTAATGAAAAGAGAAATAATAATAACAAAATAAATTGCAAAATAAATTACACACAACAAAAATTACTTCTTTTTTTTCAGTGAATTCTACCTAAAAAACAATTTTTTATTTTATTATTTTTTTGTTATTAAATATTATTATTATTACTTCCATTGTATATATTATTAGTAATAGTAACTATATATTTTATAAATTTAAACTATAACCTACTTATGGTATGAATTCAGTCAAATTTTTTGTTTTTGTTTACATTTTATTTGAATAAAAAATGAATAAAGAATCAGTACAATTTTGGTATACAAAACTGGATACATTATATTTTTATATAAAAACAATTTGTAGTTTCATGTTTTTCGTTTTTATTTTTTTAATTTATTATTTCAAATATCTAATTTTTGTATAAATTTTTTTTTTAATATTGCTAAAAATATTGCTAGAAAATTTACTATAAAAAATTGTTTATGTCAATTACTTTTATTTTTTGTATAAAAATTGATATTTTAATTTGTTCTAGTGAGTTATTTAAAGGTTTTGCGAAATGAAAATAATAAAATCTATTGGGAGTTCCTAAAAAAAGTGAAGATCAGAAATAATATAATAATGTTAAAAATTTAATAAAGTGATGGATAAAATAATTATTATAAAATTGAGTATTATTTATAACATTATTTTCATTATTATAAATCGAACGCTTTTTGGGACTAAAATAAATGTAGCCCAAAAGGGTTCCAGTTTCAATATAACTTTTAGCGTAAAAACTAGGTTAGACTATAATTAATAAGTATTCAATTTTTTTTAACAAAAATCGTATAATTAATATTCGTCAATTTTATTTTTAATGTCAGCTTCTATAAGTATATGTTATTATTGTTATGAATGATTTAATTTTATCTACGACTTTCATGATTCAAATAATTTTTAAAATTAATGCCTAACTGTTTCCATTGCAACTTTGGTGCTTGTTGTATTGGTCAATGTATTGTGTGTTACAGTTCCACCAATCGATGGTAAGCCATGGGATGAGCTAGAATGTTGTGGTCCATTTGTATTTGCTGTAACTCCACTACCAGTTTAAGAACTCCACATCCGTTGCTCTGGAATGTTTCGGTTTAAGACTAAATTTGAATTATTTTTAAATATATTTATTATACTATATAATACGATACGACTACACTACTTTTGTACTAAGTATTAAAGTGAAACTAATTTAACTACTAGCTAATTAACACAAAATTTTATTATATACCTTTCTGTGGTCGATTTTACATCATCTAATTTCCATAAACCACATGTTAATTGCCGTGCGGTTGAGGCAAAAAGAAGTAAATTAATACCTAATAAAACTCCGATTGGTCCAAAGAAATAGACCAATATTTCCATGTCGCCTGGAAATAGAATTAATGACGTTTTTCACAATTTATCACTTAGTTAGTTGGATTACGAGTATTTTTTATAATTATATAAGCATAATTTATTATATTTATTTACCTATGAACCAACATCTTTTTGCACCAAAACGCGGCCGTAGAAAACTATCATCTCCATGTGGTACTAAATCTAAAATTGCTGCTACACCAGAATTAATTAAAGGTACACCCCAAGCGTAAGCCATATATAAATACGAAGTCGAAGTTTCTCCTGATTTTTTTCTAAAGATGAAAATCCCTGAAAAAAAAAAATTCCAGTTTTATATTAAATATGAAAAATTACGAAAAGATTTTTAAAATGGAAATTATAAAATCTAATATATAATCCATGACTCAAAACATTGGCTATCATAAGAATACAAAAAGTTTTAGCATAAGTTCTATTCGTAACATCATTATGTCATACTGACTATTTTATCATATATATAAAGCATAAATGCATATTCAACCTGATTTTTAATAAAGTCATAAATATTAATTTTTTATGTTTTCTGAATTATAATGACATATAAAAGCAAAACATGAACTAAAGTAAATTGTATTAGTACTACAAGAATAAGTAAAACTATTTTTAAAGAAAATATACTCATCATCATAATAAAGAAAATATGTACATATTGTATATTACCTACTATTTTATGATAATGCTGGAAATATATTTCATAATGAACTGTTAATATAATTTTTACCATAAATATTGAATTTTTTCTTTAAAATTCTGGTACAAACATGTTCATGAGAACATTTAAAAGGAAAATGAAATTGAAATGTTGTAACAATTCCATTTCAAATAAAATGTTAGAAAGAAAGGATCGAATAAGATACGAACTTTTTTTTTTCAATTACCTAATTTAAGTTTTAGTTTGAACATAGAAAAGATACATAGGTCAGATTCTAAGAAATATTTTTATTTCAAGCCCTAAAGAAAATATAAAAACAATATACATATAACAACTTTGTAAGTATTTACGTAAAATAAATTCGGAAGGATAAGGTCGATATTTAGGAAAACAACCATTATCAGAATGATCAAATTTGTAATGACCTTATAAGGAAATTATATGTACTATTCGCAATATAACTTCAATAAAAGAATTTATGTTTGATTAATAAAAAAAAATATATTATAATCTCTTTTGAACAGAAGCTCGCATTTATATAAAAAACTATTAAAATACTTAAACTTAGTGACTCACTAAATCTTTCTACGTATAGGTTATTTACAATATTTTAACTTCATTTTGCTTAATTTTATCGACAAAATATTGTCACTTAAATATTTATTTTGAAATCTCGGATGTTTATTTTTAAATACATTTTTAGTTACGTTTACAAAAAAAAAAGAAGATATTTTTTTATGTATTTTTTATTAGTTTTTATTCCGTCATCATTTATGTTAGTCAAAAAAAAAAGTATATTCACGGGAATTGTTGTCTGATTTATGTCAATGTTGCATTTATTTAGAGCTCAGGAAAATAAAATACATAAGTATACAATTTTTCTTTGAATATAGTAATAAAAATTAATATGTTTTTTTTCTTTATATTTAAAAAATGAAAGAAAAATCAATTTGTGACACTAAAAATTTTTTTTTGTTCACAGATCCAGCATAATTAGTACATTTCGAAAAAAAAATATACATATACATTTAAAAACTATAATTCAAAATATTCGTATTGTTAACATAAATAACAATGAAAAATAATTTATGATACACATATAAGTTTATAATATTTTCACAGCAGATTTTAATAGAAATTTATTGATCTTCAATAATAATTATGGCAAAAAAACTGAGTTGAAAAAAAAATCTCATAAAAACTTAAATATCATAATTGCTGAAATATTGATTAAGAAATAAGAGAAAGGGCTTGAAGCTTAGTCCTATAATATTGCAAGAGTTGAATTAATTTATTTACATTAAAATAAATTTAAATTTAAATTGAAGTACCTAAGTATAACTATCAGCTTTTTATTACTGAGTAGTTTTCAAACAATAATTTCGATTATTTGTAAGTACTTATATCTGAAAATATGATTGAAAATGAATTAAGTACATAGTTAAGTCTACTGAGAAGATTATTTCAAACTAATTGAATATAAAAAAAAAAAGTATGTTAATTTTTTCAAAAAAAAGTTTAAGTGAGTTCATGATCGCTCAGACAGAAATTGGAAAATAGTTGATGAAGCGAAAAAGTTAAAAAATTGTTGACAGAGAAAAATATTATACATACTTATAATAGTTACAGCATAGTTAAAAATTTTATGTCATCTGAATTGTAATCACTATATGTAATTGCAATTTTAAGCAGTATTAATATACAATTATATATACATATATTAACATCATGTAGAACACACAATATTTTAAATGATATATAAATAACTGATATGTATAAATTTGCAATATAATTAATTCTACATAAAATCAAATCGTTATTGCGCGATTTACATTAAGATTATAATGTTGCCATCAAAAACCAGTCCACATACTTATTATTTTTTAATTTATGTTGTCAGACAGTTATATAACTTTTATGGTTTCATGTGTATCCACATTTTTTCCCGACAAATTTTGTTTTTGAAAATAAAAAGTAAAAGAAATCTGGTTTGTCCACAAATTTTAAATTAAAAATATTCAGAATTTCCCGAAATACTTAACATTAAAATTGAACTACATTCTATGCAAACGAACGTTGATACGATTATTAAAAAATTTAATAATGTTTTGAATGATCAAAATTTGTGAAAACTAAAATCAAAATATCGAGCTAAATATACATGTACATAGTAGATGTCTGGTGTACATAATATATGCAAATCTATTTGTATTCATTAAACATAATAATTTATGTATATATACATTATGTTCATACAACATACAAATTCAAGGTATATCTTTAATGTATAAGTATTTTTTGGAAAACATTTCAAACTAAGGCACAAGGTAAGGTTTCTCTTCAAAATAAGCTTACTCATTATACTTTGAATTCCTTCCATTTATACTTGGGTTCAGCTCAAAAAAATAGCATTTAACATTTTCATAAGTTAAAAGGAAAACATTTCATTGCTCGCTTAATATTATAAATATTTTATTAATTGAAAGACAAATATTATTCGATTTATCATATTATTTTAATAATGAATTTTTTGAATATTTCAAATTATAATCGATTATTTAATCTCACAAAGTGTAACATTAAAATATCTGGGTTATTTTACAAACGCTTTTTAAATAAAAATAATAATAATAATTTTTTAATCAAATTAGGCAAATCGTTATTCATTAAATAATTTATTTTTTTATTAAATTTCTTCAAATGCACAATCAGAAATCATCATTATTCCAATTTTTTAATTACAGATATCAATTTAGAACAAAAAAAAAATTGTTTATGTTTAATTAAAACTAATCATTAAAATTTACGAAAATTTATGTTATTTTCTCGTATGCACATAACGAAATTCGTTCATTTATATAATATTTTGATCATCTTCGTTTTTTTGGTTTTGTAAAACAAAATTGTCCCGGCATTAATCATTTCGCCATAACTAGCTTTTTTTTTAATAATTTTTCTAATTATTTTAAAACAAGAATATTGTACAGTCGAAATTTTTGCTCTAATTCTAAAAGATGATATTTCTATATGTTTTTTATATACTTAAAATAGTTTTTTGTCTAATAAAATATGTGTTGAAAACTTATACTACCTATATCTACACATAAAAAAATAAAATGCATTTTTTATATCCATAAACACAACATCTCGAATATCAATTTAAATTTTTTTCTCACAGATAAGTATCTAAAAATAATTTCAAATTAATTGAATAATGGATGATGGGCAGTTTACACACTAAATCTTGCCCGAGATACTAATTCAGCTCAAAATTCCACATACGGTATAGTATAGTGTATAGATTGTAGGCCTGTTGTACAATCAAAGTATATTAAATAATGACAAAAGGAGTTATTTTTCAATGTAAGCTAAATATCTACTTACTGAAATTAAAAAATAATAATGTTTCTTTATGTTTTGATTGCATTTTAGGTATTTCTTCAACATTATCACAAATGACATTCTATTTACATATAGTAAGTCATATAAAATAAAAAGTAAGTCAGTACGAGTACAGTATATAAATCATCTATGTATACAAAAAAAAGGAAATTGATAAACAAACATTTTACGGAAATTATAAACAAAATGAAATGTCAATAAAATGCATTCTAAATAAATATTATAAAATTTATTTTTCCAATTTGTTTTTATTTGTTTTTCTTTATTTAATTTATTATCTTTTGAAAAAAAAAAAAAAAAAAAACTGTAAAGGGTTATTGACAGCCAAAAATATGTTGTTATACACTTCTCGAAATGATAATTTTTTTGAAGTGGAACTTCTTTAGAGGCATTGTGATTGAGAGTGAAAAAAATGTAAGTGTCAAGAATGTAACTCCGAGTGTCAAAAATGTAACGCCGAATGTCAAAAAAAAAAGGCAAAAAAAAAGAAAAAAGAAAAAATTTATGTGTCAGCTGATGATAAAACCGACAGCCGCTAGCAACTTAATGAAGCTTATCAGCGCAATAACCTACTCTATATTGACTCAGAATTAAAGTCGAAAATACTATTTTTTTTTTCGATTGAAAGGGAAATTTATTTTAAACAATAATAAAAAAATATTTCATTTATTAATTATTAGTGCTAATTTTCAAAAAGTTTTTGGAATACAAATATGTATTCTGAATAAAAATGTTCCACATCCACCTATTTTGTGGATAATTTATTTTTGATATTAATTTTTCTTAATGTAATTTTTAGTTTGTTAGTGTAATTTATTTTTGACATTGAATTACACTAATAAAATGCAGGAGGAATATTTTTATTACAATTACTTTTCGGAAGAAATACTAATGTCAAATTTTGCAGGCATATTTGAAAATGCTCTTTTAACTAAAACAGATTTTTTTTTGAAGTAATTTGTAATTGAGTTGTTAGTATAAATTATTTTTGCCATTAAATTCCATTAATGCAATGCATGTAGAATATTTTTATTCCAATTCATTTTCAAAAGAAGTAATAATACTTAAACATGAAATTTTTCAGGCATATTTAAAAAATTATTTTAGGTTAAACTTTTCGGGCAACAAAAAGAAAACATGATTTAAGCCACGCTGCTGTTTTTTCATACATTATTGTCGCTAATAATACAGTAACCGGAATTGTGTTTACAGCTTACTAGGTGTCTACATTAGCGTATTTTTCCTGCATGCGATTTTGTTCTTTAAATGTATTCGTTTATCTTTATACAAAATCCAAAATCGCTGCAAAATACGCATGCTGATTTTGAATAATTTTTCAGCATGCGTATTTTTTGACATTTCTCACAAATTTTGCTTTTTTTTATTAATTTGACATTTAAGTCAAGTAAATTGGTACAATTTGGAAAAATGTATAAAAATCGCATGCTTTAAATCTAACCCAGTGGCATATTGAGCACACTTAAATACTAATAAATGAAACAGAAAAAATAGAATACATTCATAAATACGCGCGATTCTAAATCGCTAATGTAGACAGCCCGTTAAAATATAGTAGAAATCATCTGACAATCAGTGTTGCCAATCAGCCATAATTCTAGCCATTTTGAAATAATTTAAAAGCCATTATGCCACTAAACTTTTTGAGCTTAAAAAGTATTTTAGAATTTTTAAATATTTTTATATCTAAGTAGTCGCTGGTTTTTCATTTTTTTTGTTTAATTTTTTCTAAGCCGCCGAATTCCCCCAAAACAAGTTATTTTAAGTCGACTGGCCGCAGCAGTCGAAGGACAAAAATCAACTAGTCGCCGGCGAAAAAATCGATTGATGCCAGATTGAAAATGTATAAATCCCTACAGCAAGCAAAAAATTTCCCTATTTTTCCCTATGTTATATAGATAATTTTCCCTACATTTTACCCTACATTTTGTTTTATAAAAATACTGATATTTAGTTTTTTTTTCAAATTTTTTAAATAAAAAATTGATTTTTCATGTTTTTTTATGAGATCTTTTTTATTTTTATATATCAAAAAATTACAAATTCATTTTCAGTAACATTTAGATTTAGCATTAATTGTATAAAAAAAATAATCATTATTATTAATTTTATAATTATAATTAATAAATACTAAATTTTACTAAACAAAAAAAAAATTCATTAAAAAAGTAAGGAACATATCATCTGCTCAGAAATGAAACAACGTATGACATTTATACGTCATAATTTGACAATAGCACCAATCGATTCCTCGTACTTGATTTTATAAGTACAACTATTTTGCAATATTCTTAATGTTGATTAAAATGTGTTTTTTAGATGAAAATTTTACGTTACTTGATATTTTTTCTTAATTTTTTTTAATTTTCAAATCTTTAAACTCAATTACTCGAAACTATACTTTTTATTATACATCGTTTCACATCTCAGCAGACGATATATACTTTATAGTATTAATTATATAAAAAAATAAATATTGCATTTGTAATTATTAATATTTGCAATGAATTTAAGAAAAAAAATATTGGCCAACCAACATGATAAAAAATCCCTACATTTTTTAACATTTGAAAAATCTGTCCTTTTTTCCCTACAGTGTCTTTTTATGACATAATTTCCCTACATGTAGGGAATATTCCCTACGTCTGGCATCACTGGCGTCATGCCTTATATGCATTTGGTCATTTTAAATATTTATTTAGCCGCTCCAGAAAATACTACTTGCCATGAAGTTTCACTTCTTCCGTGTGTCCCGAGACTCACATTTTTTTTTTTTTGAAATTATTTAATGAATGATGTAAAAAAATAAAATTTTTTCAATTTTTATTTTATTTTTTTCAAATAATAAACAAATGTTCAAATGAATTGGTGGGTTCAGAGTTCGCATTTTATCAATCAAAAAACTCAGAAGAGCGAAGAGAATGATATTTTACTGTATTTTTTTCTCCTATTCCAAAGAAAAAGAAAAAACGAAAATAAAAAATCATTTGAAAAGATAAGAGTGTTGAGTTTTTAAATGATTTTTTAAATGAAAAGAAAAAAAGGGGAATATGTAACCACTTTTTTATATTTTCTTTATATTATCTGTTCAATTGATAATATCACTGAAAAAAAAAGAAGAAAATTTAAGTTTTTTCTTTGAGAAAAAAATAATCAATGCGGCTAAAGAAGGATATAAATTGGAGTTTTTATTTTCTACGTGTGAAAATAAAATCAATTAATTTATAATTTAATTTAATTACTAAATGATTAAATTAATTATTAAATTATTTTAATTAATCAACAAATTTTAAAAATGAAAAAAAAATCTTGTTTGTGTAACTCGTTACCTAATTCTTTAGAATTTTTTAGACAGAAAACAAAAAAAAATTTTAATAAATTTTCTTTTTTATTATCAAAAAATTAAAACAAAAAAAAATTAAAAATTTTCTTTTTTATTATGAAAAAATTAAAACAAAACAATATTAGAAAATTGTGGATACTGGAAATCATAAATTTGAAAAAAAGACTTTTTCAATTTAAATTTATAAAAATAACAAATAATTTTAAATAACATCAAAATACAACTCCTTTCTTATTTATTCCAGCTCAATAGAATCTAAAAATTTCTTATTTAATTTTATTATTAAAATATCTTCCAAATTATCTTTGTGAATTCTTGTGCGAAGTGATGTTAAAATCAAAGACAAGGCACTAAATGCCCGCTCGACGCTGACTTGTGAAGCGGGAGTAGAAAGAACTACTTGTGACAACAAAAACAATTCTGGATTAGCTGCCTTTTTCGAATTCCAATATTGTAATACGTTGGTTGACGATAAACATCTAGCTTGAAATCGCAGACTATGTATTTTTTGTTGCATATCATTTTCTTCAACTTGTATAGTGATTCCCCCGCCAGCATCTTCCTCTATAAATTTATCTAGCTCATTCATCTCCAGATATGAAGTATTATGTTTTGTTGCCATGTTTTCAAATACTGAATTTACTGTTTTTTGTTGAATCAACTTCCAAGTTAAAAATAAATGCTCCTAAGTAAAATTAAAAAACTATAAATATAAATTTAAAATTAAAAGTAACTACCTAATTTTATTTACATCAGCTTTTATTTTATCTTCTTTATTTAAAATATTTGAATCAATGAAATTAAAACGAGGGTCCATGTAGATGGCAGCTCGAAAAGCATTGTTATCGAAAAGTTTTTTTTCACGTTTTAGAATTGAGCTTAAAAATAGTTCTAACATCGTATTTTGTTTTATTTTTTTAACATTCATCTTCATTTCAAACCATCCTAATAGAAAGTCTCCCATTACCAAATCTTTTTCTTGAAATTTTTTCCTGCAAAAGTAAGCTAGTTCAAATGCCTCAACAAATTTATTAATAAAAGACCATGATTCACCATCAATATTTAACTCATCATATCCTTCTTCAGCTAGTTCTTCGTAAAATTTTTCGTTATTTTTTAAATTTTTTAACATTATATATGTTGAGTTCCATCTAGTGTTGGTGTCTAACTTTGGCTTTGATGTTTTTTGACTCAAAAATATTTGTTTATATTTCACGCTTTTCACCTCTTTTACCAAATTTCTAATTTTTTTTAACTCATCAGGGTACAACTTTATAACATCATGAACACTTAATTGCAAAGTGTGAGGGGCACATCTTATGTAATTTAATATATTTTTTAACGCACTTTCAACAGTTTCGGTATTGTTACATTCTAAGACTGAATCACTTTCAGATGATTCAAAATCAACCTCTTCATTTTCCAATAAACTTTTATCATCAAAACTAGAAACTGGGCTTAACGGTTCTGCATTTTCAATTTCAGATAAAAAATAATCATTTTGAAGTTTACTTAAAAGATTTACACATTTAATCATATTAGCTCCATTGTCGGAAGTACAGGAGTATATTTGTGAAATGCTTAAATGATACTTTTGTAAAATATTTAAAATTTCATCTTTCAAATTTTCAGAAGTGTGTTTTTTCTGCATTTCAACCATTCCCAAAGTTAAAACTTCAACCTTCGAATTTTCTATGTACTGAACGTTTATGCCTAAAATACTTCTTTCTAATCTAGTTGCTGCATCAACTTTGAGGCAAACAATTTTATTTTCAAGTGCTTCAGCAATTTTGAGTCTTATATTGCCAGCAGCAGTTTTAATAACAGGAATGATGCTTTTTGAGGACACTACCATACCAAGAGCTGAACATATTGGTATTTTAATGTCTGCAAAGCCTTCGCAGTCTAAAACACGCATAGGTAGTCTGTCAACCGTTACCATTTTAAGGCAACTCATTAAAAATTGTTTTTTGGTCATGGAGACTTCTATATTTTTTTTTTTTGTACTTGTTTGCCTTTAAAGGCTTAAAATCAAGTTGAACTGCAAGATCCGGATGATTGGATATTATATGTCTTTTTAAATTACCTGGCACCATACTTTTAAATTTTTGTTGGCAATCGTCTATTTTGCAAAAAACTGAATTATCTCCTACTTCGAAAAATGTTAAAAAAAAATTCTGTATTACTACTGCGTTGTCTTTTTTTCGACATTTTAATTTTGAAGCTTGAGCTATAAAAAATAAAAATTATTTGAATTTCAAATTTCCTTGGGAACGAAGCTCCTTCACTTCTTATTTTATTGTTTTATTGAAACAAATACCTACCTTTGTATAATCTTTTGAAAAAATATAGAAATTTAAATTATTTATGTATAATATTAATAAATTTGAATGTAAATTAAAAATTTTTCATCGAAACCGAGTCGAATAACACAAAAACCAAACTACAAAATTAAAAACATTTTTTTTGCTTTCTGTTATCATTTATTCACTGATTTTATCATTTATTTTCTCCCCTCCGAAATATCTTCTCTAAACTCTCTTTTCACCACATAATAATCAAAACAAAAGAGTGATTGGAGAAATTTTATGTATAATGTTTTCTTTTATCTTTTCTTTATGTGAGTATTTCGTGGTGAATTTTTAAAGAAAGACTTTTTAGGGAGAAGATAATTTAGTGATTTTATCTTCAATTGATAATATCACCAACTCTGGGTGGGTTTCTAATTTGGAAATATGATATTTATTTTTTTCTAACAATTTAAAAAAAAAAAAAATAATAATAAATGTAATAAATAAGAGGGAGTGTATTATGTAAGTAGTTCTGGTATTTAATTTTTCCTTTTTAATCTTAAATTATATATCGTCCAAAATTTAATTAGAAAAAAAAAACACCGGCCTTCCACGTTTACACATGGCGCGGGCGTTTTGGCAACAGGTTTCCATATTTAATGGAATTCACATAAAAAAGACATAGATTAAAAAAATAATATCAAATTACAAGTATTATACCATGCTGTTCTTTAAGGAGACGAAGAATTAGTGTAAGACGCATAAAATAAATTGTAATATTTTATCACAGAACTGATTCAATTTCAGAAGCATCTTATTATTTCAAACATTGCAAGTTAACATGTCTTGTCAACAGTATAGCAGTTGTGTTGGAAAAATAATTAATATAAATAAGTTTTTTGTTATTTCACGCCTTATTTTCGAAAATATTGTTATTATAATTGTAACAACTAATTCATAAATATAATATAATAATGAAAACATTTACAAAAAATAATACATACTTTAATTCGAATCAATTTTTAAATATCAAACAATATAAAAAATAAATCAAAAAAATAATTCATTCGGCCTAAATATCGCAAAAATTCTCTAAATTTTATATTAAAAAATCATAATTTATTAACTGCTAACAATAAGAAATAGTTAATAAAAATAATTTTTTTTATAAGATTTGATTATAAAAAACTATAATTTAAAATCTAATTTAATAATAATTTGTAAAAAATACACATTCATAAAAAAGCATAAAAAAATTTTTACAGACAACTCGTTTCATTTTATATATATACATGTATATATAGTGAAATTAAAACATATCATAATAAATATAAACCTATAAGAATAACAGTCGTAATCATAAAAATTGTAAAAAAGAATAATTAAACATATAAAATTATAATTATTATTATAAACTTATTCGGTAGAAATATGTTACAATGTAGGTGTATATTATCTGTACACCATCTGTCATTTTATGACATTTCAATAATTTAATAATAAGCCTGAGGTTATTTTCTATACATAAAAATATTAATTTATTTATAATTCTGCCTGATTCGATTCTGATATAGTATGAAACAAAGTATGTAGTTAAGAATTTAAAAAAATTTGGCCAAATTTTTTTTATCCCGCATAAATATTTAATTTGTAATGTAAGATATAGTCATACATTATTAGAGTGGAAAATAGCAACTACCTTTATCAAAACTCGAGACTTTTGAAAAAATATTAGATTTTATAGAACTCCGTTGATGGCGTCGTTCTGATTCTTGCCACACTTTTTTTTACCATAAATATGGTTTAAAACAAAAATTGCTTAAGTTTCGCTTTATTTAAAATTTTTTTTTTAAATTTTTTTGTAATTGAAATACGCTTGTTGAATAGTGTTAAAATGTCAATTCAACATAGAGTATACGTTCTTATGCCTATTAGTATTATACATATTTTATATTAAATTAAAAATGTAGTTTTCTAAATTTATTGAAAACTTGACAGTAATTGCAATCTAAAGTATAATTCCCCTTTATAAATGCACCACAGTTAATAGTTTTACAAATTTGATATTAATATAACCCAAGTATACAAAAAATTTATAAATTATGATGATAAAAAAAAGAAAGAAAGAAAAAATATCATTCTCGATGATGAATGCAACGTGATGGCCCCTTTTTTTCCATAAAGTTGGCGCTATTTTTCCTGATGTATTTATTTCTTTTTTATATTATATTATTTAAAAAAGTATTTTTATATCATTTGTGAACACACCTGAATTATCTCATAAATTGAAAATTTACAACTTTCATTTAGAAGAACGCAACCAACAACAAAGGAAATACATAGGTGTTTATAACGTTTCCCTGTAGATAAAAATCTCATTAAGAATTCACACGTCAATCAAATATTAGAGGGTTTTTTTTGTAGTTGAACACAAACATTAGTTGTGCATTAATTTATGCTGTTTGATGTCTGAAAGAATTAACATTAAACCCGTATATTTATTTTCTTGCAAAACACATAATTTAGTAAACATAAAAAGGTAGCTTATTTTATACAAAACTGATAAGATATGAAATTATAAAGATTTAAAAAATAAAATGTTTTAGAATAACATCGGAAAATGTTAATTTGAATAAAACATTGCATTCTCGGGAGTTTAAAAAAAAAGTTTCAAGTGATTATTGAGAGGATTGAGATTATGATTAAAATGGAAAAAAAAATTATTGTAGTTATACCGGGTTTTATAGATCCTGGTCATTATGACAATGATTAAACTAACTTCTGTATAGTTAGTCTTTGGTATATTAATGTCGACAGTTGTCTTCGTTTTTAATAGAGCCCATGTTCCTCTAAACTTGAGATAGGTGAAAAAGTTAGTTGCGTATTGAAAGATTGTTCTAAATTCTTATTCTTAAACTCTATTCCAAAGAAATTCAATAATATGTACTACTAACTACTTCGAATGAAATGGAGCATGTAGAATTCTCAATTCGTACAGTTTAAAATAACAATATCAGAAATCTTAAAAGTCAAACTAATAAAATTGGATTATCCATTTTGAAAATGTTCAGGCCAATCAAAACAGATGTTAGTTAGTACATAATATACTTAACACATAACATACTTAATACATCATAAATTATAAATATAAATATTGCATGACCGTATGACATTGCATATATTCGACAAGGTAATATAACACAGAAGAGCAAATACATCGGAGTTAATATTGCTAAAAAAATGTTATTTACACTCATTCTGTTTTTTTTTTTTTCACTTTTATTTGGCATATGATTGAGAAATGTAAATATAAATTGTATGTTAATGAAACATTAGCATAAAACTCATTTAATGTGATTTTAATTTCAGTTTTTTTTTAATAAAAAGAAATTTATCTTTTTTTAAGATCTCTCATAAATGACATAAGGTGTGTAGTGCGCTTTTTAACTATTTTGTAAATAAACAACCGGATGCAATTATACAAGAAACAAGGCTTGCATTTCTGTAGCATAAATATAATTTTTTTTTTACTCTTGACAATGGAAAATTTGATTTTATGAAAGATGAGTTTTATATGCCTTAACTTAAGTCTGTACATATAATGTATTTTTTTTCTTTATGAAAAATCTTATTTTTTTTCAATATAATGCTTACACTTATTTATGTATATGTTGTATAATGTATCTATAATGTCAAATAAAAATTGGTAGTCACGATTTTCATTGAATGTTATTTTTTAATTGAACAAATCATCCTAAAATACTTGTAAAATGAAAACAAATAAACAAAAACGATTTTTAGTTTTTATTATAAATTGTTTGTTGTAAAAAGCGGTAAATATCTACTGAATGAAAATTATTAATATGAATTTCACTGAACTTCAATATTTGAAAACCAAGATATTGTTCATTAATTTCCTTCGACAAAAAACAAAATAGATTCGTGAAAGTAAAAGATTTATTACTTATATCGGAAATACAAGGTCTATCAAAAAACTATAACGATGTTTTAATATATTTTATAATTCGGGAATGCAGGTAATTAGGTTTGCTCATGCTTATATAATTATGTATGCTCATGCTTATATAATTATGTATCTTAAAGTTATGATCAAAAGAAAATACCTACTTAAATACTTAAAACAATTTTTTTTAAGTAAATTCAAAATAAAAAAAATAAAACGAACAAAACATAATGCCAATTTCTTTAATCTTCTTAATTTGTCACATAAATGGTTCCAATTTCCTGTTTAGTTTTAAATATTTTACAATAATTTAATTTAACCAACAAAAAAAAAAATAATAATAATAATAATAATAATAATCATAATGACCTTCAAAACGCCAAAATTATTTATGAGAAATGAAAAAATTTAAAAATATCAGAACAATACAAAGTAATATTGAAAAAAATAAAAAATAAATTTACATTTTATTGTCATGCATATAAGCTCTTAAGATATTCATTTTTACACAAAAAAAAATAATAAGCTAAATTACATCGGTTATGCATCCACCCTCATTTTTTGATTTCAACATTTTTATATTTCTTGTTTTGGTTTCAGAACGCAATTAATTATGCTTCAAAATGACATTAAAATAAAAAAAAATTAATGGGATGTTTTCATATTATCACGGGTGAATCAATCTTGCTATAAATAATAATTTTGTCTTTGATCTTTTAAACAAAATATAAAAATTACAAAATTAAGAAATCCCCAACAAAATTATCTCATGATTCATTTAACTTTTTTAACAACAATAAATAGAAAACGGATCTTTAAAAATAAAATAAATTGAATTATTTTTGCCAAAAAATTAAAATTAAAATTAAATTAAATATACTTATTTAAGTATAAACATTTTCAAAAATTCTTAACAAAATCAATGTTGTTATTTCAGAATAAAATAATGTAAATTTTTGACACAAAGATATTATTTTACCAATCCAGTTGAGATTAAACAAAAAAAAAAAAAAAAATGGGTTTCATTCCTCAATGTCGCCCAAAGTGGCGCCAAATATTATATGCCTAATTATGAAATATTTTTTTAAAATTTCTTTTTAATAAGAACAGTAAATTTTAGATGTACTCACCGAAAAGTCCACCAGATGTTGAAACACATTGTGTTTAACCAAAAAAATGCCGCCAAGAATGGAAAATGCATGAAAATTGCTGAAAATAAAAATAAAAAATTTATTTAAAATTTTATTTATGGAAATAACAGAAAAAAAAATTTTTTTAATTCAAAGTTCTGATTTCATATAAAAAATAACTGAAAATCTGTGAAAAAATTCTTATTAATTTTTATTTAATGTATAACAATTTTTTGAGACTTCGAAACGAATTATGAATTCTTTAAATTTTTTGCATTTAATTGAAATAAAATTTGTTAATCGCTGACCTAATTTATAGAATATAAAATTACGTTGCAATTAATGTGGCATAATAATGATAAATCTTAGTAAATTAAAAATATTTAGCTACTAAAAAGTTAATCGATAGAGAACCCATTTTGTAGCCCAAAAACTTTAATGCGAACCTTTTAGTGTAGTAGAAAAATTATTTATAGTTTATTGTTCGAAATTGAATATAGTGATTGTTCTACCTGCCATAATATTGACAATTTTCGAACGCGATCATGAAATTTATGAGATACCTAATTCCTAAATCAAGGTATACATAAATATGGCCTATCTCTTATTAAAATGATAGGATAGCGTAAAAAAAAAATAACATGACCACAGTAAAGAAATTAAATTATCTTTTTCTTGTTTTCACATACAGTTTTATTTTTTGTTTCTATAAAAGCTATTAATTTGACACAGATTTAATAAAAAAATAAAAATTGAATAGAAATTTAATTAGTGTTCTCTAAAGAGTGTAATTTAATAAAAAAAAATTTTATATATAAAAAAAAAGCGTATCGCCGCGCAACATTTTTGAAATTTCTTTCTTCTGTACACAACATTGAATTTTGAAATACATAAGAATTTTTACATTTTTTTTTTAATAAAAATAAAATAAAAATAATCATAAACTTAAAAAAAAAAATAATAATATCAAAACATATTTCGAAAGCTATGATGTGTCTACAGTTTTTTATTTTCTTTAAAAAAAAAATAATATCTAATTTTCTTTTTCTGCATGACTACATTTTTCTCTGCAGGCAAATTGTCTAAAAAAAATATATAAAGAAATGAGTGAAATTTATTTTTTTTAATAGCATTAAATAAAGATTAAAAAATTCTTACTTATAAAACATACTATACGTAAGTATATAAATAAAAAAATAATAAGAAACAATAAAGAAACGAGTCTGCCAATTGTCTACTGAACATTTTTTCTCGATTTTTCTTCAAATATTTTTATTAAGTAAGTAAAAGTATTTTTAATTTTCTCAACTTTCAAAAAAAACAATATTGATGTTATTTTATTTGAAAATACAAAAAAAAAATATTCAAGCCCCAAAAATTTGGATACGAAACAAAAATATATATATGTATATAAAATTAATGTCATCGAGAAAGTCTGGGAATCTACAAATTGTTTTATATTTAATTTTTCTTTATTTTCGTGCACACAAATTCGAAAAATGTAATTAAAGGTAAGTATAAAATAGGTAAATAAATTTTAAGACATGTACAAATGAATTTTAAGACATTTACTTTAAGTAGTTCAGGATAAATATGACGATAAATAAAGTAAAAGTAGCTTCTTTAAAAATAAATTTATTATGTTTTAACATCTTGCAAAAAAAATAACAGAAACTGAAGCAAATGAAAAACACAAAAATTTCAACTTGACTTCACAACAAAAAAAAAATTTAAACAAATCTTTCCAAGCTTCATTTAATAAGAAACCTAAAATTAAAAAATACCTATTTAGATGTATTTACTTACCTTTTTAAAAAAAATCATAAAATTTGTATAAAATATGCCCTGCTTTAAAAATACATCAATATTAATATTTATTTTATTATGCCGAGAGCTAATAAGTTAATTGCATTTTTTTTAATGGATCATTTAATTTTAATTTCTATGTAGAAAAATAATGCAAAAAAACAAAGGTATAACATAAAAGTACTATTTTTAAAAAAGATTCTGATGATTTTTCATTCGCAAATTTTATTATTTAAACATCCAGACATATGTATATAGTTATACCTAAATAAACGAAATGTATAAAATAAATTAAACTGCGGCCCTTTGAGGATACAGACATAATTATGATGAAAATTTTATTCCTATAATTTTAAAGTTGAATTATTTATATGCAGGCATGAAAAAAATCAATGGGCTTGTACGATATATTCCCAACTTAACTTACTTATAGTATCTATACTATCGACACAATACAATATTAAATTAAATATATGTAGCTCAAATTATATAAGTGCTCGTACTTAAATGTTTTAAAATTAAAATAATATATTGTTTTTTCTTTATAACAAACATCAAGAAAGTTCTATTTCTGACCTACATAAGATTGTAATCGATTCACAAAATAAAAAATAAATTTGGAAATAATAAAGACCAAAAAGTAATTATTTTGTTCGATCCATAAAAAAAAAAATGGTTTGACCTCGTTTAAAAATTTGATGAAATCGATCCAAATTAATGAAAAAATAAAACATCGTTTTTCCTAATTAAAATTTGATAATAAAAAAAAATAAAATAAATATATAAATCTTTATAATGTAATAATGAAGCCAATGAAAATAATTTATTGAAAGTTTCAATTTTCACCCATACCACATTTATGTGTCATACATATATTCTAAAATATATAAAACTTAATTATAAAAATACATATATATAAGAAAGTACTTAAGAAAGACATACATTTTATTATATGAATTCAAAAGTAATGTAAGTATTTTGAAACATTCAAATCTAGAATTCTAAGAAAATTTAATTATAATTTGAAATATTATTTTCTTTGTAAATTATTTATTGAAAAGACGCAAGCTGAAATAAAAAATTAGGTAATGTATATCGATTTATTAAGATATCAACTAAGATATCAACTATGGACTGGATGCTCATTTTTTTAACAATCTGATAAAAAATTATTAAAAGACATGATACTGAATCGCGCTTTAAATTTCTTTTAATTATGCACGTTTCCGGATCGTTCGATAGGTATTTTATTAATCAAAATGGCTGAAAATACCTAACAAGTTAAAATACATTGCAGTAATGAACATTAAAATATTATTTCAATAGATATTTATAAGAAAAGAAACTATTTTTTTTTATAGAACCCGCATTTATCTTTTACTCGTTATTGCTGACCATTGAAGATTATTTATTTTGAGTCAATCAATACAATGAAGAATATACCTTTTTTTATATATATATTTTATTCACTTAAAAATTTTATCAGAACTTGTCTATAAATAAGTTCAATGACTGAATAAATATGAAAAAAAAATATATATAAATAAAAAGAAATTCAAACGCCACACTATTTTACTTTTTTAGGCTCGATTTACAAGAATGGAAACTTGAAATTCAAATAAAATTACTAAGCTATGTAAATTTTATTTAAGTTTAACTAAAATTCATTTTATTTATAAGAGAATATTTAAAAGGCGTGACACTTAGATATTAACGAACTCATTAATAATGTTGATTGCAGAGGACGTTTACATTATGGATTAATGTTATTAACTTTAAAACAAAGGAGATCATTCATTACATTAAAAGTTGAAAATATAAAAATATTATTCCAATTTTCATTGATTGTACTTACTAATCAAAAAATAACTTAAAATTCATTAGAAAAATATGTAAGCCCTGAAGAACAATAAAATTTAACTTTTCTATAGTTTTTATATTTCGCAGAGATAAATATAGCGACCTTGTTAGCAACGGCATAAGTAATGAAATCAAACAAAAATAAAAATGTTTCAGGATAAAATTCAGCAAGGATCAAATGAATAAGTACTCGTTTCTTAATGGATTTATAAATAAGTAGTTATATGAATTCGAATCAAAAATCATACCTTAGTTTTACAATCAAATTTATAAAATGTAGCTTTTACTTATAACAGCCACATATTTAATATTTTAATATTACGAATTTCATTAAGGTTTTCTTAGTTTTAATAAAAATTTGTATTATTCCAATTGACTTAATTAGTTGAATTAAAAGATCCTTAACTCAACTTTTTTTATAATAAATTTTATAACAAATTAAACATTACTGGAGTGAGTAATTTAACTGGTTCTTTCTTATTTCCATAAAAAAATTTTGATCCATAAAGTGAACATTAATTTGTTTTAAAATAAAATAAATACTTTTAAATGAAGCATAAAAGAGGGATACGTACTTATTTGAAATTTATGTAAGTTGTACACATTTACATAAAATTTTAAACTGCATAATAGTTTCTACTTAAGTAGTTACTATATTTACTATGAAGGTATGAAATTTATTTTCAAATAAGTACCACTTAGATTCATAGGCGCCCGCAGGATTTTTTCTAGGGGGGGGCAAGAAATTTTTTTTAAAAAGCTTATAAATATGTTTTTCTTCAACGATGAAAATAAAAAAAATGTTTTGAGAATTAAATTACATGTATCTTATATGAATCTTTTCTTTTTAAAAGTAAAAAATAACAAACATAAATTAACATTTTTAATAAACGAATTCACTTGCTGGATTAGATAATAAAAAACAAATAAAAAATAAATAATATGTAATACATATATAAAGAAAAAAAAACCAGATACCTTCCGTCTTCCGAATCGTTCCAAAACTTTCAGTAACTCGCCAATTAGAAGAAAAACAAAACCAACGAAGATATTTTAGACGTAGTTCATGCACGTATGCGACATAAAAAAGACACATTATATGAAACTTTATGAGGCGTATTATACTCAAACAAGTAAATTGAACTTCTCCGGCGTAAAAGTTAAAAAAATAATCTTTTATATTTATACACCATAGATATTTCTACACCATAAATATTAAGAAATGCAATTGCTTTATTTTTTTGTAACTGAACAGTTATTTTTTTATTGTTACTGAACGATGATTTTCTTTTTTACGTCGCGTGGCGTATTCGTAAACTCGCGTGAACTACTTCGACAATGTCTCTATCATAAAAGTAACCAGAAAAGGAATTCTTTTTTCATAAATGTGCTGCTCTTGACTAAGCGAAATATGAAAAAGGAATATCTGGAATTCCGTGCATTTAGAAATTCCAAAATTTATAAATATTTTTGTATTTTTACCCGTGACTCAAAAATCGAAAAATATGAAAAAAAAATTGAATAATTTATTAAAATAATTTAAATACTGCATGACATAAAAATCTGAAAAAACTAAAATCTAAAATTTCTAATTTAAATGTTCTCAAAATTTCTTAGCGCATTAAAAAAGTGAAATTTAAGGGCAAGCGTTCTTATAAAAAAGTTATTGTACGAGATAATAAGTTTTTTTTTTCGTTTGAAAAATGACAAACATTCTAATATTATTTAAATTAAAATCGGGTTTCTAATTTGTACGAGTTTAGTGTTTAGGTCTCAACGCTGATTAAGTTTTATTTTCTTCATCAAAGCCAGGGGGGGGCCAAGGCCCCCCTTGCCCCCCCTTCCGGGCGCCTATGCTTAGATTATAATTTTATAATTGTAAAAAAAAATTTTAATTTTAATTTATTTTTTGCTCGACTTAAATATATAAGTATAAAATAAGTATTTATATATATTTGTCAAAAAAAGAAACTATAAATGAAGCTTATCGCAAATATTTTTCGATTTTAATTCACAAATACTCCTAAAAAATGCACCTATTATATGCTGTCAGACAGACTTACCTTGGAAGCCGTTAGGTACACCATTGAAATTTAGTTATAAAAAATAATTTAGTGTAGCTTAATATCCTGGTTAATATCTAAAATTAATTTTTTTGCCACATTAAAAGTTTTCAATCACTACAATCAAAATATTTCTTTAATCTTATTGCAAAACAAATTAAAAATTTTACTTTTCATCGTTTTTATAATTTTATTTATCTTAAAAACTAGAAAATATGAACTTATTACACTTTGGCAATATATGTAAATGTACATATAAGCTGCAATTATTTTCATAATCTATACTTTAAAATTTAATAAAATTAAGGGGGTTGTTATGGATAATGCAATTAAATTACATTTGTAGCCGTCGTCGCCAAAAAAAAACAAACAAAATAGATACCATGTCGATATTACTTTTTTTTTTTCACCAATTAATATTAAAAATAAATACAATATTACAGGAAATTATTGGGTTTCGTTACTTATATTATATTTCTTTCAATGTTACTTACTTTTAATTGGAATGGTTACGTTATTTATAAAAATGAAACTCAGTACCACTTAAGTTGCCAATTGTTGTTTTCTCAAATACATATTTTCAACAATATTCTAAAACCTAAGATATTGAACTAAAAAGTTTATTCAATGACTCTTAATTTTTAAATTATGATTTTGCTTAAGTACTCCGAAGTAGCAATAATGTAATCGAGTCTGTAGTCATCTGCTTTGTCATGCATTACGTCGACTATGTAAATACTTAATTTTGTTTCTGAACATTCTTAAATTTTTTTTTATGCAAATCACTCTAACATTGTTTCATGCAAAAAAAAACCAACAATTTAACGATGAATTCCAAAAATATAATAAATATTATTTGCCAAATGATGAATGACTTTTAAAATGCAATCAATGTTGTGGGAACTTTCAAAAGTATTTCTTTACAAACAACCCTAAAGTATATTTTCTTTTCTTTCAGCTTGATATAAAAAAAGGGATAAGAAGTATATTTCAAAAAGACAAAACTTTGGGGGTGATGAAATTTTATGTCGGAAAATATTGAAACATAACATGTATAAACAATAAATAAAAGAGTCTACAGGATTGATGGTAGCAGTATCAATCCATTTAAGTTATGCACAATTTTTGGATTTATAACTATGTAAAAGTACATAAGTATTTCCGAAAAACATTGAACAATTAAGAAATCATTCCACTCAGACGAATGAATATACTTAATATAAATAATAAAAAATATTTTGTTGTGTTCTTGGAATTTAATATAATTGGTAATGAATTAGTTTCTAAGGCCCCTTACACACAAGTTTTTACGGAATCTCAAAAATTACAATGAGTACTTAGTAACAATTTGAGGACAAAAATTTCTACAAACCAAAGCCCAAAAACATTTCTCAGATTAGAATTGTTAAGTTCTTTAACTGCGACTATAAGGCATATTAATATATAAAAAGAATTATATTATCATTTCACGCTTGAATTCTAAGATTAAAAACAATATAAAGTTATCCAACTTATTTATGATTAAAAAAAACACACGAAGCAGTCATAGAACTGCCTACAGAAGTTTATACTTAAGACTTAAACTATGAAATAACAGTGGCTACAAATAATGGACTGCTTTTGGACTGATGGACTGATTTTTATTTTTATTTACATTTTGTACTGAGCAGCCCATCATTTGTAGCCACTGTTATTCATAGTTTTTAAATCTTTTTTCATAATAATTAGTTTTTTTGAGATATTTAAACAAAACAAAATGTTTTTATCAGCCACTAATTTATTATTTTTTATACATATTCTATTTTTGAAGCAAAACACAGAGCTAAGTAAAATTGTAGCAAATTTGGTTCAAAAAAATTTGCAAATTAGGCGCTCTTTGATTTTTTATTTTAATTTATATAAATGGAAAAAACTTTTAATTAATAAATAGTGTTTTATAATTTTATAATACATATTATAAAATTAAAATGTAGCTAAAAACTTATTTGAGAACTTAGTTGAAAACTGTATAATTTCATATATGAATTAATGCAATTGAATATTGCTATAAAATGGATGTAAAAAATATTGGAAACGTTCACAGATGCATAAATTTAAGTATCGAGATGCTATTTCTTTTTAAAAATTTAATTGTGAAAAAAAAACTATCCTATTCAGAAATCAGTTTTTTAATAGCTAGTTGAATGAACTATTTTTCAATATTGTCTTATTTTCACAATAGAATTAACATAATCTTGTGATCATTCATAAAAAATTTAGACACCGGATAATAGGTATATCACTAAAGTCCCAACTAATTTTCAAACATGTTTTACCACTTACTATGACAAGACAGTTATATGTATATATGTATTTAAACAAGCATTTGTTAATCCTGTTGTAGATAATAAACGCTAAAAAAAGTACGAATTTCTCGGGAGAAAAATAAGTAAGAAAAGTGATCACATTTCATTTCATGTTTCATGTTTTTGTTTTATTTTTTTTACAGAGATCATGTAACCACTAAAGTTATAAACATTATATCCTATAAAACAAATTTATAATATTGGACGCACTAAACTCGTTACAAATAATTTTATTAAAGCCTTGAGAAACAACATAGGGATATTTTGGCATTGATAGTATAGATATCGATCAAGTAATTTATCATTATAGGTTTTCCCGGCTCAAAATATGCAAAAAAAAATTTTTTAAAATAGGTAGCTCTGGTGAAATAAAGATTACCAGACCAAAAATTTTGGGTAGGAATTCATAATTATCGTACACTTTTTTAATTTCAAATATATGTATATATAGGGCCCAATATTACAAGCAAAAAAATTACATATTCTACCAATAAAAAAATTATGTTCAAAAAAATTAAAAATTATTATGTTCAAAAAAATTTAAAAAAAAATGTATTCATTGGGGGGAATCGAACCTGACACCTTCACTCTTATAGTCCGATGTTCTAGCCACCAAGCCATATAGCCCATATGATTTTGGATTTCTAAAATATAATAAAAAAATTCTAATAAACCATTCATTTTTTTTTTTTTTTATTTATTTGGAACAAGAAAAACTATTAATTTTCTCCATCTGTCAGTACCAATAAATTTTAGGGACGGGGGGGAGTAAGGGGACCCCCGCTCGCCCTCGTCTTTTAGGTCATACCAGTACCCACTAACAAAAAAACAATTTTTGTCTTATTCCTTGTAGAAATCATTTTATTATGTAAAAAAAATTTCAAATATTAAAAAAAAAACAAATCATAATTGGGTTCGAACCTGGCACCTTCAGACTTTTTTTTTTCAAAAATTAAATATTCTAAAATAATTATAATTTCTTGATATATATTTAGAAAAATAATAATTCCATACAATGTTACACTTTGTTGCTCAAATAAATATTAGTTTTTGGTCAGTTTTCTCAAAATAACCAACTTATCAATGTCATTGAAGGAAAACTGGATGATTTAATAATAAAGTCATTGAAATATAAGTAAAATAAATATGTGGAAAAAAAATTAATTATTTTGCATTTGCCCACATCTTAAATTTTTACACAAAATTTATACTTAATATAAATAATAAAAAATATTTAAAATTGTTTTTAAGAAAATCTATATTCAAATAAGGAAATTTAGAATATAAGTTTTGTGTATTAATGCAATTATTTATTAAAACATATATTATGTAATATCAATATTTTTTAGTAAGTAATTATAGGCGCAATGCCAAGGTCAAAAAAATTTTTTTTAATAAAATTTAATTTTTAATACTATTAAGATTAAAAAAATGTTCAAAAATCATAATTTTATTATAATTTATAATGTTAAATACGGTGTAAATATTTGTTTAATTAATTATTAGCTAATAATTCCAAAAACAAAACGAATAATGAATTAAATATTAAAGTTGTATATATTAAGTAATTTTTTTTTACCAAAACGAAGTACAGATACTTAAATTAAGAGAAAAATTTTAACTTTAAAAATTATGACGCTTTACGGAAATTAATTAGATCAATCTGGAAAAATTAATTGACCAATTTATTATCTCTCCCTCTTTGGTATTTTGTATTTGGCGTAACTACATTATTATGTTAAAAAAATTAAAAAAAAAAAAAATTTCATAAAATTCTCAGTATCGGGGGATCGAACTTGGCACCTTCAGAATTGTAATCCGATATTCTATCCACTCAGCCATATTGCCCTTATGATTTCAGCTTTCTAAAATAACATAAAAGAGCACTTGTCTTCTTTAATAATTAAAATCTCTGGAATTTATTTTAAAAATTTCTCTCTTATTTCATTCCACTAATCGTATTCATGAACCCGTTTATTTCATTCCACTAACCGTATTCATGAACCTTAAAGAACTAACCGTATTCATGAACCTTAAAGAACTTGAATTTTTATATTATTTAGAAGACTCTTTATATGATTTTAGAAAGCAAAAATTATATTGCCGTATGGCTTAGTGGATAGAACACCAGACTAATAAGTCTGAAGGTGCCAGGTTCGAACCCAATTATGGTTTGTTTTTTTTTTTAATATTTGAAAAATGATGACGGACGATTCTCAGAAAAATGATGACGATTCTTAGAAAAATTCTATATGAAAATGGATTTTTACCCTCTACCAAATTTCTTCCAACGCCGCTAAAAAAAAATCGAATAATAAATTTAAAATAACTAACATGAATTAAAAAGTAAACAAAACATTTTTTTTAAGGTTTATTAAACATTTATTTTTCATTTAATTTCATTATTCAAAATAAACCTTGAAGCAAACAAAATTTAATTAAGATAAATTTCAGAAGACAAAAAATATATTTATTTAATGTTATTTCATGAAAAAATGAATTAAACCAAGAATGAAACATAAATCTTTATGAATTAAAAAAAAAGGCAAAAAAGCATTGAAGCGCCAAATCATTTTTTATTGGGCTTATAACTTCAAATACTTACATAAAATAATAATATTTTTACTTTACTTTAACTTTGATAATAATTTTGTTTTTTTATTTGAACATCATTTTAAATGAATGAACGAATGTTCGGATAAATATAAAATATATAAATAAATATAAAATGTTGACAAGTTCAACCAAAATTTAAAAGGAAGCCGCTCTTGATTTACAATAACAAAAACTTTAATTAAATGATCTTTTTATCTCATTTTTGTTTTCTGAATGATTATTTATATTTGAAAAATAATTAAATATTAGATTGACAAACAATGCAAAAATGTTGATGAAGAGGATACCACCCTGTAGATGCCCAATAGTAGGACGACTCCTATCAAACAAAAAAAACTAATTTCAAATAAAATTAATAAGAAAATAAGTACATATACTGGTAAATACAATTATTTACATATAATAATATATACTTATCAAGAGTAAACCTAATAATATACTTATCAAGAGTAAACATTATATATTAACAAGAAAAAAACGTTAATGATCAATTTAGGTTATAACAAAAATTTTTGTTATAACCGCGAAACTCATACAAATTCCAGTTTCTCGGTTATGACAAAAAATTTTCGAGGTTATGTCAGTTCACCTACATTTTGTACGGCCAACATTCGTTTTTACTCACATACGATAAATAGTGTCGTTTTAAAAATGACATTATTCATACGATCAAAAAACGACTTTATTCATCTAGAAATAATGTCGTTTAGAAGCGATATTATTTATACAAAAAAAAAACGACATAGATCATATGATAAATAATGTCGCTTTAAAAGCGATATTATTTATACAAAAAAAAACGACATAGATCATATAATAAATAATGTCGCTTTAAAATCGATATTATTTATACAAAAAAAAAACGACTGTATTCATATATAAATTATGACGTTCCTGAAAGCGACATTATTCATTTGTATGGTAGGAATAATGTTGTTTTTTCGTATAAATTATTTCGGGACCCCCCTTAATACTTACCTTTCAAGCGAAATAAAAATTAACAGAAAAAACTGTAGAAACAATTGTTTGTAACGTGGTTTGTGTAATAAGTAAATATCAAAAATTTATGATTTTTCTCGTTTTTTTTTTTGCTTTTATGAAAGATAATATTATGAGATTAGAAACTGCATGAAATATTCATAAGTGTATTGTAAGTATAGAAATGAAATTAAGCAACCATAAGTGTTTCATAATTTTCACTTTTACACTTCAAATTAGATTATGTATTTTCTTTCTAAAAAAGTATTATAGAGTTGAAATAAAATTAAATTGAATTAAAATATTTTTTTAAAGAATCTCAGGAATTTGGTGATTAATGAATTAGTTGATGGTTTTTATATTTTAAAATAAATTGTAACCGCCAAAAAAAACAAGAGTTCAATATATTACTGAACTCCATCGAAATATCGAAATAGAATTCGGGAATAGGCTGAAAAGAAAATTATACAAAACTTGGACAATTTAGAAATTTTTACCAAATCCTAAATTTGCATACATTTTTAAGTAAACCTCTGATCAAATCAAATTATTTTTCTTACTTCCATTACACACGATTAAAAATATGACCTTAAAAAATGAAAAATTAATAAAGTAACGTCCTTTTAAAATTGTAAAAAAGAGAGATACAAATATTTTGCTAAAGGTTTAAATTAAAAAAAAAAAACAGGGTCTGAATAAACATAAATATAAGTTAACAGGAATTACAATTTTAATTCGAACAAAAATTTATGCGTTTCTTTTTATTTTCATTATTCTGAATATAATTTTATGAGGTTATTCCATGCAGGGCCGGTCCAGCTATATGTGCATGATGTGCACTTGCACAGGGCGCCTAACGAATAGGGCGCCAATCGATTTGTAGTGAAGAACATGCAAATGCATTCGAAATTGGCTAATGTGCCACTGTGCATAAAAAAACTTTAACCTGAAAAAATCAACACAGTATACAATTTTTTTTTTGTATACCATGAGCGCCTAATGTGCAAATAAAAATTCAGCGTAGAATAAAATCAACATAATATACATAAAATATACAATAAATTATTGCATAATACATAATTTTGTTGGCATTGTAAGTTTTTTTGGGTTGATAGTATATAAAACACTCTTATTGCTCTTTATGATAACCATCTTATAAATAAACGATCTTATAAATCTTATAATTACTCTGCCTGTAACAGTAGCTTCCGGTATACGCAGTGTATCAAAATTGAAACTCATCAAAACTTAGTTGCGAACGACTATGACACAAGATAGATTGGTGGATTTGTCAACTCTATCGATAGAAAAGGAATTAGTCGAAGCGTTAGAGTACGATGACATTATTGAAGAGTTTGCAAAATTAAAAGCAAGAAAAGTTCAATTTGTTTAAAGTTGCTGTTTATGGAGATTTGATTTGTATAAATATGTAAATAATTGTTTGTATAAATTTAATGAACTAAAAAATGTAAATATTTTTTTCGTATATGTATATTTTTTTGAGGACTGGCCTACTGGGGATACTTCGTAAAACGCGTTAGTTAATCTACCTCAATGGTGACGTGGAAATGACTTATACTATGATGCGGGCGCAATTTTCAAAATTAGCACAGGGCGCCGAATCAGCTTGAACCGGGCCTGCCATGATTTATTACGATTTAATTTTGAGTTAGTTTTACACAAAAAAATGTGAAACATCTGTCATTTCCTTTTTTTTTCATTTCTATTTATAAAAGAATTCCATCCAGCAAAAGAATCCCAAAAATTCAATTACATTTTTATTTTGATTATGAGCATTTAATTTGATATTATAACTTATAAGTACATTTAAAAATTAAAATATTTGATACCTCGTACCTAACATAAAACTCCAAATACTCATATAAGTCGAGATATAAGTGTTAGGAATAGATCAATAAAATAAAAACGATTGAATAAGTAAAGTGTATATAATTTTGTAAACTTATATTATAATAGATTACTTGGCTAGTATGTTTAAAATATTACAGCAAGTTACTAATACAATATACTGTCTTTACTTTATTATTAGAAATTGTACTTTTTTAACATGAACAAACTGAAGTTTTCAATTTTCCCAAGCATTTGCATAAAAAATTTCAGAGTACAATCTTTTTAAGATCTTTCTCCAAATTTTGAAATTTATTTTCGATTGCGACTGATTGTAGTTTTAATACTAATTTCCAACATAAATTTCAAAATAACATATTTTGAAGTCACAAAAGTCATTTAATGATAAAAATATTTTTTATGATAGTTAACTGAATCTTTTTTATTTTTCAGAATATTATATAGTACTATGCAGAACGATGTAATTCAATGCTACGCTATTATTTATAACCTATAATGAAGACACATCAAGTCACCGGAAAAGTGCTCTTAATTTTCTTTAAGTTCATTCAAGTTCATCATATTCAAGAAAATTATTACTACTTTCTTTTCTAAAAAAAATACATAATTCACTTTTCTTACACAAATATTATATGATAGTTACAGAATAAAAACAAAAAAACTTAAGAGCATAGTGCAATAAATATATAATACAAGAAAAAGGATTTAAAAATATAAATAGTGTGGTATAAAGGGTAGGTAGTTGTTGTACGTACCGAGACCAATAAAATCAAATAAATACAAAATGTAATCTTAACTACCTACATAATATAACAAGTAAGTACATTTTTATTTTTATTTCCCATTTTTCAACTTAATCTCCTTTCGTTTTTATTTCACTTTTTGTTTTCAAATATAAATTATGGTTTTTCAACAATTACCTTTAAAAATGAATCTACGGCAAATTTCCTGATTTATACTGAAATTTTATTTCACCTTCTAACAGTCTCAATTTATATTGTCTTTGCTAGGTTTTTCGTGCACTACCATGGCAGCCTTAGAATTGATCTTTAATTTGTTTTAAATAAAAACTTAAATAATGGCTTTTTTGAATTAAGAGAGATTATATATAACTATTCCTATGTATACCCAACATTGAAACCAATTCTTATAAAAAAAAAGATATACTTAGCCGACTACCCAGCTAAGGTTTGCATCGAGTTCTTAATTGAAATATAACATATTATTTAACTATATTCAGAAAATTTTTACAAAAACACATTCGGTTTTAACTTTCCAACATAACTATAAAATTAAAGTGATTTTTTAATGTTTTTTAAAATGCAATTTGCAATTTGGAAATACCAACTAAAGTTAAATAAAAAATTTTAATAATAAGCTTCCGGAAAGTTTTTCATACAGTACATTTTAGTTCAGATTTTTACTGTTAAATAATCTTGTAAATAATAAACCAAAAAAGAAAAGAAAAAATAAAACATTAAGCAATGAATGAACTTATTCTTTTTTGTGTACATATTATTTACTATAACAATTTATTTTTTTTTTTTGAGAAAAGAAAGTAAAAGACATATTTCATTGCGGAAAACTTTCTTTTTCCTTCTTTTCTTTTAGAAATGAATGTTTTATTGAAAATTTTAAAAGAAAAGAATTAGAAAAAAAGTTTCTTAGATAAAATAAATAATTTTAAAGAGTGTTAATTTTAATCTGAGATTAATTTTATAAATGTTGGTACGGCTTTAAAATAGTGTTATTTTAAGACGACAAAAAAAATATTAGGAACAAAATTGGATTCAGTATGAAAAAAATGTAATAAGTCCATAAAAGTAAGTTCATATAAAGGAAATTAATTAGGACTATTTAAGTACTTATATGTCACAGATAAATTCTAACAATGTAATGAAAAATTTTAAGTACTTATGACGAGCCTATAATGAAATACCTTAAATTTTATTCACTTTGCAAGCCAATTTACACATCTAATATTTTCCATCAAACACAATTATGCAAACGATGATTTACCTCTAACTTCTCTTTCTGATAAATACTTATGAATTTTTTTTTTTTTTAACATCATAAGCACCGAATAAACTTGAATAGTATAGTATCAAAGTCACATTTAACAATTTGCACAATTTTTTCAGTTTTATTCAAGTTAAGAGATAGATTTTGTGAACTTAATATTTTAAGTTTCAGTTAAATTCGAAACAATTACATAAATGTGACATATCACTAGGTTCTGATTTCACTTCTAAAGGTCTCGCGATAGCCTCTGCATATCTCTAAAAAATCTAATAATATATATACCTATACGTAAAAAGTAAGAAAATGACAAAATGATGACCCGGAAATGTTAGGTACATAAACTTGAACTTTATTTGTCGTCATTCTTAATTTCAAATTTAGTTTAATAAATTAAATATACATATTTAATTACTGATTAAGCTTAGCTCTCGATTAAAATTAAATTATTAGAATAAAATAATTTGAACCTTTAAGTCTGTGCCTATTTTTATATGGACAGCGCGATTCTATAATAAGTCCGATTTTACACAAATTTCATAGACCGAACTTTCAAGATTCTTTTTCTTTTTTTAAGTAATTATTGAAATAATTTTACTCAAGAAATAATTTTTAATATTGTTTTTTTTTTTAACTTTAATTATATACAGAAAGAAAAATGTAGTTAAAATTAAAGAATATATCTACTATATATACTTACTCAGTCAATTATTGAAATTCAAAAGAATATATTTTTTTTCTCTTCATTTTACTCAAAGATGATTGATTATTTTCTTATTACGTTAGTTTTTTGTTTTCTTTTTTTTTACTTAACTAAAGAAAAATATAAAAAAAAGTAAATAAATAAATGTGTAACAGAAAACGTCCTTGCAGCATTAATAATAATAAAAAAAAAATAAACTTAATGCGCTTCTCATGAAAAAAGGTTTAAATTAAAATTGATCAAGTTTTCAAGTTATATTATTTTTATACCTACATAAAGTAGTTATATATAAGTGTAGTATAATAATAAGCTGTTTTTTTTTTTTCATGTTGATCTGGGTAAAAATTCCAAATACCTATTTTATGTTCTCAGAATATAAAGTTAAGCATATACAGACAACATAGGTAAGTAGTTACTTATCTACATATATATTTTTCTTTAGGTACCTACCTACCTTATAACTAAATCTTTTTTTTTTTATTTTTGCTTTAATAAGCGAAAAGATAAAATAAACAAAATAACGAAATAATAATAAAACAATGAAAATAAATAATGCGGTTGTGCTATTGAAAAACTGAAACAAAAATGTTTCCACAAATGATTGGAATAGTTTCTGTAACGTTTAATAACTTTTTTTTAAGTTTAACAGAAGTAACTTCAATATTGACACTTACTTATTTATATTTCACTTACTTAGAAATATGCTTGATGAATAAAAGTGTTTACTACAATACTCCTAGTTAGAATATCAAATTTGATTATAGAAAGAATTTTCTACTACTTATCTCTATATACATTTTCTCTATGAGTAACGAAATACTCAAGTACAACTATTAAGTTCTTAAGTAGGCAAAAATAAATTGATAGAAAATTAATTTATTTTAGTACTTAACTTTACAATTCTAAGTTTTCCCATTGTTCTGTAGAAATATTTGAAATAAAAGAATTTTATGAAAGCGGTAAGGTCGACCACTCTTTTAATAAAAATAGCACAAAAAAAAAAACTAGTAAAATAACAATTTAAGTATTCGCAATTTTGTTTTGAATTAAATATTTACTTGATAAATATAAGTATTGGACATTTTGTATAGTATTGTTTAATGAAAATGTGGGTAAACATTTAAAGAATGACAATAATTCAGTTTTAAAAATCATTCAAAATAAAACTTAGAATAAAAATTCACGATATTTTATATTGTAACTTCTATCGAACATTTCAAACAGTACAAGTTCTTATTCTTGTTAAAATTTAAAGCGTAATCTTGACCGGAAAAATATTTCATAACTTCCATTTAACTACTAACATAGTTTGTTCGAATCGATTTGACCAATGGTAGTGCGTTATTTAAGCCAGATGATTTAAAAATTTACCTAAACATAAGTGCAGCAATTGAATTATATTTATTTTCATAATTTTTTTAAAATATCAATAGACTTACAATATTACAATTAAGTGTACATTAAGTAAGTATGTATGCGGAAAAAAAATATTACACCCTCATTTTCTTCGAATCGAAATAACAAAGTCAATAAAGAATCAACTTCCTGCCCATTCGATAAATTATAAAAAAAAAAATGTATAAAATCCAGTGAGGGTCATATTAAGAATTTCCAAGAAAAAATTTCATAAATGTAGAAATAAAAAATTTTCTGTTTCGCCGAAGATTACTTATTTACATTTTTTTAAGATGAGAAAAATTTCTTAATAATTTTTTTTTCTTATTCCAATTTCAACAAATTTTGTTAAGAAAAAAAAAACTACATGGTTTTCCTATGAGTGTTGTGTTGGGTACAAAAAAAAATACAGATGGAATATAATTTCTTTTAAACATAGAAACAAGGAAAAAAAATGTTACGCTGCTGCCACAAGCAAACCATTGTCTTTTATCAAAAAATTTTTTTTTTCTTTGTTGTTTTCGTGTTTAAAAGATATGAGTTTTTTTTTTATGTTAAAAAATATACTTAAATTGCGTTTTTGTATATATTTATAATATTTGTAACTGAAATTTTAAACTATAAAGTATCAACTGTGAACAAAATGAAAATAATAAATTTATTATTAGTTAAATAGGTAGTACTTACCATTTGCATTGCAGTAGCCACCTCGAATTGAACTTCCAGCCAATAATGTTATTGCCAATAATAAATCACCAACTAGTAAACAGGAAACATAAAAAATTTGACATTTCCAATGTAATACATGATGATTTGATGGCATTAAAAATCCAGTCGCAAGGGTAGCACTCAAGAATATCACAAAAATCAGTAAACAAGCTGATGTCAAAGTATATTTCAAATTTTGTTGCCCGATATCAGGATAAGCTGTCACCGTTGCGGGGAAACTGTTTGAAAAATGTTCCGCACATACAAACGTATTAATTATACGTTCAATTTTCATCTCGTCACCGCCATTTACCAATGAGTGTTCTAAGCAATACTGTTCTACTGTAAATTGCCTACCCGAGTCAAGTGTTAAATTTCCAGTTCCTTCGTCTAAATATTCAGGCCGAAATATACCCGCTACCGCATAATCTGAAACTGAACATTCGGGAAATCCAAAAGCAACATCAAATGTTGATGAATTCACTATTGATTGTTGAGAATACCATTTTTCAGTGGATCGTGGCGAACACAAGTTGGATTATTAACTTCATAGGCATTCGTTTTTTGGCAACATTTTCTTACTTTAGTGGGTCGACGTGGCACGATCAGTGAGTCAACGCCATTAATCTGAGGAAAACATACTAATGCTGCATCTTTATCAGCACAATAATCTTCCGAATTTATGAATACAGCTTTTTCATACAAATACAATGATCCATTTGAGAAAATTATTATGTTATTAGAGCCGGTGAATAATTCTCGTTCCTTGCATGTTTGTGTGTTTTCATGAATTCTAAAGGATCGTGGTGCCTCTCCTCGAGGTTCGAATAATTTCTTTCCTCGAAAAAGAGGGCACCCATTGCAGCGAGCTTCCAACTATACATTTCTGATTTCGCTCTAAATACGCACCAAGGCTACAGCATTTATTTATATGGACTGTAGTTGGTCGTATAGCATTCACAGAAAAATTCGATAATAAAATAATTAAAAACCTATATTTAAGATTTTTTTCATGTGATTCGCAAATTTTATTTTTTTTTTTTGATTTCGTTATTCCTTTTCTCAACTCTTTAAAAAAAAAAGATTTTTTTAAGGTAAAAAAAAAAATTATAATTATAATTTATAATAAACCAAAAAAATATAATTTTTTATTCCGCCACACAACAAAAATATTTTAATAATAATTTTATTTATTTTTTTTTGTCATTGTTCTTCCAATATTTTTTATTTCCACTTTTTCATAATTTCTATTTTATTAATTTTTAATTTTTTTTTTTTTTTCAATTAATTTCAATTCAAATTTAAAAACCCGCCAGATGTATCTTATTTTTTTTTTGTTTACTTTTCACTGGTGGTATATTTCTTTTCTTTTTTTTTTACGATAATTTTCTGCCAAAATGCCAAAGCCTAGAAGAAATATTTATTATTATTACGTAGGTATGTAGGTGGAATTTTATTAATTTAAATAATTATTTATCTTTTTTGAAATTATTTTTTTTAAATAAACTTTAATATTTAATTTTTTTTTTTCCATTTCATATTAGTTTATAAATTTGACAGTAAATTTAAGTGTGTTTACAATTTTATATCTCTAAATAATTTTGAATTATCATTTTCAACGTAATAACTGCATTAGCGGCAACTAATCATCAGGTGTTTTTTTAATATTTAAAAAAAATAAAAATAAAAAAAAATTAAACAGCAGCACTACTGGTCGTTGGTATGGTAACCCAACTAGCAAATTAGCTCTATAAGAAGATTCAATTCTTTTAGTAGAAAGCTTATGTATTCTAGTAACTGTCTATTAAGTATCACGAATCCTGTTATAACCTCAGAAGTGGCGAAAATTATAAGTATAATTTGTTATATAAGTATCTATAAATGGGTTAGTAAATGGCTAATAACATTCTTGAATTCTGTGACTAATCCCATTATTAGCCTGTATAACACTTTTTTTCATGAAAGAAAAGAGAAGGACAGCCATAAAAAAAAGAAGTGCATAAATATAGTATATAAAAAAGAAAATAGTTAAAAGAAAAGGAAAACCAATAAAATATAATAAATAAATATTTAGATGGGTATATGTAATGATAAAATAAATGTATTTGTATTTAATTTAACTTGTGCACATTTTAATTTTTAAATGTGTATTAAATTAAGTATATACAAAACTATTGCAATTGTTGAAAAAAATAAAATTGAATTTTTTTTTTTTTCATGCAATTGAAAAAATAATGCAATTTTTAATATTCTAGGATTAATAAATATGAAAACCTAGTGAAATTTATGATATTTAAATTATTTTAAATTTAAAAAGGCATTAAATTTGTTAAAATTTTGGTACATTTTAAAGTCATATAAGCAAAGTATGAGTAAAATGTAGTTTGCCATGGCACAAATAAATAAAATTTAACTGATGTTCTATTCTTTTTATGTAGTTTTTTGAATTCATAGATTTTTTCAAAAAGAATCAACAATTTGCCAAATAATAAAATATTTAGTTCTTCAAACAAACTTTTGCGTTTAAATAACTTCAATTTCCATAAAGTAATTTGTTCCTATATTCGGATAACCTATGTTATTTTTAGGAACTTTTATAGAAAGATCCCAAAATTTTAAATTATTTCCTGTTTCGAACGCGACATACAGTCAACCCTCCTACAACGCGAGAGATACGTTCTTAGAAAACGTCGTGTAGTAGGCAATCGCGTTGCAGGAGACATGAACTCTATAGAAAAAAAGGGGTTAGGTTCCAAGTATAAAAAAATGCAATTAAATTAATAATTAAATATACTCAAGATTTTATTAGAAATCCTTCAATAAAATTATAATAAATTAATAAAAATTAACAAAATTAAAATTAAGAACTAAATAAAAATTCAAATTTATAAAGATTAAAATGTAAAAAGGAATATTGATGAATATAAGAATAATATCACTGCTAACCGGATTATGCCGCGAACGTTTTGCTGGTGCTATATCCGAATCTGAACTACTAAAACAAGAGATAGGTTCGTTAGCTCTTGCGGTCGTTTAAAACATTCCGAGATAAGCGATTTTTTTTAAAAAATAATTTTTTTTAATCACGTTGTAGGAAAAAAATCGCGTTGTGAGAAAAATTGCCGCCATTTATGAATCGCGTTGTAGCGAAAACGCGTTATAGAAGTGTCGCGTTGTATAGGGTTTACTGTACTTAAGTTTTGTTTATTGATTTTTATTTTTAAGGATATTATTTTTAATTTTTTCAATTGTTAAAAAACACTAAAAAAATGTTTAATAGGGATAAAAATTAATTTAATTTTGTGAAACTAAAATAACAAATAAAAAAAATTAAATAGTCGTTTTTCATTTTTGAAGCAAAAATTAATCAAAAACGAATTTTCCTTATTTGATTGGAATTATTTTTTTAAAATTAATACTTTCGTGTTTTTTTACACGAAAGAGGTCTAGTAAAGTTAAACTATTCACTGGTATCATTCACTATAAATTTTTCATCACAAAAAACTAAAATGGTAACCAACCTGTCTGTATTGCCATGTCTATAAATAATTTAAAGGAACATTTTGGAGTTCTAGGTACAATTAACAAGGATAAAAAAGTGCGAATTTTTAGACAAAACGGAAGGTATTAAAAATTCAACCTTACAATAAAGAATGCTATTAAATTCTTAGTCAGTAGTTTGATTATATTTCCCAAAATAATTAATATTTTCTTAACAACGTAAAAATTCAGAAAATAATAATTATCCGGGAAAAAATTCTCACAAATTCCACCGAAGGATACGTCTAACTAAAAAATCCTTTAGGTTGATTTTCCGATCATCATACTCTTTTATTATTTCGGACCATTTGAACCTTTCAACCCTTACACAATAATTTTCTATTTCCGTACAATAAGTGCATCATTTTAAAATCATGAATCTGCAAAGAATTTCCGCAAAATTATAATAAAAACGTCAACGTAAAGGAAGTCAAAGTGATAATTTTACAAACAATAAACTCTCTCAAGTCCTTATTATATTTATATGGTTAGGGGATTAGTGCAATAACCTGGTAACACGGAATTTAAATTATTTTTGTTATTGTTTTTAAAAGCATACGGCAAATACGCATGAAACTATTTTTGTCCTCTTTTCTCATAGTGCAAAGTAAAAAACAAATGTAAAAGTTAATAGCAGGATCACGGCCGGCATTAAAGAACACTTTTTTTCCTCTTTTCTCATAGTATGAAGTGAAAGAGAAAAAAAATAGTTTTGTTATAAAAATAAAAGCTAATAGCAGGATCACGGCCGGTATTAAAGAAAACTTTTTTTCCTCTTTTCTCATAGAACGAAGTAAAAGAGAAAAAAAATAGTTTTGTTATAAAAATAAAAGCTACTAGCAGGATCACGGCCGGTATTAAAGAACACTTTTTTTCCTCTTTTCTCATAGTATGAAGTAAATGAGAGAAAAAATAGTTTTGTTATAAAAATAAAAGCTAATAGCAGGATCACGGCCGGTATTAAAGAAAACTTTTTTTCCTCTTTTCTCATAGAACGAAGTAAAAGAGAAAAAAAATAGTTTTGTTATAAAAATAAAAGCTAATAATAGCAGGATCACGGCCAACATTAAAGAACTTTTTTTTTCCTTTTTACTCATTTGTAGGAGGTAAAAGAGAGAAAAAATAGTTTTGTTATGAAAATAGAAGCTAATAGCAGGATCACGGTCCGCATTAAAGAACATTTTTTTTCCTTTTTACTCATATGTACAAAGTAAAAGAGAAGAAGAATTTTGGGATAAGATGAATTCTAATAGGAAGACTGAAACCGGCATTAAAGAGCTGTTTATATTTTTTAATGAAATAGAATTCTTATAAATGTTGCATAATAAGATCACTATGATTCAGTATCACGAATCCTTTTACTAGAATCTTATACAGCTTATAAGTGGTATAACAGTTATTTACAAGAATAATCTGCTAGTTGGGAATAATGGTAATCCAATTTCTGAAAACGCTAAAAAAAAATAATACGAAAAAAGTAGCCGAACCGGATTTTTATAACGAATGTTAATTTTAATTGACTTTTTAATATATAATGTTGTTTTTTTTGCAAAATTAAATTAAACAATTTTTAAATAAAAAATATATGTAAAATTATGTTGTTTAATTTAAAAATTTAATTTAAAAAAAAAATTAGATACTTTCTTATTTCTTTTCTTTTTCCTCAAAATAAAAATAAACTAAGCAAATTTTGAAAATAAAATTATTGCTCCATTCACCACGCCGTTGAAAATGCAACTAAAATTTTATTAAAATTGTTGTTGAAAATTAATGAAATGAAATATATATTTTTTTCTAATTTTTTACTGTTGTCTGTTTTTGCTCAATGCTGAATTTGAAAATAAAAATGTATGGAAAAAAATAATCCTATTAGGGCAAATTTCTGTAAAGTTGCCAAACCGGTTTCTTATACAGATACATGCACGTATTATCTTCTGTTGTATGTTCTGCTTGTGTATTTTTTGTTTATTATTATTTTTTTATGTTTTGTATTTATGCTGCTTGAGTTAAGATAAGATACAAAAACAAAAATCAAATTTATATCATGCAATATATACAATGAATCATATTCATAATAATTTTTCTTTTGTTGATAATCCAATTTAAAGAAAGTTGCCTTGTTAGTGTTGCAGAATAAGTACAGTCAGGCTCTGAGAGAGCTTCAATGAGGCCCGGGTCCAAAATTTTTTGGGGCCCTATACCCCTCAATTTAGTTTAATTATAAAAAAATCCAAAAAATGATGTAATAAAATAATATAAAAATAAAATAATTTTAAAAAGGCCTTATACTCGCTTTAGAATTAGCAAATTCCTTAATAATTTTGAAAAATTAAATGTTTTCGTGTATAGTCACAATTAATATTTAGATTTGAGAAAACATTTAGTCTTTCTGGAAACATTGGCGATCTGTTAAAAATTTATATTCTTTTCAAGGTACTAAAGCTTGTTCCAGCGAAAGCAACGGTTCGACTCGAAAATATTCTAACAATAATTGACATTTGGAAACCGCTGTATTAAATTCGTTTCAAGAATGCTTTTTTAGTAAATTTTCAGGTAATGGATCTATGTCAAAGTTAGTTCTATAAATATTCTTTAAAAATATAAATTCATAAATTATTTCAATAGAAATATCGCTGAAACTTTTATTTCTTTCTCAGATATAATCTTCAAATAACCAAATAACTTTAAATAAATTGCAATTTTCATGCAATAATTTAAATCGCCTTGACAATTCAGATATTTCAGAATCAATAACACAGAAGATGATTCTAAGATAGTGTTCCTCAGAAGCGGATAGTGTTTTGCAATTGCGTGTTCTAATATTTTTTAAAACCAAAGCCTATACTAGAACTTCACATAGCAGAACTTTTTTCTGCTATGTGAATAAATTTCAACAGATTTTCTAATAGAAAGCTACAAATTTGCTGATTTTTTTTTTTAATTGGGGGCCCCAAAAATCAGGGGCCCATGCCATATGGCCCTGCTGACCCCCCCTCTATCTGGGCCTGAGTACAGTAATGTACATAAGTATATTAAATAAAATTTTTGGTATGTTCTTTTGTAGTTTTCTGCAGTTTGTTGCTGAAATAACGAAAGTTTTCTGACCTATTGAAAAAAGTTAAAGGCACTGTTCTTAAAAATAAATTTTAACCTGACCAGAATAATAATTTTTAAATTAGATTTCTATATGGAGTTACGAACTTAGGTGATACGATGTACACACAAATATATACATAAATGATACTGGTACATGATCCCTAAAACTCGCGTAACAGATACCAAAAATTCGCATAATTATGTAGGTTTTGCACTTATATATAAAAAGAATTTGTGCATAATATATGTAATATGTACATACATATAGATAGTATGTTTATGTAGGCATATCGATCTAGCATTGACGAATGTAAATCTGTCTTCTAGTTTAATTTTAATAGCTGTGTCCAAGTTGAATATTTGAAAGCCAAAAGAGGAGAGACACATTTCATTTCCTTCTTTCATATATTTTAGATTAATTTCGATTTAAATTTTTAAAATAAATTTATTTACAATATACAGGTTGGTATTGGATTTATCTACATTTTATCAAAATTAAGAGTTTAACTTATAAGGTTGTTAGCTTTTCTATTGCAGACCTGGGTTTATGTGTCGCTAGCGAAAATCAGATACCCTTAACTATTTAAAATTAAAATTAAAGGTGCATACATTTTGCCATTTATGTACAAACATTATATATACCGCATAGATAAATGTATACCATGTACAATTTGATACTTGAAAGCAGAATAAAATTTGAACTAAAGCTAATTCAACAAAAATTATAATAAATTTTAAACGTTTACATGAAATTATTTTATAACTTTACTTAACTACAAAGAAAATTCAATTTAATTTAAAAAGAAAATACATTGGAAAAAACATTGGAATATTTAATAAAATTAATTTTCTTGGCAAAAGCTTTCATTTCTAACTAAGTATATATTTTCTGTTTTTGTTCTAAATAATAAAAACTTACAGTAATCAACATCAAAAACAGATGTTTGTGGATTCGCAAAACAATTTGTAAGATAATTTTCTTTTTCGAAAATGTATATAATGCTTCTATTTTATTTATTATAATACGTATCTTTTAATATTGATTTTAATATTCATTTAATTATATGAATTGAAGTTTCCGGATATTTGAATTTTTAATTAAATTTAATTTTTATTGTTTTGATGACTTTATTTGCTTTAATTAATTCATAGCAGGACTATAATACTAACATACATAGAATACAACAGGCTGGAATTACATTAATATTTCATTTACCAAAATATGAAAAGTTTTCCGCTTCCTATGTGCTATACAAATTTAGTAAAATTTGAATGTTAATTTATTATTAAAATTATACATTGCTGTAAAAATAAGTCCATTTAATAAATAAGTGTGGGCCGTATTGATTCCCTTTAAATAAAATAAAATATGACAAAAATAAAACATTAAAACAAAAGACTTTAGAGATGCAAAAGATCAAAAAGGTTTTAAAAGGCATATGAATATATATCTACCATTAAATGAAAAAAAGAAACAGTTCAGAATTTTAGACGTGACAAAGTTCATAATTACCCACATCATCATAAACTTCATAAATCGATAAATAGGTTGATTTGATACTTTAAGTATAAAAAAATGTTAATGCGACAGCTATATGTATACAGGGATGCCAACTGGGGTGTTTTACCCTGGAGTTTCCAGTTTTTCAACTAAAACTCCAGTCTCCAGGTTTTTGTAAAATTTTTCCAGTTTTTATCAAAATTAATAATTTTAAAGTAAAATAGAAATTCACTCACATAAGCCCTTCACCAGTACATGGCATTTTACTTTGTAATTCATTGAGCTATATCAGGGAAGTCAACTGATTTTTCTATAAGATCTACTTCGCGCAGTAAAAATTCTCTGCGATCTACTTTTTCTAAAAGTTGGAGTAAGAGGAGAAGGCAATATTTAGGGACCCAAATTCTAAGTGTTCGTATGTTAAATTAGTTCGGTATTTCGACTTTATTATTTTCATTTTTGAAAATGGTGTATCGCACAAATAACTATGTCTCCCTTAACAGGCGTATAAATTTTCAGCACGTTTTTTTAGATTCGGATATTTATCTTCTGCTAAATATTACCAGAATTTATTTTCGGAAGCTCTCGTTTATTCTAAATATCATTTTCTAAAGTAATAATTTCTGCTTCAAGTGTAATGTTGTTCACAAAAATAGTTGAAAGGTTTTCTGCAATTGTTTCTGCAATATTGAATGCTATTAAACGGAAAACTCATAAATAAAACTACATTATCAAGTTTTTTAAAATCTTCAAAACGGTTATCTAATTCTTCAATAACGTTCTTAATTTCTTTGATATATTTATTTTCATCATAATTAGTAGAAGCAAAACTTTTTAATTGCGCCAACATGTTTGGATAATTCGATAATTTTTTTTTGATTCTTGAAATTGAAAATGACAATTTGAAAGGAAATAAATATATGAAATATGAATAAATATTATTGGCGATCGACCTAAAATCATTACGCGTTCGACATCTCTGAGCTATAGTATCATTTGTTCCCAAACAAAGTAATTATATAACTTTAAAAATAATTGATCTCATTAATTTCAAACCTATAATTTTTTTCTAATTTCAATTGTTGTGAATTTTTATTTATTGTTTTATTTTATATCACTTTTTATCAAGTTTTATTCTTATTTGAATAATTTTTGTATCTGCGGTTTATTTAATTTTTCGTTTGTTTATGTTAATAATAATGTAATTAATAATTTATTATTTTTTGTATTGTTCCATCTACATTTTTTTTGCTTTTTCAACTCTCCAGCTTTTTCAACTCTCCAGTTTTTCCCCAGTGAAGAGTTGGCAACTCTGTATGTATATATAAATAATAATAACCTAATAACATTCTTTAAATCTATCGTATCTTTTATAGAAATGTTTCCTTATACTACCATATAGTCGTAGTATTATATTATATAAATAAGAACAGATATATCATATAATGAACTATACTTTTCTAAATTTCTAATGTTATTGCAATTGCAACATACATAAACAATAAAATACGCATTTGTATATTAGGATCCATGGAATGTTTGGTCAACTATTTGTCTATAATCTTTTTTTCTTCAGTATGAAAAATTAATATTTCGGAAAAGATTACTAGAAAGCTCTTTCATTTTAACAATAATTTCATTTTATTACTTCTTGCTTTGTCGATGGGAAAAACTTATTATAAATTCTATTAAAAAAAGGTTTTTGAAAAAATTTCATTATTTAAAACGCCTAAAAATGTATCTTCAATAGTAAGAATATTTTCATTTCACCACTTTAAAAGCTTTATATTTTCATCAAACTTTATGTACGATGTGTTTCTTTATATAATCCATTTTCAATTTAAAATCAAAATTAGTGATTAGCCTCAAAAACAACATGAATCCTAAAATTCAAATTTTATGTTCATCGGTCTTTTTGAATTCAGCTGAAACTTTAATGGTGGGTTTAGGCAAGAAATTGTGTAAATTTGTATAATAATGACCTTAATTTAACTAGTCTAGTTTAATTTGTGCAGTTAACAAAATGAGTTTATTACTTTGAAATGAAAGTAATTTTCTTGATAAAAGGATTAAATGATCAAAATAAAAAAAAAACAAATCAAAATAACTATAATTCTTTTTTTTTATAAATAAGACCTGGTTAGTCATAGTCACAGAGTTCATCTTAAATTATTTAAGTTTAATGGTCTAAAATATTTATTTTTATTTTTATTTATTTATTTCAATTATTTACAATCGAATGGCTATAGTAGCCCAAAAAGATTGATAAGTACAAAAATGTTAAGATTTTACAATAAATAAAATAAATCATAGAACAACTAAGTTATATTATTCTAAACCTAACATATTAATGAAATTAATGTTATTTATGCACATAACGACGCTTATCGACACTTATTAAAAGTTAAAAAGAAAAATTCAATATTTATCAATTTAAAACAATTATATCAGCAGATGACGATTTCATAGTTAATAGAGTAATAATATGTATATATATATATTGTATAAATAGTATATATAATAATAAAACACACGAATCAGTCATAGGAACTGTCGAAAGAAGTTTATACTTAAAGCTTTAAACTATGAAATAACAATGGCTGCAAATAATGGACTGCTTTTGGACTGATGGACTGATTTTTATTTTAATTTTTATTTTGTACTGAGAAGCCCATCATTTGTAGCCACTGTTAATTCATAGGTTAAAGCTTTTAAGTATTAACTTCTTACGGCAGTTCCTATGACTGCTTCATGTGTTTTTTTTTGCATATTTTAAGCAGGGAAGACCGTAACCATATCTCCCTATCCAAAATTTTTGGTCAGGTAATTTTACCCTCACTTCCACTCTCACTTCAGCCCTCACTTCCGCCCTCACTTCCGCCCTCACTTCCGCCCTCACTTCCGCCCTCACTTCCGCCCTCACTTCAGCCCTCACTTCCAACCTCTCTTTCCGCCCTCACTTCAGCCCTCATTTCCACCCTCACTTCCGCCTCACTTTCGCTCTCCGCCCTCACTTCCGCCCTCACTTCAGCCCTCACTTCCAACCTCTCCTCCGCCCTCACTTCCAACCTCTCCTTCCGCCCTCACTTCAACCCTCACTTCCGCCCTCACTTCCGCCCTCAATTCCGCCCTCACTTTCACCCTCACTTCAGCCCTCACTTCCGCCCTCACGTCCGCCCTCACTTCCGCCCTCACGTCCGCCCTCACTTCCGCCCTAACTTCCGCCCTCACTTCCAACCTAACTTCCGCCCTAACTTCCGCCCTAACTTTCGCCCTCACTTCCGCCCTCACTACCGCCCTCATTTCCAACCTCTCTTCCAACCACTCTTCCGCCCTAACTTCCGCCCTAACTTCCGCCCTAACTTCCGTCCTAACTTCCGCCCTAACTTCCGCCCTAACTTCCGCCCTAACTTCCGCCCTAACTTCCGCCCTAACTTCCGCCCTCACTTCCGCCCTCACTTTTGTATATTTTGAGCCGGCACGACCTAACCGTAGCTCCCTGCCCAAAAATTTTTCGGAAAGTAATCTTTATTTCACCGGACTATTTTGAAAGAAAAAATTTTTTTTTGTATATTTTGAGCTGGCACGACCTAACCGTAGCTCCCTGCCCAAAAATTTTTCGGCGGGTAATCTTTATTTCACCGGACCTACCTATTTTGAAAAATAAATTTTAGTTTTTAAATAATTTGTAAACGAAAGATTTTTAAAAAATAATTTAAATTTAAATTTTTCGCGCCAAATTATTTTGTTTTTATAAATGACAATAATGATTATTGAACTACCTAATTTGAAAAATAAATTTTAGTTTTTAAATAATTTGTAAACGAAAGATTTTTAAAAATAATTTGAATTTAAATTTGTCGCGCCAAATTATTTTGTTTTTATAAATAACAAATGGTTATTGAGTGGACCACTCATTTTTTTGAGTATTCAAACGGTACAGCATGTCGCTTTTTTTCGAACTCGAAATTCGAATGAGTACAATAATTTTTACCCCCTACAGAATTACTCAATTATATCATACAACGCGCCTAAAGAAGTATAAACTTCAAAAAAAAAAATAAAAAATAGTAATAATAATTTTCAATTTAATAATGATTTTTAATATTTAACTGAGAAATGCTTGTAAAGCTCACGTTTAAAAACTTCTGCTGAAATACTCTGTTTTATAATTAGCTGCTCTAATAAAAAACGATTGCTGTATATAATTTGACCGATGATAAGGTATAAATAATACCAGGTTTCTTCCAGTTCGTAAATATGTTACAGATCTATATAGATAAGCAGGAGAAGAAAAAGTGATTATTTTGAAAAGTAATATTAATACTCTTATAGAAATAAAATGTTCAAAAGTTACTCCTATATATGTACTCATATATATATTTTATGTCTTCAAATTCGCTTAATTTAAATTAAAAATATTCAAACTCTTAAATTAATAAATTTGGCTTAACATAATTTGAATAATATATTTACCTATGATATTTTTTTGATAATTTTGATAATATTGTTAATATTAAAAGCTATTTAAGTCATTGTCTTAAAGTGATTTTTGAGAAGTAACAACAAGACGGCGATGTTTCATCCTGAAGAAATATCCAACAATCAAGGAGATTTTGCTTAAATTTAGTACTCCATTACCATCTTCTGCACCTGTGGGAAGACTTTTTTCCTTATTTGCGGGAATGGTGATACAGCAAAAAGGCAAACTCTTTCTGATAAAAATTTCGCTGAATTAATTTTACTTAAAACAAGTTTTGAAGTTGTTCAAAATTTGCAAATATTTTTATTAAATTAAAATTAAAAAAAAAATACTATGTTAAAATCAGAATTAATTGTATTATTTATATATTTTTATTACATTATTAAAAATAGAGAAACATTTTTATTGCGTTTTTTTTTCAACTTAAATATTTTTTCATCTAATAAACAAATAGTTTTTGGAAAAATATGCTTTTAAAGAAAAATATACGAAAAAATATGAATTACTTTTTATTCATTCCTTTCAAAATTCAATTACTTTTTATTCATTCCTTTTAAAAATTAAATTCCTTTTTGAAAAAAAATTCATTCCTTTCAAAAATCGATTACTTTTTATTCATTCCTTTTTCAAATTAAATTCCTTTTTGAAAAATTATTCATTCCTTTCAAAATTCTATTACTTTTTATTTATTACTTTTTCAAATTCAATTCCTTTTTTAAAAAAGTAATGATTACTTTTAAAATACAATAACTTTTTATTCATTACTAGTATTCAATACAAAAGTATGTGAAATTTAACAGCTCTGAGTATAAATAATATTTGCTTGATTTTTATTAAAGAATATTTATATTTCAGCGGAGTAATTGCAATATTTCTTATAAAATATAATAATATGTTTAATGCATTTTAAAAATAAGAGTAGAGTTTTTTTTTTTGTTCTCCCATAGACTGCAACTCAATATCTGTCTGTACTATTGATTTTGAGGATACTGATTTTTTTCTTCAAAAATAAAATAAAATTGTTTAAATATTAATTTTTTCACGAATAAGTATAATAGCAAAAAGCATGTATACCTATAAAGAGTCCCATACAAAAAAAAGAATTAAAATAGTGAAACAAAAAATATTTGAGAGAAGTAAGCAATAAATTCACTTAAATTCCCAGCAATAAATTCGCTTAAATACATCAGCGCCACCATCGCTTACACCTTCAAAAACTCCATTCCAGCCCACCTTTCCAAATTCTAGTACCTACCTTACCTACAATACATTTAAAGAATTATAATTATACTTACCTATTTAAAATTGTGGTGCTAGATAAATAATTGTTGGCATCAAAAATTAGACTAAAATAATTATTATAATAATTATTATCACAAAAATAATTATTAAAATAAATTTAATTAGAAAAAATTTATTTTTATTTACTTTTATACCGACCTGAACACACACGCCAGCAATAAATTTCCTTAAATATAAAACCACAAACACACATTTACTCAAAAAATATTTTTTTGCTGTGTTCAAATTGCTTTGTTATTGTTTTAAGTTGCTTTGAATTGTTTTTATTCGAAACGCCAGCAATAAATTTCCTTAAATATTTTATTTTGTATTTCAAATTGCTTTATTATTATTTTTTCCTAACATTTTACTCTCTATTAAGGTTCCAAATTTAAGCGATGTTGGCGCTGATGTTTTTAAGCGAATTTATTGCTGGCAAATTAAGTGAATTTAATGCTAGCTTCAGATACATCAACAGTTCTATACAATTTTTAAAGTTTTAATAGTAGATTATTGAATATGTAAACTAAATTTGTTATTAATTAAGAGTTCTGTATACACAAAAATACATTGACACGAGTCAATACTTATATCACGAGACCGAAGGTCGAGTGATATAAATTGACAAGTATCAATGAATTTTTGTGTAAATACAGAACGAGTTGTATAACAAATTTTGTTTACATATCCAATATACTGTTTTAATGCGTAGGGGAGAGGTAGTTGCAAAGAGAGAATATTTTTTCTTCTCATTTTTTCTCTTTTTTTTTTTTGTATTTGGCTGTATTGAAATATTGTGAGAGATATTATGTTTGTTTAGGTATTACCATAGATTAAGAATACAGAAAGATGGGAAGCTTCATACAACATTTTTTCAGTCTTTTTTGGTATTTTATTGTGAAGGTGTTAGTAAAACTAAATAAAATTCTTTTCATACATTGATAATTATCACGTATTTTATTTTGTTTTACTAACACATTGACTTAAAAATACCAAAAATAATGTTGTATGAAGCTTCCCATCTTTCTGTATTCTTAATCTATGGTATTACGTAATATTCAATATGAAACATCTAAATGATTTCATTATTTACGCTGATGCATCTAAATTTTTTCATTATATACGCTGATGCATCTAAATTTTTTCATTATTTACGTAGATGCATCTAAATGATTGCATGTGTATTGACGCATATAATACTCCATTTAGTGATCTAAATTCTATAGCACTAAATACAACATAACGATCCCCAACGCATTAAAAGCTTTTGTGAGAGTGGAATTCACAAAAAAAAAAAAAAAAGCTCATGGGGTTGTGATATGGATTTTTTGTTTCACTATTTTTATTCTTTTTTTTGTATGGGACTGATTCTTCTTTATATACATGCTTTTTGATAATAGTTTTATTTTTTATTATTTTCTGATAAAAGCTTTTTATAAACTTTTTTTTTAATAATACAATTGTATGTATATAAATATTTTTCTCTTATTTATTTTCTTTGATTGCTTTATTTAAATTTTAAAAAAATAATTATGGTAATGGGATTATTTATAGTTGATTTTAAATTAACTATATGATTTTAATTTTAAATTGATTTAAATCCGAAACTGAATTTAAAAGTTTTTTTTGAATTGACATTCCATTTTAGGGGAAAAAAATGGAATAATTATGTTAAAAAAAGGAGTTTTTTTGATTTAACTAATTTTAAGAATTATGATCAATGGAGTTTAGTATAAATATTTATATTTTTAGGAAACAAATTTTTTTTAATCAATCAAGTATATAATGCATGTACATTTTTGAGCTGGCTCGATCCAAAAAGCTAGCTAGCTCGTCTGTTTTTGCTTGAATGAAGATCGAGTTTTTATCAGCTAGTGGCTCAGCATTTTTAATGTTTTACATTTTACTTTTGTTTTTTTTTTATTTTATTGAACAGAAAAGTTTATATAGTACGATTCAAATCACTTGACCAATCTGTTATGCAAAGCTTTCCCTTTCCATTAAAAAATGCATACAAAATTTAGGGGAAATTATTTAAGAAAAAAGCTCATGCAATTTTTGTATAATAATTTTATTCAAATTTTACCCTCTCTTAAAAGCTCATTGGTCAAGTGATTTGAATCGTACTATATAAAGAGATATTTCACTTCAATCTTATAAGTCACAGTCGATTTTAACAGAAAATGATACACTGAAATGGATTTTTGATGTTTTTATATTTTATGATGTTTTGTTTTTATATTTTATAATGTTTTGTAACTTTAATAACTAATAATTTTGCAATATTTATTGTTATTTTTATAAGTTTGTAATGGGTTAATAATGATTAAATTAGAAGAGTAAAGTTGAATTTTATGCTCTGAAATTGGATTTTTTTATGCCATTGTTTTTTCATATGTATTTTATTTTTAAGAAGGCTCGGGTGGCTCGAGCTACCCGATCCTACCTTATACAAAAAGCTTGAAGGCTCGAGCTTACGAAAATGGTCGAGTTTCAAAAACCCTAGATGTGTTATCTAAAATATTACATATTTCTTCTATTTTGAAGTAAGCTTATGTGTGGGGTTAAATATTTTAAAATTTCATATACTTATTTCATATTTAAATTTGTCTATTTAAGTGGATAAATCAAACTGAATTACAGGGATATTATATTAAGGGTTGATGTACAACAGAATCATTCAAAAAAAAAGATTAAAATTTAATTAAATTACAAACATATAAGTTTTATATACACAACACGCATTTATCAATTAAAATTCAATAATCATTAAAAAAAATGATTAAAATATAGTAGTGTATATTTTTTATTTATTTTCATCTACCGATGGAATAAAACTTCGTAGTACTTTATTAATGCGATCAAATAAAATTAAATATTTTTCCATTTTTTTGGTTATAAATATCTAAGCATTTTTTTAACTTAAAAGAACATATCGTTTGCAACTGTTTATATTATACATGCGTCTTTAAAATATATTATGTAAATTCAAGATGCATAAATAACATATTAAAGTCGAAATGACATAATAAATTTAAGTCTTTTGCACAAAATTACATAAAAATTTATTTAATATCAACTTTTAAATAATCGCAAAGTGGAAACTAAAAATGCATTATTTTTGTTTCAGAAGTTAAAATTTTCAGGTTCATATAAGCAGAATAATAATTAATTTCCAAAGGAATATGTTTTCAAAAAATGAAAATAAAGATAAAGCATATATCGTTAGAATTTAATCAATGTTATATTGAATTTCTTATCAAATATTATCATTTTAACATTCGACAGAATTTATTTTCTGTATACTTTTTGCAGTTTGCACTGAATTGGAAGTTATTTATGTGATATTTTCTTAATACGTACTTTCACATAATAATTAAATAAAACAATGTAGAGGATTAACAATAATTAAACAAACATGTTTGTTTTAATTCAAATTGATTTACATTACTTGGACATGAGAATTGTAAAATTATTAAATTAATTATATAGTTTTCATTTCCACGATCTGATAAGTTAATTAATTATACTAGTCGAAACCCGTGAGATATTCACGGAAGTTAAATAAATTTAAATTTTTGAAACATTTTTTAATTTTATTTTCCAACAAATTTACCGTAGTTTGCAATGCTTTTTTCGAATTTTACAATGTTTTTTTCATTGATTTTGTTTATGCCGGCAAATATGTAATATATTTTAATGCACAGGGCTTCGGTAAGTTGTATTTACATTCGCAAATTTAGCTCGGTAAATGGTCCATTACATGCATCAATACACATGCAATTATAGAGGAATGTAAATTGTATTTACATTTCCCTGTGATGTAAATTGTATTTACATTGCTCTATATTGTATTTACATTCTTCATTTTGAACTGCGTAATACTATAAACAAAAATAATATCCCTCACACTCACAATATTTCAATACAGACAAATACCAAAAAAAAAAAAAAAATGCAAATGTATACCTCTCACATGCATCATATCAATGTCAAACAAAGCTTAGTTTATAATGCTAAAAATCTATATTTTCCCTCTGAGCTAATCTATATTTTCCCTCTGAGCAAACAAAAAAAAAAAAAAAAAAGAACCAATAAAAAAATACGCGGCTATTTTTTTTTTTTTTCTAAAAAGCGGCCAGTCGATCAGTCGATGAATTTTCTTAACATGTGTTTCAATCTACTATTTTTAAAGGATCTTCGAACCTCTACTACTAAATTTTTAAACGAGTGTGGTTGGATTTTAGTACAAAAATTGCACTTATTTTATTCAAAAAAACAAAATGAATAAAAATAGAACAATGGTAACCCTGAAAATATCTTTGTTGTCATTATAAAGTTTGCTGTCAATTGTCAAATGTCAAGTAAGAATTTTTTTTCTTTTATCAACAAACGAGGAAAATGGCAGCAACAAGGAGATTATTTATTGTAAATATAAATTATAATTATATAATTATTATTTGATTTAATTTTTAATTATAAAAAAAATAATTATAAAATTATTATTATTTTTTTTAATAATTAAAAATAAAATTAAATAAAATTTAAGAAGACCATTAGTTCCTAAAATAATAAAAAAAAAAATTAGTAATTTTTCTAAAAAAAAATTATTCGATTTTTTTTTTTGCAAAAAAGAAAATGAATAATTTTTTTTGGAAAAATTACTAATTTTTTTTTAATATTTTAGGAATTAGCTGATCTTAAATCATCCGGTTTGAAATCATTTCGAGAAATAAATTTACTTCCGTATTAATTAAATTTTATTTCCTTGCTTCATTTTGAACTTTTTTGTTTATTTTTTTCATTGTAAATGTATTGTTTTCAACTCCCTCTCCCATGCACATTAAAGCAGTATACAATACATGGTAATCAAATTTGTTATACAGTTCGTTGTGTATACACACAAACACATAGACACTCGTCAATATTATATCACTCGACCTTACCCAATAGCAACTGGAAGCATGAAAACATCAATGACGTCCTTAAGACAAAGTTGCTGCCGGTGACGGCTTTCTTACTCCCAAATCTCGATGACATTCCCATATATATGGCCGCCTAATTCATTGATGACTTTGTTGATCACAAAGTCATCGGTAAAAGGGGCAGGTGGAATATATCAAAATGAAACGCTTCCACAAATTTTTTTTTCTTTTCTTGTTGATTCAAAATAAATCAAAAACTAAAATGAATTAAAAACAAAAAAATCTGCTATTATTCTTCTTTCTTTTTAAACTAACAGTTATTTTTTCACAGAATTCCGAATACTTTTTTTTGTTGATGACAACTTCGTATACATTGTCATCGAGAAAGGAATCAAGTATATATTTTCTAATTACTACCAAATGAATTTTTCGCTAATGAAATTTTCATAGGGTGAAAGTCGATGATTTCATTGATGACTTTTGTCATTACTTCTCTAAGTTCCTATTGGGATATAAATATGACTCGTGTCTATGTGTTGTGTGTATACACAACTCGCAAGAATAACAAACTTTCATACCATGTATTGTAATCTACTATAAATTATATGTATATGTAAATTCCAATAGATGTCTCTATACTTTATATTTTATTTTAACTCCAATAGATGTCTGATTGATACATAGATACGGTCGAATGCCTATTAATATTATGATTATTACCTTTATTTAAATTAAGAATCATATTTTCTGAAAATATGAAATATTAATGTTATCAATGTTATACCAATTCAATATTTTTTTTTCGATTGAAAACTTTTCTGCAAATATATTGATAGACTATTTATCTCTTATCACAATTTAAAATTAAAAATATTTTTTTTTATCGAAATTACTGAGTACACTGTGGAACATAAAAATATAAAGATAAATATTGAAATAATTATTATTGAAAGTTTCATTTCACATTTAAGTACATAAAATTTTGAAAAACTTCTTTAAAAACTTAATGCATCAAATTTTTTATAAAAATTCAATGTCCTTATTCTTACTATCATTTTTAAGCATTAAATTAATATATACCCACTCAACTATGCAGTACAGTATGCATTTGAATGAAAATAGAATGAAGCTAATTTTAAAATATTGGGTAAAATATAATGGAATGAAAAATTTAAATAGAAAAGTTATTAGAATATTACTTTTTTATTCATTTCCCAAATTTGGTATATTGGGTTCTTAACATCATGTTTCACATTTATAGAATGTAGATATAATGTTAAATTAGATGGAGTTCTCAAGCATCGGTCAGTGAACATAATTGATGTAAGTTGTGATAGAAAAAGTTACAAAAAAATTTACAAATATACTTTAAAAATGTCAATCTTACATTTAAAAGTTAAATATGTTTTAAATATTTCCAACCAATAAATAATTTTGAGTTGAAGTAAAGTGTAGCTTACTTACTCAGTACCCATATAGTTTATGTATTAATGTATGTAATTTCCTTCTAGGAAAAAACACTGTTATTAGGCAATGATTTTGAAATAAAACTTATAACTAAAACTGAAAATTAGAAAAAACTTAATTTTGTTCACATCTAGTAAGGAATTTTTAAATATTTCATGTATACATAAAATGAATTATGCAGGTATTATGTTTGAGAAATGCGGGCCAAAAAATTTCAACATCTGAACTCAAATTATTCATTTCGTTATGTAAAATTGACTCTTTAACTTTCAAAGTATATTTTGACGTTAAAAAGAGAAAAATATTTTTAAACTTTGTTAAATTTGAATGTATATTTTAGTATTTTCTGATTAAAAATTATTTATTAATAAGAAAGGGAATTTATTTTCCAGACAAACAGAAATATTTGAATTTTGAAAATTTTAAAAATAATTTCTTTTCCGTATTTGTATTGTGATGTTTTATAAAATAATTATGATTTTTTTTCTTGCCTTATTGTTTTAAAGAACAATAGTGCTTCACCCTTAAAAAAATTTAAAAATTTCAAATTCTGAATTTCAAATTCCTAATGTATTTTGTTAGTGTAAAATTTCAAATTATTTTTTGTTGTTGTGAATTTCAAATACACGCCTCAGAGCGTGTATATGAAATTCACAACAACAAAAAAAATTTGGAAATTCAAGTTCTGTCATTCTAATTGTCAAATCAAAAAAAAAACATGCCAGATGAAAAAAATTCCGCAAATTTCCTGATATTTTTCTTGTACAATAATTTTTTGTTTATAATTTTTCACCGATATAATAAAATACTCTGAATTTAGGGAAAGAAAATCCTACTCTGGCAGCTTTGTTATTAATATTTGAAATTTATGAAAAAAAGTGAAAAAAAGTTCACCCGAAAACTTTTTTTTGACATTAAATTACACTAACAAAATACATTAGGAATTTGAAATTTAGAATTTGAAATTTTTAAATTTTTTTAAGGGTGAAGCCTAGTATTTATTAAAACTTTTTTTTTTTGATAATTTCTTTCATATTTTATTTCGGAGTTTTTAGGGTAGATTTTTTTTAACTTTCTTTAATAGGCTTATTTTTATGGATGGAAATTGATATAACTTTAATTAATTACTGAGCATAAGTTTAATATCCGTTGAGGTGGAACATAAGAGTATATTTTTTTTCAAATGAAAATTACTATTTTTAAGTAAAATAAGCTAGGCTGGTGTTAAATACTTAATGTTTTAAAAAAATAATTGTTTGTTTTATAAAATTTTGTAAAGCTGCAGCGTAATGAGCCTAATATTATCGTAAGACCTTATATCTATGAAACCACTTCTAATAACCTTTGAAATCATTTAGTATTTTATCAGAAGTTCTATCGACTTTTATTAGATAATCCATAAAAATTTCAAATTTCATTAAAGGAAGAAAAAACTTGTTAGTTCGATTAATTACAAAAAGAAAACTATTAAAATTATACATCTAAATAAAACTGCATCCAATAATTACTTTTATGTCAGATAAACTCTTTTAAAATTTTATTTTTAAGGTGGATTATGGAGCGAAACAAATGAAATCAGATGAAAAATGTTATTTCAAAGTCATTAAGTATTTCAGAAGTTATTTTAATATATAAAAATACCAGAAAGAAGATATAAAACCTATTCTAATATAAAGTACGTGAATATAGTTTTAATTAGATTTGCTTTCAGTAAGTCAAACATATATAGAAATTGAATTAAGTCCTTGTTGTTTCTTAGTAACCAAATTTTGTTTAACTAATAATATTCTAGAAAGCCGGGATCTAAAATTTTGTGCATTTTGATTAAAAGAGTCTCCACATTTTGCAAAGTAAAAGACCGTCTGATTTCAATATGTCTTATATGTTTCAATATGGTTTATATCTTTCAATATTAATATGACTTATAGTAGGTATATTGGTATATCTTTATGTACTTCGGTTTAAACTAAATTTAAATTTGAATACATAACCTGAATATAAAGTTTTACAATGTCGAATTATGAGTATGTTTTACTATAGTTTTGTTAATTTTTTATTTCAAATAATGCTACAAATTTCCGGAATGAGTAAACAAAATCACAGGTGTTAAAATCCATTATCCATCAAATGATATCCTTTTTATTGAAATTTTTTTTATCAAATATTATATTTTGTACAATAAATTAATTAAATACGGAAATGATTGAACTGGACATGATGAACATTGATATGTTTTTTTTTATAAATAAAAATTACTTAGCTTTGTAAATATTAAAGTAGCAGAATTATATAAAAATAAGAATATTAAATACTTTTATATTGAATAAAAACATTAAAACTTTGAACTTTGTTTCGACAACAGTTCTATTGAAATGTAATAGTAGATTACAACAATACATGTTATGAAAATTTGTTATTCCTGCGAGTTGTGTATACACACAAACACATAAACACGAGTCATATGTATATCACGACCCCGATAAGGTCGGGTGATATATATTGACGAGTGTCTATGTGTTTGTGTGTATACACAACGAGCTGTATAACAAATTTGATTAACATATGTTCTATAGCCAATAGGAACTTAGAGAAGTGATGACAAAAGTCATCAATGAAATCATCAACTTTCAGCCTCTGAAAATTTCATTAGAGACAAATTCACTCGGTAGTAATGAGAAAATAGGTACTTGATTCCTTTCTCGATGACAATGTATACGAAGTTGTCATCAACAAAAAAAATTATTCGGAATTCTATGAAAAAATAACTGTTAATTAAAAAAAAAGAGATGATGAAATTAGATATAAATATGGAAGCGTTTCATTTTAATATATTCCACCTGCTCCTTTTACCGATGACTTTGTAAGCAACAAAGTCATCAATGCCATATATATGGGCATTTCATCGAGATTTGGGAGTAAGAAAGCCGTCACCGGCAGCAACTTTGTCTTAAGGACGTCATTGATGTTTTCATGCTTCCAGTTGCTATTGGGTAAGGTCGAGTGATATAATATTGACGAGTGTCTATGTGTTTGTGTGTATACACAACGAACTGTATAACAAATTTGATTACCATGTATTGTATACTGCTTTAATGTGCATGTGAGAGGGAGTTGAAATACATTTACAATGAAAAAAATAAACAAAAAAGTTCAAAATGAAGCAAGGAAATAAAATTTAATTAATACGGAAGTAAAATTATTTCTCGAAATGATTTCAAACTGGATGATTTAAGATCAGCTAATTCCTAAAATATTAAAAAAAAATTAGTAATTTTTCCAAAAAAAAATTATTCATTTTCTGTTTTGCAGAAAAAAAAAATCGAATAATTTTGTTTTTGGAAAAATTACTATTTTTTTTTTATTATTTTAGGAATTAGCTGATCTTCTTAAATTTTATTTTTAATTATTAAAAAAAATAATAATAATTTTATAATTATTTTTTTTTATAATTAAAAATAAAATCAAATAATTAAAATTATTATAATTATAATTTATATTTACAATAAATAATCTCCTTGTTGCTGCCATTTTCCTCGTTTGTTGATAAAAGAAAAAAAAAAATTCTTACTTGACATTTGACAATTGACAGCAAACTTTATAATGCCATTTTCAATTCTTTCAGGGATACCATTATTCTATTTTTATTCATTTTGTTTTTTTGAATAAAATAAGTGCAATTTTTGTACTAAAATCCAACCACACTCGCTTAAAAATTTAGTAGTAGAGGTTCGAAGATCCTTTAAAAATAGTAGATTCAAACACATATTAAGAAAATTCATCGACTGATCGACTGGCCGCTTTTTAGAAAAAAAAATAGCCGCGTATTTTTTAATTGGTTTTTCTTGTTTTTTTTTTTGTTTGCTTAGAGGGAAAATATAGATTAGCTCAGAGTGGAAATATAGATTTTTAGCATTATAAACTAAACTTTATTTGACATTGATATGATGCATGTGAGAGGTATACATTTGCAATTTTTTTTTTGGTATTTGTCTGTATTGAAATATTGTGAGTGTGAGTGATATTATTTTGTTTATAGTATTACGCAGTTCAAAATGAAATAAGTAAATACAATATAGGGAAATGTAAATACAATTTACATCACAGGGAAATGTAAATACAGTTTACATTTCCCTATAATTGCATGTGTATCTTGATGCATGCAATGGACCATTTACCGAGCTAAATTTGCGAATGTAAATACAACTTACCGAAGACATGCACATTAAAATGTTTTGTTGGAAATTATGAATTGAATTATTTTTCTTTTCCTATTCAAATGAATGACATAATGCTGATTTTTGCTTCAAAATAATTCGAGTTTTATGGAATATAATGAACTTAATTGCAAAAGATACAAAATTCTTGTGCATAAAAATCACAGTAATATAATGTTTTTTTTTACTGGTTTTTTATCACGGAAAATATTCGTCGTTCTGCTTCCGAACATCGCAGACTAAGAAGTTGATTGCAGGTACTTTAAAAAGCTCGAAACTATTTTAGGCATATCAATACAATCTTAGAAAAGGTTCTTTATTATAACTTTATCTTATTTAAGAAAAATTAATATCGAAAATTCACCCTTAAATTTTTTATTTATCGACAAATTTGCATTAATAAAAATAGTCTCTATCAAGAATATTCACATAAGGCAAATAAATATTAAAGAAACAATGTTTCAATTCAATTGACGATATTAAATTGAATTATATTTTATAAATTGATATATTCAGAAATAAAAATTGTTAAAAGTTCATTAGTTTTGAGAAAATCGAATTTAAAGTTTTACAGCTTGTAACTTTTTCCGTAACGGTTGGATCTTCTTCACACCTTAAATGAAAATATTCTAAATTTATTGAAGATTTTTTATTCTGAAAATGAAAGTTTTCCGTGAATTAGTAATGGAGAAATTTTCAATTTTCCTCGAAATTAGTTTGTCATATGTGGAAGTTTTACACTTTTTTAATCAGTAAATGCTGACATACGACAAATCAATTTTGAAATTCTTAAATACGACATAAAAATTCAAAATAATTTAGACAATTTTGTTCTAGATAATTAGTATTTTTGTACAAAGATTACAATTTCAAATGCAATGAAAATTGTTTTCTGATAAAAAATTTTAATTTTATCAAAATAAATAAGATTCAATCAGACATTTCTTAAAAATTTTTTACGAATAATTAAAATTTTCAATCAATACTTCAAAAAATAACAATAACAATTCATTTAACAATCAATAACTTTAAAATAATAATATACTTTCAATGCTAATAAAAATTATAAAAAATTCGTCGTATACTCATCATATGGGTTGACCCTTTGATCTCAATCTTTTCTTTTTATTCGATTCCCAAAAATTGTGGTTGTCGTTTTCGCTTTTTACTTAGTTTAGATGTTTTAGATCTCCTGCATAGATGTATCTACAACATAAAATAATTAGAAAAATAACTATTAAAAAGTGAGTAATAACTACATGAAATCAATAGTAGCACAGAACAGGAAGCACGGAAGTCTGTATACAAAATCTGGTCATCGCTATCGAAATCTACAGAATTTTTCAGATGTTGAAAGATATATTAATTATTTAATGTGCTTCAAATTTATAATAAAAAAGTATATTCTGAATGTGACTTACCAGTTTCAGACGTACCAGAAGCATTTTCAAAACGAACTAGGACAAAATTACAAAATTAATTAACACTTTAAATTTCAGTTATTTGATTTTGATTATAATTTATAAATTATCACATACTGTTTAAAAAAAGATGATTTTGATTAAGTTGATAGTTCCACGTCTTTAACAAGAATGTTAAAATTTTAGAGCAATTGATATATTTTTTTGATAAAAATTATATAAACTTTTGTGTTATTAATTTGCAAAAATTTTTTTCTTAATACAATACACCGCGAAGACCACTTCAACGCTTTAAAATTTTGTATGCATACATACGACAATAAAAAAAATTAAAAAATTATACAAATTTTTGTATGAATATTTGTCGTATGTAGCAAAAATTCAACACATACGACAATTATTCCCTCAAAATGTTTCTTTTATGATACATACAACAAAACTGAAGCTAAATATCTCAAAAAATAATGGAGCAATAAAAAAACTGATTGCGCCAAATGAAAATTCAACCTCGAAAACTTAAGAAATGATCATAATCCTAAAATTGACGAAATCTACATACGACAATTAAATTCTCACCCGACGATATGCAATACATATACTGTTTTAATGTGCATGTGTAGGGTAGTTGCAGTCTATACATTTATATTAAAGTAAAAAAAAAGAAGTTGATATACACATTTTTTTTCATTTTTGAAGTTTATAATTCTTTAGGCGCGTTGTATGATATAATTGAGTAGGGGGTAAAAATTCATTTTCATTCTACTCATTCGACATTCGAAATCGAATTCGAACTGACATGATTTTTGACGTTTCAATACTCAAAAAAATTAGTGGTCCACTCAATAATCATTTGTCATTTATAAAAACAAAATAATTTGGCGCGATAAAAATATTTTAATTTACATTTTGTACTGAGCAGCCCATTATTTGTAGCCACTGTTATTTCATAGTTTAAATCTTTTAAGTATAAACTTCTGTCGGCAGTTCTATGACTGCTTCGTGTGTTTTTTGTTGGTATTTGTCTGTATTGAAATATTGTGAGACCATCTAATAACTTCGCTACACTTCAGGTTAGCAACCATGAATTTCTTGGTTTGAAAGTAGGTTGGCGAATGGGGTGACACACTTATAAAAGATGGTTTGGTTTGAAATTAAAAAAAAATTCTTTGTAAAATTAAAAAAAAATTCTTTGTAAAATAAAATTTTATTTTTTCGTAATTTAAAAAAAAAAAATGAATTTTTTTAATTTAAAGAAAAAATAGAAAATAAAAATAATATTCAATTTTTTTTTAAAAATATTTTAATTTATTTTCTTTTTTGACAACCTACAATTTATTATTATTTTTTTTATATCGAAGCATTTTAAAGTATGTTTTTTTCTGTAAATTTTCTGTAAATTGACAGGTTATACCTTTTTTTTTTTGAAATGCAATAAAACTATGTAGTAAAATTTCTAGGTTTGTGTCGAACCTACTTTCAAACCATGAAAAAAAAAAAAAAATTTATATGGCAAACCAAGTAACAAACACAGAACGAACCCATTTTTTTCTGCAAAACATGGAATTCTGTGTTTGTAACCTGAAGTGTAGCGAAGTTATAAATGATTTCATTATTTAGGCTGATGCATCTTATTGTTTTCATTATTCACGCAGATGCATCTAAATGATTTCATTATTCACGCTGATGCATCTAAATAATTGCATGTGTATTGACGCATATAATATTCCATTTAGCGATCTAAATTCTATACCTACTACTAAATACAACATACCGACCACATGCCCGTTAAAAAAATTTATTTTAAAAATTTAAATTTATTTAACTTCCGTGAATATCTCAGGGTTTCGTCTAGTTATTATTATTGTTTTGTAAATTTCGATAATAATAATAATAATAAATTAAATATTTAAAATAATTTTATTTATTTTGAAACTTTTGTTTAAATTATCAGTATTTTTTATTCAAACAAAAAATAATATATATCATTATAATGTATATCCGTTTTAGACAAACGTAATTTATTATTTGCAGGTTTTAAGGTGTAAGTTCATTATTTTGTTTTTATTTAAAAAATTAATTTGAATAAAAAGAAATATTATGTATGTAAGGAATTTCCATCATGGTAAAACAAATATTATAATAATTTTTTATTACATGCCTATGTTTTATTATTACTAAATGTGAAAACTATAAAGAAATTAAAATTTAATAGTTTGTAATTGCTCCAATAAATGTTTCATTTATAAATATGTATTTGAAATCATTTTAAATATAAAAAGAACAATTTACTGTCAACTTCAGAGCTTAATAAAGAGAATTAACCAAAAAGAATTTGTGCGCCTATACAGTATTAGTAGATTCTTATTAGACTGATAAAAAAGGTTGCAGACTAGTCTATACTATTGTATATTACACCATTAGTCAATATGTATAGTCAAAAATCGAAATCTTCCTTAAAACCGCACAAATTATTTTGGGATTTCTATATTATGCCTCATACAGAATTAATCCAATATTGATAAAAAATTTAATGCACAATGTATAATTGGAAATCTCTATTTTGTTCAACAAACTGAAACTATATAACTTTCGTAATAATTTTAAAAATTATGACACTGAAATTTAAAAAAATTAATTAATAATAAAATGAAATAAAAAAATCACAAATTATGCTTATTTATTATATTTTTATACTTTATATTTCTTTTATGCTAGAAAGGAAAACATAATATACATAATAAATATATAGAATTGTAACATGAAGATCATTCCAGACGGAACACTTATAAAATGAAATAAAAAATTCATTTCTTTGAAATAAAGGATAATCATCATCATGAGTAAAATAGTCTGAAAGAAATATCCTTAAATTTCCTGATTTTAAAAAAGATTCATTTCCTTTTGAATAAACTTTAAAGAAGTTTTCGAATGTTATAAATGGAATTCTTTTAGTGAAAAAAATTCTTAGATAAATTTTTTTTTTTTTTTTTGGAGATCATGTGCCTAATTTTGTACTTTTTAAAATCATTATTATTGCTTTGCTTTAGATTTACATTGCATTTAAAATAAATTTTATTGTCACAAAAGATATCTGAATTATTTTCTGCATAAAGAAAATATATAAAGAAAATGACATTTATTATTTTATAAATTTCTGTTAATATTACAAAAAAAATCAAATTATCACATCGTGATAATATATAACTAGTTTAATTTATTTTCGTTTGAAGACTTCTTACGACAAATAAAATCTTAGTTAACCATTTTAAGTGGTTAGGATTTTTCCTTTCTTTTTGTTCTGAATAATGAAAATGGAAAATACAGACGTTTATTGTACGGTTTTTTTTTTAAATTGTTTTCGATTTTAGAATTAAGTTCTCACAGATTACATTCTCGATTTAGAAAATCATAAGATTCTATGTACCTATGAAATTAAGGATATTTGAAGTAAAAATGATTAATAATTATTCTCTGAATTTAAACCTACATAATCTGGTGGACCTAATCCACAAAAATTATGTACATAAATCATATAATATAAAATAAATATTTTTATTTGACGTATAATTGCTAAAACTGAGCCTCCATAACGAAAGTAAAAAATCTTACTGTAATAAAATATTATTAAAAATAAAAGTAGTTTAGAAACTATTAATTGAACATTGTTATATTCATCCTTGTTAGGAACGTTTATGCAAAATTCTTTTGGCAAAATTTGAAGAAACTTAATTTAATTTTACTTTTATTTAATTTAAATTATTTTTTAACATCTAATAATAAAAATAAACAAAATAGTATCTATAATGTTTTTAAAGACATTCCTTTCGTTTTACATTGATGAAAATTTAATATTAAATTCATTCAAACTTATAAATACGAATTTTCCTTGGTTTTGCGGAAGAATTGTTTATTTTAATAAATATGTGAAGAGAAAATTAGTTTGAAAATATATTTGTTTAATTCTAGGTGAAAAACACATTTATATATAGTAGTGTAGAATGAAAAACTTCCACAATGTACAAATTTGTTTTAAATTTTTTCTTATAAAATTTATTTCTCCTTTTGAGAATTCTTAAACGAAAATATTATTTAAAGTTAAAAGGAAATTTTGTGTATAATTTAAAGAAATGGGAAAAAACAATAAAAAAACGAAGAAAATAAATAGAAAACGTGAAAAAAGGAAATTTATATTAGGTCCTTTGATGGATGGTTATTAATCGTATCGTGTGAATACAATGTTAAGGCCTGGATTACAAATAAATAATAACAAGACAATAATAACTCTCTAAAACTTTTCTTGATTTTTCTCAATCTAATAAAATGAGTGCGGATATGCACTAAAAATAACTAATTTAAATTTTATTGAGGGATGACACCGACACATAAAATTGATCTCAATGACCAAAATCGTATTTAAACTGAAGTTAGACGAAAACTCAGTAACATTTCTTTTATTCACATAAACCTATATAACAGAATTATTAATGATAAAATTTTTTTCATATAATGAAAACTAAATTTTAAATAGTGTTTGTATTTCATTTATGTTCAATTTAGGTTTGCTGTTTCCAGCAAATGAGTAATTATCAAAAAAAAAAAAAATATGAAAAAATAAAATTGCTGTCCTGTGAATAAAGTTTATGGTTTCAATGTAAATTTAGTTTATTTTACAATTTTTTTTTTTGGAAAAATTATTAAAACACATAGCATTAATATTTGATGGCTAGACTGAATTGGTCATAAAATACAACTGGGAAGTTATACGTGTCACAATCACAATAATGCTGACATATTTGGAAATTTTTATGACCAATTTAAAATACAAAATAGAAAATACAAAGTATCCTTAATTGTAGCCACGGATAATAATTACAAATAAACTCAACGATGTTCAAACTTTTATATGCATATATTAATAATTTTTTATTTTTTTTAAATTTATGATCTACACATAAAGCTGAGAGAAAAAAACTGAATTATGAGATTCGAACAAAATGGAATTGGTTTTATCCTCAGAACATAATTTATATGTTTTTTACTATATTCAGGAAACTAACGTATTTTCGTGCAGTAATTGATATACAATTGATAAAAAAAGTGATTGGATCAGTTAACAAAATTGAAAAATATAAGTATTGTCCTTGGTATACTGGTATATCCTGAATAATTGGTGACATTTAAAAGTTTTAACTTTTTTCCTGGAAAATGTTCAAGTTCGTATTATGCCCAATACAAATAATATTTGAAAATATAGTGTCACCAATAAAGGACCATGAATACCTTGAAGTAGGTATCAATATCTTAAAGCATCACAGTAAAACAGGACGATAAAATTATATCAAATGAGTATGAGAATATTTTTTAAAAATTCATAGCATTCTCTTAAATTAATATTTTATTTAAATTACATTTATTAATTTAACTTAAACGGAAACTATAAAAGAATAAACTTTTTCACTCAGGTAGAAAATGAATTCCGCAATAAAGTGGAAAGAAAGTATAATTCATTATAAAGTATAATATGATTTATGGATAAAGTATTTTTTATTTATGTATTTCTCGTTCTGTTGAACATAAAAACAACTATTTCTAATTACTATTATCATGAAAAATAATTTTATAAGATATTTTCATCTATAGACTCTATCTATTTACAGTAAATTAATAAGATATAACTTGATTTTTAATATCTTCGAAAATTATATGTAATTATATGTATAATATTGTCATCCTTTTAAAGTGAAGTCTTAAATTCATGCCAAGGGGACATTGTATATTTTATCAAGTATTTTGGGATGTCCAAAAAGATTATATTAAATATGATTATTATTATATGCCAAAAATTTTCAATGAACACTTTCAATTTTCAAAATAAAAATAATATTTTCCCATACAGACAAGACAAATTATTATTATCTTTATCTATTGCTTTTCCGTATAAACTATATAAAGTATTTTTTGTTGTCATTGAAATGTCTAAATTTTCAAAAATATAACTATTTTTATAGATTTTCGCATTGTATAAGTGGTTTAAAATTCAATGCAGTTTTTCTCATATACCTACCCACCATATATAATACATACTATGTTGCCAAACATTTTTTATCTGACGTTCCTGAAACATATTTTCATAGGGTTGCTCTTGAAAATAAAAAAAAAGAATAATGTTAAGATGAGTGAAATCTATTTTCCAGTTATGCACCTGTTATATTCATTATTTCTCTGTTATCTCAATTCACTATAATCAAATTAAAATTAGAATCCATGCCATGGTAGATCTGTATAATTTATAGTCATATTAAAGTATTAATTTTTTACAAAAAAAAAATTGTATGAAAGATTTAAATTATGATTTAGTTTGTAAAGATTTCAGATTCATCACTGTTCAGAAAGTTCTTGCAAAGTTTGTCGCGTAAAGAATTTTCGCGCATGGACAACTAAAATAGATTTTTATTATTATTTCTGCTCCTGCTCAGAACTGCAATTCAGGGATCAACGGATTATCAGTCGTTTTTTTTATTAAACTAGGAAATTAACACTTCATATAAATATTTGTATTAATATCATTATATCATCGCATCGTTAGACACATGTAATGCCATCCATAAAACATTCTAAACATTGTGTCAAATAAGATACCAATGTTATTCAAAGTAATGAATTGACAATAATATTAACGTGTCAAAAATAATATTCATTTCTTCGTAATAACAATATACTAGAAGCAAAGAATAAATTAATGATAACAATCTGGATAATTTAAAAATTCCTCGTTTTTCTGATTTTGCAGTCAATACTCTTAAAATTATTGAAGGAGTTTAAAAAAAAATTATTTTTGTTTTCTGTTGTTTTATTTAAATTATTAAATTACCACGTCTGGCCGTCTAGTCTTCAGGAAGCTTAATTATTGTACGTGATCTGAAAATTGAGCATATAACATGAAAACCAAAAAAAAATATTTACATAATTATTTATATTTTTTCTTAAGAATAGAGTTCAAATTTATGATTTTTGAAAATATTTTAATAAAAAAATTAAATAAATATTTCTAAAATAAAAACTATCATCTTTTTAGAATATTAATGTAATTAATAAATTAAACTCTGAATAAAAAATACTTAAACGATTGCTTGGTATTGATTTTCTCGTCATAATTGATAAAACAAAAGCATAGGACAAACTGGAGGTTAGGCAGTCGAATGGAATCTTTTTTCAGCAGTAAATACTTATTATAATAAATAAAAAAAAACTAAACATATCCGTCCGATATTTAAGTTTGATTTATTTGAATCTAGTTAGTTATGTGCATATTTAATGTACATATATATACTATATTTATGTTGTAAAATAAATGGCCAATAATTCGTAAATGTCTTCCTAAATCTGAACAAATAAATTATTTATATTTTTAAAATTTCAAATGTAAAAACCGCATCCCCAAAAAAAAGAAAAATGAAAGAGTTATTGCATAAGAAAAACATAAGGAAGAATTAATGTTAAATAAACAAACAAAAAAAAAATAAATTGAACTGCTTATATGAATACAAAATAAAGGATTTAAAGAATGCTAAGTAATGAAAAAGGATAATAATGGAATTGATAACAATAAAAAATTGTTTCCTGATTATTGTTGGAACTAATATGGCTAGAAAATGGTATTTTAATATAATAACTTTTAGAGCGAGTAAATACATGTTGTATACTAAGATAATAGTACAAATTGTGCTAATTAATTTTTTTTTATCTCTACACGGACTAGAATTTGGAAGAGCAATGAGTACTTTATAAGACTTTTGTTATGTGCGTTAATAAGCCAATTTATGCTGTTTCCAATAGGAACATGATTCACTGCCATCATCACGATAATAGTTTTCTGATCCGTGAAATAGTTTAAAACACTATTGATAATCCTGAAAAACCTTTTGGTCCTTTTTATGGACTAACAAAAAAGAAAAAAATTTTGTGAAGGTAGTTCAATTTTTAATTTTTATGAAAGCATAAAAAAATTATCATAAAGAATAAAAGAATTTTTTGAAAAATTTTTGAGCGAGAAACAAAAAAGAAAAACCTCAAGAAACAATATATAGAAAATTATTTTATGGAAAAATTTGTATAGAATAGCAACGTTTATTCAAAAATATAATTTCGGGTAATTTTGTGGCTTTATTAAGCGGAAGGAAGAAGAATTTTAAAATATTATTTTTTTTTTTTTCGTTTTCATGAAAACATGACAGAAGAAAGCTTTTATTAAAAATACTTAAAACAAATTTTTTTATTTTTTTTTACTTACGGAAAATAATAGAAAAACTTTACCTTTTTATTTTTTATATATTTCTGTTTTTGTATAACACCCAGCCACCCACGGTGAGATTTTTTTTATATGAAAAAGAAAACGAAAATAAAGTATTTTTGCCCAATTATCTTCATGCAAAATTTTTAAAAGAAAAATATTTTTATGACTATTGCGCTTGAGATTGCGCTTCTGATATTGTAATTTGAAATTCCTGAATAATAATTTATTTTACGAAAACTACTGTTTCATACTTTCATCGTGTTCTGTTGAGTTAAAAAGTTTGAAAAGTTATTACACACGTCTACGATGAGTGTAAAACCAATATCAACAACATATTAAATATTCGCTCACCCTTGTTCAGTTGGAAATTAACATTTTGGTTAAAATTTAATATCGTAAACAAAACTAAAAATGTGAAAAGTGTGTGATACAAACATAGGCAACGGTACAAGTCATTCTAACTATAGTGTTAATTCAGTGGGAGAGTTGTTTACCCCCTAGAAAAAAATATTTATGCAAATAAGATTTTAAAAGTTAAAAACAAAAATTAAATTTCTTTACCTCATTACATCAAAAATAATTTTGCTTGTAGTTATAGTTATATATTTTTTCTGATTTTGAAGTCAATATTTTTCAAAACTTTATTAAAATTTGTATATGAAGGTGTTTTACTTTTATATCCATTATTAAAAAGCATACCTTTTCTACATCAATGAATGATTTTAATTCACAAGAAGGATCACAATAGTAAATTATATAGATTAAAGTTTTGAAGATAGATGAAGAAAAATAACAGAGTAATGATAAATCTGTATATTTAAGTATTTAAGGATTAAAACACTTCTTTTGTTTATATTTATGATTGTTCTCAAGGTGTTTTTTGTTTAATGAATTGAAAATTTAATAAATCATACAAACTTTTAATTCAAATGAAAAGTTATAAATAACGATATCAAACTTTGATTAGAACGGAATTAAACGATATAACAATATGACGGCCCATGAGATCGAACTTAACTCATCAAAATAAATAAAAAACTCTAAATTCAAACATTTGTTATGAAATAGAGCTAAGACTTTATTTGTCTTGATATCAACTTTTATAACTATTCATTTTCATAAAAATTCTCGTTTTTAGATTATTCTTATTCAAAGTTATCGATTTTAAAATGTTTTTTCGATATACAATTTTTTTATCATCAAGCTAAGTAACTTAAAAAAAAGAAAAAATTAAATTTGTACCATACGCAATGTATTTAAAAATTCTTTACTGCTGACCCTCTTTAAGCCTCACAGAACAATATATAAGTAAAAAGAAAATATAAAAAAAATATGTGTGAGCCTCATCCTCATAAGCTCACGAACGAAGTTTAACTTTTTTATTTACTTGCAAATATTTATTTGGCTACGGACTCTGGAAGAGGGGGCTAAATTTTTTCTTACGAAATTTGTGTGTAATCATTTATTCTTTTTTACGTACCAAATTTGAATGAAATCGGACGAACTTTAGAAGTCGCTGGGTAGGATCAATCAATATTTTGTTACAAAATTTATGTGTTTAATCGTTTCCTCTTTTTATTTACCAAATTTGAATAAAATCACACGAATTTTAGAAGTCCGCCCTAGGGAATGCAAAACCGGTTTTTTGGATCCCGGAAATCCGAAATGCGCCTGTTTTCGAATTTCAAAAAATTCGGAATTCAAAATGCTAAATTCCGAATTTTTCGAATTTGGTGGAACTTTTACTGGCGGGAATTTTGACCAATTGTTTATTTTTTTTTTTATTATAGGCATAAAGCATTAAAATTCACAAAAATTGAAATCTAAGTATCTATCGCAAGTCTGCAAATACGTAAAACTTTTTTTCACATTAATCAACATTAACAAAATAAGTTGGAGTTCAGTGATTTATTTGGAATTCGAAGTGAAATTAAATTTTCCGATCAAGGGGGGCCCCCGAGGAACACTTTTGGAAAATCTCTAATATAACTTATTAACAATGCTGCAGGAACATTTTCAATAAAAATTCGATTAAAACTCAATGTTAAAACATTGGATACTTTGTGTTTCAAATTTTTATTTTTCCATTCAGTTTATTCACTTTCGGTTTATTGAAAAGTATAAAATTTTATTTTAATAATAAATATTTCATAATTTAATTTGTTATAATGTTTTGAACTAAATAAACTAATATTTATGTTAAAGAATAATTTAATTTAATTTTTTAATATATTTTAATTTTTATATGAAATTCCGGAATAAACCGAAATCCGGATTTCATTTCAAGACAATTCCAAAAATCCGGAATTAAATTTTTATTAAAAAAATGCATTCCCTAGTCCGCCCCCCGTGGTGGTCGCTGGGTAGGATCAATCAATTTTTTGTTACGAAATTTACGTGTTTAATCGTTTCCTCTTTTTATTTACTAAATTTGAATGAAATTCTTTGTTACGAAATTTGTGTGTAATCATTTCCTCTTTTTACGTACCAAATTTGAATGAAATCGGAAATAAATTTTTTGTTACGAAATTTGGGTGTAATCAGTTCCTCTCTTTACATACCAAATTTGAATGAAATCGGACGAACTTTTGAAGTGAGCCCTCAGGGGAGGTCGCTAGGTAGGAGGCCAATCAAATTTGAAAATAGCCTATAACGACCCTCGATCTGAGACAAAGAAATAGTGTAAGTTTGAAAACGATCGGCTGAGCGGTTTAGGTACCTATTCGGAATAGACAAACAGACAAACAGCGTTCTGTTTCATATGATAGAATTTCACTAATTCGAAAAGAAAATAAAGTAAATAAATATTAACAACAAAATCAGTTGATCTTTGATTCTGTTATTATACAATTTTTTAATTCTATATATTGTAGTTTTTTTTTTCGTTTTTTGCTTTCCACACATCGTTAGTATTTTGTTATGTGTGTGTAGTATCGCTATTTTATTTTCGTAAATACATGCTACATGCTACAACGTCTTATATTTCCCTGCTTTTATATTTGTTTTTACTTTTTAACATACTACATTCTGTGGTTATTACCCCTCTTTTGCAGCGTTGTGGCTTTTATTTATCATGTCGCAGCACATACTATATTCTGTCTTCTTTTTTCCCCTATTTTGATCAAAAATTTTTAACAATACCTCGCTAAAGAAGTTAAACTTCAAAAAATACGATTATCAAATTTTTTTTCAACTTATTGCAAACAAACCATGGCCAATTTCCGAAATAATAAGACAAAAAAAGATATTGGAAAAATCAAGTGTCCATACAATTTTCATCCCCTCATTATGATGTATAGAACTTCATTTATGCGAAATAAACACAATTTTATGTATACATGTGAAGTAATTTATAATACCGGAAAGGAATAGGTATAGGTATATATCCCATGTTGGTTCTTCAAAAAAAAAAGAAGCTTTTCTATTGTAGAGTTCTTTTTCTCTGAAGAACACTTAAAGGCACACATTTTTTAAGGGAAAATATTCTTTTTCTTCTCATCATCATTTTTCATTTTAGGGCAAAGTTTAAGGTTCATTAAAGATTTGTTTAACATTTAATTTTGTGTTCTGTCACTCAAAGTCTCTTAATGAAATAAAAATTAATTTAAAAAAAAAACATCCGGGTTCTATTTTATTTCAAGTAAACTGTTTGCAAAAGGATCTAATAATTTGATTTTCACAGAAAATGTTATTATGAGAGTCCAGTAATTGAAAATGGTCAATGCTATTATCGGTCAGACAATAAATTATTAAAATGAAACCCAATAAAAATATCGATTATTGAATAAATCAATTAAGTTTAAGCTTTTATAAAAACGGACACAAATCTCTGAAATAGCTTCTAGTTATTTCCAGTTATTATGACAAATTTAATTAATAAGATTGAGTCGTAGTAATAAAAACTATTTTCTCTTATGCTAAAATAATTTTTCCAAAAAAGTTTAGCTTTTTCAGGAAATTTATCTTTTATAAAATTCATTTGCTATAAAATTACAATATTACAAATTGCAACTCTCTGTAGATTATTTTCTCAAAATTATTTGGTTAAATAAGCTTTATAAAAATAGAAAAAAACTTATAACAACTTTTTAGTAAGAATTATTTTCAAAATAAGAAAACTTTATATAAATTGGTTGCATTCAATAAATGGATTTTTTTGCCGGAAATAAGGATGAGAAAAAGGATACACAAACAATACAAACAATTTTTTTATTTATTTTTTGTTTATGTTTCCTGTTTCACAATGTTAATAAAATATATATACAGATAGATAGATAATAGTATTAAGGATATAGTTAGGCAATATTTTAAGGGCAAAATTATTTGAAAATTCACTTTTATTTATAATACTTTGTGTAGTTAATATTATTTGCTTAATGCATATTGTGTAGGTGACTTGAAATCACGAAAACTTTATATATATTAAGAAAATTTGTTATTTAAATATTTGCTTAGCAAAAGTTTTAGGTTGTACTTCCGAATAGCGGGCGTGAGCTTTCGGGATGACGTCATCACCAAGGGGTACTATCGGCCGGCGCAGTGAAATAAGGCAGCGGGAAATAAGGCCGCGATAGGTTTTTTGTTGCGGTCTTATTTCATTTTGAAAAATGAAATAAGGCCGCGAAAAAATCCTCGCGGTCTTATTTCATTTTGAAAAATGAAATAAGACCGCATAAAATTCCTCGCGGCCTTATTTCGTTTTGAAAAATGAAATAAGACCGCGACAAAAAAAAAAATTAATCGGAGGGTTAATTTCATTTTGAAAAATGAAATAAGGCCGCAAGGATTTTTTCGCGGCCTTATTTCATTTTGAAAAACGAAATAAGGCCGCGTAATCTTGTGAGGTGAGAACACAGGGCAGAGGGCAGCAGGGCGGTGATATGAATTTCAATAATTTTTCTATTTCAAAACCAAAGTATTTAAAGTATTTAAAGAATTTTCAAAATTAATAAATAATAATAAATATATAAATCAGTATTGTAATTGTATGATATACTCGTATGTACTTTGATATATTATAAATTATTTATTTTCGATTATTTTTGCATATCGCGTAAATAATTTACACAAAGGATAACCCTACTATAATATACATAAAATATATAATGTTTGACGGTAATAAATTTCGATATAATGTCCTGTTAGTAAAATACATATTACATTCTTTTATTTAAAATGGAATATTTTTTGTGGTTTTTGAGGTTTTAATAAATAAATATTTTCATTGTATTTATTAGTTTCGACTTCAATTAGTAAACATTCTTTTTTTGTAATACCTACCATCTATTTGAAATTGGCACTTACATGTAAGTAAATTTGTTCAATTTTAAAAATGAAACTTTTATTGTCATGCATACCATAGCTTAATATTTTAAATGAATATCATAGTCTGTTTGATTATTTTCCAATTATTTAAATAATATCACGAATATATAAACAATAATATGAAGATGTTATGTACATACAAGAACTTAGTACAAATTTCATAATACTTACAAAGGACTTTTTTCTTTCTTCGTTAATTTGTAAACTTTGGATAAAATTATTTTATTGAAAAGTTCTTGTGTTCATAGTAAGTAATTAGAGTGCAGTTTGCAACAAAAAAATAAAGAAAAAAGAAAAAAAAAAAGGAAGCAATTAAATATGATTTATGAGTGAAAGGTACATAAAGTGTAGGTGAGTACTGTTAGCTGTTAGATATTCAGTTTTTTTTTTTTATAAATTTCATTGTGGTCTATGAAAATTTACTTTGTGTACAAAAACTTTAAATTATGCATATAAATTAATTAGGTGCTTTTACATATATATTTATATAAAGTCATACAATTATATACGTAACGTATTTATGTAACTATATATAAACATTTTACTATGCCACAGATACAATGCCAATGTATCTTGTTAATTCATTCTATATTATACATAAAGACTATGAAGAAAATAGAGAGTTGTCTTTTATACTCCTGCAGGATCCATATTAAATTTTTTTTTTTAAGTTGATGGTGCATACGTTTAATTTTAAATTACCAGAAAATTAATAAAAATGCTTTAAAAATATGAAAAAAATCATATAGGTCTTCTATTGTTGGTGGCACACCAAGTCAAATTCTAAAATTCCAGAGACCACATCTTTAAATTACATTAAATCCGCAAAATGATCTAAATCTAGATTAATTGAATTATTTTTTAAATTAAACCATTCAATTTGGACGAAAGATTAATATTATTAGATTTTTAAATTATCTTTTTCTTTTGTTCTTCAGAGAGGATATAATTGATGATTTTTATAAATTAAACATTTCAGAAATTTATCTGTTATGGGAAGTGGAAATAATTTATAATTAATATCTTTTGAAGGTTTCCTTTTTTAATTCACATTTAAATCTATTTTTTACTTTATTTTATAACTAATGTGTTTTGTTTTTATTCAGCAACAAACATTGGGGAGTAATGGGTACTCGACATGGAGAATTGACAAAGACATATATTATTATTTCTACATCATGACAACATAATTTACTAAAATGTCAAATACAAAAGTTGAGGGAGGCTAAAAATATTATAACAAACAATTCTATCATTGACAAAGAATTTATTGTGGTCTGGAAGTCATATCAAACATCAATCGTATTGAAACCCATTTGTCGGTATTTTTGATCATTTTTCACACTGATGATTGTAGTGCCACTAATAAATTTTAAAAGTACGTATACATATAAACATATGAAATTTCCTAGTTCTAGATTCTAGAAGGATTGATAATCTTACTTTGGTTACACATTATTTTAATCGGGATAATTTGAACAACAAAATGTATGTAAAAGTATTATATTTCAATAAAACATCAATTTCATAAAACATAAAGCTTTAATCATTTTTTTTCCTGGCAATAAAAATATTTCTATTGACCTTTATTAAGTAATGTTATAACATGTAAATTGATTGTACTTATATGTATACATGTACAAAGTAAATATTTAATTAAAAAAAAAAAAATCATTTTAAATTTACTCAAATAATGAAAATTATTGATATCAAGAATTAAAGTTAATATCAATTCATTGATTTATTTAAATTTGATTTAATTTGTCATGATTTAATTTCATAAATAAATTTTGAATTTTGTGGTAAGAAATATTTTAAATTATTTTTTTCGAAAAATAAAATAAAAATTCATTAAATTTCATCAAAATGTCAGGAAAATTTGTTTCTCGTCGAACTAAAAAACCATTTCCAATTTTCTCCTATACAAAGAATTTAATAATTTATTTTATGTACGCCGATCTTAAAATTAAATTTTTATAAAACAAATATTTTTTTTCTCTTTGTAGAAAATTAATTTTTTTCCCTGTTAAGGTATGTTATATATCATTTTTTAATTCAAGAACAAGGAATCCTTTTATGAAATTTTCAATAACTAAGTACAGTAGGTATTTATTAAATTTCCTCATCGTTCTGTTTTTCGACTGATTTTTATTCTGCCGTTCTTCTGGTTCAATATCTGTCTGTTCATACCACAGCTCTGGGGTTGAGATATGTTGCTGCTTTGTTAATATAGAATTTCAGAAAGAGATATCTCTCTCTAAATTCTAGTTTTTATACCGTTTTCATCAATAATTGATGAACGTTTATTTAGCTTTTCAACTTTATATCCTACATAAAAATGTTTGAAATTACTAATTAGCTGTACTAATCCTCTTAGGACCATTGGAATTCAACATTTACGTAATCTTGTTCACTTCCTTAGTTATGAGACTTTACGCTTTCGAGTTTTGGAATCAATATATCTAGACTAGCTAAAAATTAAAATTATTTTTATATAATTGTGCAATTTTCACATATTTATAATTTTAAAATTTTTTTTTAAATTTTAATTTATTTTCTTTAAAATACTGGTATATAGATGCCGATTAGAAGAGCCTGAAAATATTGTTTGTGATTCAAGCTGGAGCTGAAGGCGGAATTCGATAAAAATTGGTAAATGGATAGAGAGTAATTGAATAAATGTTATTAAAAAAACATTTAAATGTAAATGTTGACAACTTTTATATTCCAAAAGTATCATTATATACAAATTTCACAATCAGAATCTGTTTGATAATAAAAAATATTGTTGATAAAATTATAGTTCTGTTTATATATTTTATTGCTTTTTCTTTTTTTTTTATGAAAAAGATTAAACATTTTTTTCCACTAAAATCTGTTTTATTTATTATTCCCCAACATATTAGTTTTCTTTTTGTTTTTTATCATTTGCATTTCAAATCCTTATATGCAAAAAACACAAACTAATTCTATTATGTTTACTTTTCAGTAGTAAAGAGAACGACCAACAGAATTTACTTATTTTTTAACATAATTGCTTGTTTATTTTTATGGTGTTGTCTTAATACATGTATCTAGTAGTTAATACTGCAACTGTTTCCGTTGTAAACAAACAGAATATGATATTAATTTATAAGCGAGTCGCACTACAATGACATAGCCACTTTTTAGGTGGCTATTTTAAATGTGTTCACTCTTTTATATTTTGACGTTGAAAAAGAAAAAAAAAAAAAACTAAAAATTTTAAAAATAAAATTTCAAAATTTTGTTCCTAATTTTTTTATGAAATTTTTGTTGTTTATTTTTTTTACACATTTCTTGTCACATAATTTTTTTTTTTTTGACAAAAATAAACAGTTTGGGAATCTCCAAATAGAAATTTTTAGTCTATTTTTTGTATGGAAAAAGCCACAAAACAGCCACAACGATGATGGCTTTTTCAAAAAGCCATTAAAAAGCCGAAGTGTGACAGCCTTATTAGGATTTAAGAATTTATTATCAAATTTAAAACTATAAATTTAAAGAATTTTATTTTAGTTTATATAAAAAAATTATATCATTTAGGGAAGTTATAAACTTTGTCAATAATAAAACAAAGATAAACGGATTAAAGTTCAATTAAAAAAAAAAGTTTTCTTCTTGGTTTATTTTTATTAAGTTTAGAGTTGCATTTTGTATCTTAATCTTTTTGCAGTTATAATTTCGAACATATACTTAGTGATCTTGTAAATTTACTCTGAGAGTTTACTAATAATTTTTTGTTATATATTTCGGCCATAATTTTGACTGACAAAACAAAATACCCGGATTGGAATTTCTTATTTCATACAGAACAATCATTATCCAGATTTTATTTTTGATTATTTGTAACACAGGAAAGGTAAACCTGAAAATTGTTTATTATTAGTTATTACATATTTACTTTTCTTTAAATTTTTCATTAAATTTAATTTTTAAATATGCATATAGAAGTCTTCTTTTGAATGACAAAACATGTGGAGTTAAAAAAAAAGTTAAAACAACACCAATAGGAGTCATGTGAATGCACATAACAATTAAGATAGATAGAAGTTAATCATCAACAACATTATTATCATCCTTGCTGATTTTATACATAATTTCCTTTCAACGTATACTATAATAAGTATAGTGTTTGTATTATATATCTCTAAATCCTATTATCAGCTCTAAATCCTATTATCAAATTAATCAAGGTATTATGAAAGTGGTATTTAATTAAAAATGTTAAATGCAAAAAATATTCAATTTATTTATATCAACAACTGAAATCAGTTTTTCATGTTTCATGAAATAAAAAACGAATTAATTAATATGAAATTAATCCAGAAAGACTTTGTGCTTATCATATCTGGGTGTGAGAAAAAGAATGAGTGTAAACTTAATATAACGAATTCCCTTAAGCTTAGGTAAGCTTCTCTTTCGATCTACCAAATTCCAAAATACATCATAAAGTTTCAAATTCTCGAATATCTAATTATTTTTATTTCAAATTTAATATTTTTGATAATAAATAAAAAAATCTGAAATTATTTGTGAATATTATAATGATGATGATATTCTAAGTATAAGGAAATTACTAAATAAAATAAGTTAATAAAATAAGGAAAACTTTCATGAATTTATAATAAATTAGTTTTAAAATTAAATTTCCGGGTAAAATTAAGTATTATCGTATGAAGGAAATTAATTCTATGATTTAAAATAATATGTAGGAGGAAGAATATGCAAATAAATGTACATTTCATTTATATATGAAAATTATTTATTCGTATGCATATTTTCTTCTTCTGGGAAAATCTCTTTTTATCATAATTTAGATCTATTTAACAAATTAAAAGTATTTATCATTTCAAACATAACAGTTAATTTAATTTTATATCCAATTCAAAATAATTTTCTCTGAAGTAATTTAATATTTTAATTAAATTTTTCTTTTTTGAAATTGAAATGTTGAAATGTTGTCCACTCCACATTTAGTATAACATAATAAACAACTCATAATAAACACTATTTGTGTTGACACATAAACGTACTTTTATAGTTTCATGAGGGAATTGAAAAATAAACGAATGTATTAAACAATTTAAAGAATTGAAAATTATAATATTTTGCTTACGATAATTTTACTAAAAGATATAATTGTAAAAAATCTGCTATGCATTGAAATATTTTTTTGTTGTTGTTTTTTTTGTTTTTCCTGAATATTGTAATTAAATTTCCTTACAAAAACAAAGAAATCTTTTCATTTAAATTAATATTTAAGCCAACCGAAAAAAAATATGTATGGTTATTTAAATTGATATGGTCTTCTAGAATCTAGATAATATCCATAAAGTTAACAAGAAATATGTAAATTTTATTAATAATTTTAGTCTGTCATTGAAATTGTTTTATTAATTACAATTTCAAGATTAACATAAGTTTTCTATATTTCGTACTTTCAGTTGAATTAATTCTTGCTAAAAGTGTTGAGATTGAAAGAGCGTTGATCGGCTAATATTGGTGTCGGCGCACATATTGAACTAAAGTTTTTGCGCACATCACTTTTATGTATGACATTTATTTTTATTCTAAAAAACCTTTTTTTCCTGAAGCTGTATTTCTAATTTTTCTAATTACTTTAATAATAAAATTATTATTTGTCCAAAATACAAATTGAGCATTTTGAACTCAAATATTATTTAGAAGGAATTTCAGCAAAAGTTTTCAACAGGTTATGGGCCCAGACAGCCGAATCTGCGGTAATTGAATATTTAAGTTTAAAATTGAATAATTTTTGAATTGAAATTAAAATGGCGGAAAAAGCGGCGTCTTTCTTTTTAGAAAAATTAAATAATAAGAATTATGCGACTTGGAGTTTTAGAATGAAAATATTTTTGCAAAAGGAAGATTGCTGGGATGTCATTACTGAGGATGCACCTAATCCAGTTACAAATGAATGGTCCAGCATGAATAAGAAGGCTTTGCATAATATTGTTTTGTGTCTTGAAAATGATCAGTTGGTTCATGTTAAAAAATCTGAAACGGCAAGAGATGCATGGACGTCTTTGAAGCAATATCATTCGAAATCAACTTTATCAAGTAGAATCAGATTGACGAAAAAATTATATAAAGCGGAACTTCCTAAAGGTGGTAATATGGAACAGCATTTACAACAATTGTTTGAGTGGATCGATGAACTACGTGAGATGGGTGGTAAAATGGAAGATAAGGCTGTTGTTACAATTTTATTAACAAGCGTTAATGATGATTATGATACATTGATCACAGCATTAGAAGCACGAGATTTAAATGAGCTTAAGCTGGAGTTTGTTCGTTCCAAATTGCTCGAAGAATGGGAAAAGCATGATAAAAAAGGACAGCATAAAGAAACTGCATTGGTATTTAGTAATAAATCAGATAAGAAGTGTTATTTTTGTAAAAAGGATGGCCACTTTAGAAATAAATGTGAAGATTATCGAAAGTGGTTAGAAAAGAAGAGATCAGATTTAGATAGTGATTCAAAATCAGTTAAAGTGACTCAACTGGAAGAAAATTTAGTTTTAACAACATCAAGTGCATCTAAAAATGGATGGTATTTAGATTCTGGAGCGTCAGTACACATTTGCAAAGATATTCAACTTTTTGTAGAGTTTAGTTCTACAGTTAAGAAGGAGATTGTAAGTGTAAGTGGAGAAAAATTGGAGGCTGCTGGAATCGGTTGTGTAGAAATTTGGTTTGCTGGTTGTGATGGTTACAGAAAAGTTACGATATCCAATGTTGTATATTTACCTCAGGCCGATATGAATTTGTTGTCTGTTTTGAAGTTATCTGAAAAGGGTTGCCGTGTTGAATTTATTGGTAATAAATGTTCTGTTTATTATAATGATTTTGAAATTACAGCTTGTGAAATAGTAAATGGTTTGTACATGATTCGTGAATACTGTAAAGTTATGTTGGCAGGTGAAAGTAAATTGAATGTAAAAATGTGTGTACATGAATGGCATCGTCGATTAGGTCACAGAGAAATTAAAGCTATAAAACAAATGAAAAAATACGATTTAAATTTTGCAGAATGTGATTGCAACAATATTTGCGAGTGTTGCATAAAAGGTAAAATGGCAAGAACTCCGTTTCCAAATAAATCTCAATCATATTCAACAGAAGTTTTAGATTTAATCCATTCTGACGTGTGTGGACCAATCGAATCAGAATCTTGCAGTGGATTAAAATATTTTGTAACTTTTATAGATGATTTTAGTCGTTATTCAACGTTATATTTTTTGCGAAGAAAATCTGAAGTTAAAGAAAAATTGGTTGAATTTGTAGAAAGTGTCAAAAATAAGTTTAATCGAAAACCAAGAATATTGCGATCAGATCTAGGTGGTGAATATACGGGTGATGAAATCCAAAGTTACTTGAGAAAAGAAGGAATTGGATTTCAGCATACAGTAGGCTATTCTCCAGCTCAAAATGGAGTATCTGAACGAAAAAACCGTTACCTTGTAGAATCTGCTAGATGCATGTTGATAGAGTCCAATTTGAATAAATGTTTTTGGGCAGAAGCTGTTAATACAGCTAACTACGTTCAAAATAGAATTATTACTAGATCAATAGATTGTACTCCATACGAACGTTGGTATAATAAAATTCCAAAATTTAACCATCTTCAAGTTTTTGGTAGTGTCGCTTATGCGTGGATTCCTGGTCAAAAAAGGAAGAAACTGGATGAAAAAGCAGAACGACTGGTGTTTGTTGGCTATGATGATAAAGCTAAGGGTTATCGGTTGGCAAATATTGAAACTAATAAAATTAAAATTAGTAGAGATGTTAAATTTTTAAATCAATGCGTTCCAAAAGAAACAATACTTGAAGGTCCAAATTTAATTGAAATCGAATATTGTGAAAATTCTGAAAATGATAATGACTCATCAGCTGAAGAAATTGATAACAATAATGAGGAAGAAATTGAATTTAATGAAGAGAGTGAAATCATTGACGAATTACCGGAAGAAATGTCAAATTCAGGTAATTTAAGAAAGTCTAATCGTACTAATTTTGGTTGTCGTCCTAGATATCTGAATGATTATGTCAACAGTGCTTCTGTAGTTCAGGAGGAGCCAAAATCCTATGAAGAGGCTTTAACAAGACCTGATGCTGACAAATGGTTGATTGCAATGTTAGATGAGATGAATTCAATCAAAATGAATAATACTTACGACCTTGTAGATCTGCCACATGATAGACAAGCGATTGGTTCAAAATGGGTATTCAAATTAAAAAGAGATGTTTCGGGCAATATTTCCAAGTATAAAGCACGTCTTGTTGCACAGGGGTACAGCCAGAAATTCGGAACGGATTACGATGAAGTTTTTGCTCCTGTGGTTAGGATTACAACATTTCGAATATTATTATCAGTTGCTGCACAGATGGACATGATAGTCAAACATTATGATATAAAAAACTGCATTTCTTAATGGTCATATTGATGAAACAATATATATGAAACAACCTCCAGGGTTTGCAGATGGTAGTAAAGTATGTCAATTAAAGAAAGGGCTATATGGACTAAAACAAGCAGCAAGGTCGTGGAATTTAGCAATTCATAAAGTTCTTATTGAAAATAATTTTAAACAAAGCAAAATAGATAAATGTTTATATAAAATTAATGTTGAAAGCCAACCATGCTATATTCTGATTTATGTCGATGATTTGATTATTGCAAGCTCAAATGTGAAATTTGTTGATGAAATTGGTTCCATAATTGCGTCGAAATTCGAAATGATTGATCTTGGTAAAATAAGATTTTTTCTGGGCATTGAAATTGAAACTAATAAAGATGGTAACTATTTTATAAATCAAGGAAATTATATTAGAAAAATTATAGAATGTGCTGGTTTAAAAGATGCAAAATGTTCATCAATTCCATTGGACACTGGTTATGAAAAAATTAATAATAGTAAAGATATGAAAAATAATAAGATATATCAAAAATTAATTGGTCAGGTTTTATACGTGGCAACTAATACAAGACCTGATATTTCAGCGAGTGTGTCGATTTTAAGCCAAAGAGTAAATAAGCCCACAGAAAATGATTTAAATGAATTAAAAAGATTGATACGTTATTTGAAAGGAACAGCTGATCTTAAGCTTCAAATAAGTAATGTTAAAAATAAAATTGGATTGTTAGCTTATTCAGATGCTAATTGGGCTGAAAATCAAAAGGATCGTAAATCTAATAGTGGTTATATTGTTATGCTTAACGGTGGAACAATTTCTTGGGCTTGTAGAAAACAGCAATGTGTATCATTATCTACCACAGAGGCAGAATATGTGGCGTTAGCAGAAGCATCTCAAGAAATTCTACGGGTCAAAAATTTATGTAAAGATTTCAATAGTGATCAAGATGATCCTATTCAAATAAATGTTGATAATCAAAGTTGTTTAAGTTTATTAAATGATCAAAATTTCAGTAACAGAACAAAGCATATCGATACCAAGTACCATTTCGTAAAAGAGTTAAAAAGTAATGGGATAATTGAAGTTAAATATTGCCCATCAGATGATAATGTTGCAGATTTATTGACAAAACCTTTGGGGCCTACAAAATTGAATAAGTTTCGTATTGAGGCTGGATTGATGATCATCGAGGAGGAGTGTTGAGATTGAAAGAGCGTTGATCGGCTAATATTGGTGTCGGCGCACATATTGAACTAAAGTTTTTGCGCACATCACTTTTATGTATGACATTTATTTTTATTCTAAAAAACCTTTTTTTCCTGAAGCTGTATTTCTAATTTTTCTAATTACTTTAATAATAAAATTATTATTTGTCCAAAATACAAATTGAGCATTTTGAACTCAAATATTATTTAGAAGGAATTTCAGCAAAAGTTTTCAACAAAAAGAACAAAGTTAAATTAAATTGAGCAAGTCTTTAATAGATATACATTGATAATATTAAGAAAATTTCAAAGGATTCCGAGGTCTAGAATAGAGAAGAAGATAAGTTTTTTTTTTCTTCAAAATATTAGAAAAAAATTTAACAAATTCTTTCGATACGATATAGATTGATTTTAAACTTTCGATGCTTTGTCTACGACTACGTAATTAGAAAAAATGAAAATAAATGAAATATTTTAATTGGCCATCAAAATTATGTGCCACCAATATTCAACTGTAAAACTAGTACTAGAAGCCACTATTTGTATGTGACGGAATAATTTAATAACCATGGGCGAGTCTTAAATATAGAACAAATGACAACTGACGTAAGGATCTAAATATGAAACGAAATCAAAATTTCCCATTCAATAACGCTGATTTATGTAAATCCATAGATTTTAAATAATTTTGTTTTGGGGTTTGAATATTTGACAGTTAATCGACTGATAACAAATTTTATTATGATTGTGGGTGTTAAAGTAAAATTTTATGTTGCATCATAAATTACCTAATGAAAAATGCTATTTTATTTAAGAACTTATTTAAACATTTTCATATTCAAAAGTTTTGTCTCAATTATAAATCTTATTTGTTTTGTCTACAGCCAGAATTATTCCCTATGGAATTATAAAATTTATTTTACACAAAAGACCTATCACAATTTTGCCCCACACAATGTTCTCATTTTGCATAATTTTACACAAACATAAAAATCATAAGGGTTGGAGTTTTGTGAAATAATTTCTGAAAGAAAGGTGGAACGATGTTTTTGTACAATTATATTGTCTTTAGATGAAAATTGGTTTATGAGTATACGGTCAAATTGTTCGTATACCTTAAAGAATTTTAAATATGGGAAACATTTTAAAATCGAAACCTGAAGGGCCCCATATCATTTATAACAAACTAATTGAACTGTCTGTTGTTCTATATCTGCAATAGATCTTCAATTTTATTCTTCTATATTTTAATTTGTACAAATATTGTACTTCTGGTGACCAGGGCTTAAAATTGCATTTTTATATCTAAGGGTAATGACATATTATTCAGTATATAACATTAATATAATAATTTGAATAAAACAACTTTAATGAGAGCACTATAGCAATTTTAAATATCCTCATTTATTATATTTGTTATATAGAACTATGAATTACTCAATAGCCGCATTGTTCTTATTTAACAAAATTCTATAGCATATGACTTAAAATAAGAGGTAGGTTCATTGGCAAGTAAAACCAGAATGGCAGATATAGTTCAATAATGAGCCTGTTTTATTGTCATTACAATTATACATTGCAATCAATAAGAAAATTTCTTAAAATATATGTAAATTGCATAATCAAAACACATTTTTTTATTATCTTAAAGAACATTTTTTATGCAGACATATAAATTTCATAAAACATTCAGGAAGTATCATAAAAAGATGGAATATTTAAATTTCCTTAAGAAATAAATATATTTTTTTTTTAAATTATTAATTTATTAAAAAAGATATATATATTATTTATGTGCAGTACATTGTACAATGTACATGTGCTAACAACTTAAACCTTGATTATTTGATATATGTATATGTATTTAGAAATCTAGAGAAGAGATGCGTACAAATAATTTTTAAAATTTTAGTTTTAATATTTGGAAACTGAATTTTTAAAGTTAGAAATTAAGAAAATATATTTTGTAAGAGGCATATTTCAGAACGTTAGACAATTTTTTTAATATGCGCCATTAGCTTTGTCTTTGGCATTATTTTTTTTAAATGTCATTATATGCGATGGAAAAATTTTATTATGAATATCTCCTGTTAAACCCAGAAATAATTCGCTAAATTTAATAAGAATAACATTTGGCTAAATCATTACTATTTCCTTTCATTTTACTTCATTTACAAAATAATTAAAATAAATTTTAATTTTTTTTTTTTATTACCCTCTTCATTAATTCAGATGCAAACAAAACTAAGTCATGCATAATTCATAACTCAGAAATAGATAAAAAAAATTTCAGAAAATACATTGTTTATTATTTTTTCAAATTTTATATGTTTTTAAATTATGATATTTTTTTATTGCAACCAGTTCAAACAGTTTATTTTCCTATCAATCAAATTAAGTACTTTTATTGACGAAAAAAGTAATTATATATTAATTTATAATTAAACTATTAATTTATTACTTAAACTATTAGATTTTTATTTACATCTTATATATATACCTATGTATATAAAATTGGCAGTTTCTGTCATCTTAAACACGTAAATTACATAAGAAAATCTCAACAATTCAACAATTGGGTGGCTCTTGAAGCGTTTTATATATACTATATGCTATATTAGTATATACTCTATTTAACTAAATATATTCCAATTCGATTTGGTGTATCCAATACTGAAAATATTAAGCTAAAAACTGTTTATCAATTTCATTAGCTGCTGGAAATCATTCGATCACTATTTCAAGTATAAATTCTTATTATACACAATTTAATACACAATCAATTTTAAATACATTTTTTTTTTTAAATTTTAAAGTAAATTCTCATTTTTAATATTCATTGAGAGTGGGGTGATGAAGAGTAATAAATGATGTCCACTGCACACATAAAAAATTTCTTTTATTTATATAATAAAAATATGTATATATTTTCATTCATTGGGATTATCCCAGAAAATTAATGGCCAATAATTTATTAATGCTTTCCTAAATCAAAATAAATTAGGTAACTATTTTATTTTTTATGTTGTAATGGCTTGTGTATATATTTATTTCCGTAAAACATTTATATTAACAAGAACATGAAAAAAAATAAAAATAGTAGCCACATTGTAAAATATTAAGGTTAGTAATATTATAGGGAAGTTCAACTTCAACCATCTACAATTAATATGAATGAAATAAAAAATATGTTATACATATTTATTTATTTTTATTATTATTTATTTTATTTTACTTATTTTTTTAATTTCTTCTATTTAATATCTTTTTTTTTTAAATTTCTTTTTTCATTTTTTTTCTCTTTTTGTTCGGGCTTCGAACCTCGATCTTTGTAGCATTCCAATCCAAAATTTTTCTAGCACTTAGGTATAGGTTTACAATTTTTTGATCTATGAAAAATTGAAAATATAAATTCTAAATTTCTGATGTAGCTCAAAATAATAAAAATTATTTCTTTAATGCATAATTTATTTACAAACAAATTTGAATAATATGTTCCCAATTGTGGTTTTTAACAAAAATCTATTCTTTTTGTCAATAATTGGGAGGAAAAATCCGAAAATTATACATTCATCCTGACTTGCGTTTATAGTTACATCTACATTTATAGTTACTTTCAATCACTTTTTGAAATTTTCTTATAGTTGGCAACAATCTTTTTTGTCAAATTCGAGTCAAAACGAAAAAAAAAAAAACAAAATAAAATTGATAAAAAGCGAGATAAAAAGTCAAAATTTTCAACAACAAAAACTTTTTCTCGTTCTCAATTTTTTTTTTATAGATCATCAAATTCCAGTTCTCATCAAATTTTGTAATGCGAACGGCAACTTGTTTTCCGGAATATAAGTGGAATTTAAATTTGAATGCTATCAAGGTATAAATTGAAGTTTTTTTTATAATAGACATTATCAGGGATGAGAAGAAGAAAAAAACATAGAAAACTTTTTACACATTATGTGACTGCAAAAATATTTACTTATAATCTCTAATCCAAAAAAAAGCCACATCCACCTGTACCATATATCCAACAATTTATCCTCTTAAATTTATTTGTTTATAAAATTATTATATACCAACCAAATTGAATTTGAATTGTAGTTATTATTAAATTTTATAGAAAAAAAAATTAAATAAACAGATTCATTTTTGTTTGCCTATGAGATAACAAAACTTTCCTTTTAATTCCCATCCGATAAGGGGCTGTTCACAAATTACGTAACGGCCTAGGGGGGAGAGGGGGGTTTGAAAATTTGTTACGGATTGTTACGGGGGGGGGGGAGGGGTGTTTATAAAAATGTTATGTAACCAAATTTCCTCCTTTTTATAAAAAAAATTACACTAAATATAATATTAATGCACGCTAAAAAAAACTTAAGTTATAATGAATTTTGTTTTGTTTGTTTGTTCGAATAAAAAAATTGTTCAAAAAGTAATTTAAAAAGTGTTTAACTTTTGTTACGTTATTCTTCTTTGGGGGGGGGGGGGGGGGGGGGTCTTCGGAATTTGTTACGATCTGTTACTATGAGGGGGGGGGGGGTTAAAAAACGGCAAAAAAAGCGTTACGTAATATGTGAACAGTCCCTAAGCAAACAACAAATAAAAATATTTACTTTTTATATCTATATCTCTGCAGTTTGCCAGAATTTTCATACTACACTTGTTTTTATTGCTCTTTTATGTAAAAACTTTATTTGAATGTGAAGGAAAAATTTATAAAACTAAATTTTTATAGAAAATTTTGTTAATTTTTATTATTGGCAATAATATTTAGCTTTAATAAAGTAAGAGTAAAAAAAGGATTTTGTCTGTAAGGAAAAGAGAAATGTATTTGAATGAACAATTTTTGCGGATAAATTTCGATACGTAATATTTTATTCAAATATTTTTAATTTGCCGCATTCTCATATGAATTATGAAGCAATGACGAATATGATAGTGGGTAAAGCCTAAATATGATTCAATTTTTCAGACAGGAAGTGCAAAAATATTTTATATTTTTTTATATCAAAAAAATTTGAGATGATAAATTCTAATATTGCATATAAGAAGTATGTATGATTAAAGGATATAGAAACATTAAAACAAAATATTTCTTTTCTTATTATTTGTATTGTAAGAAAAAATTTATATTGCAAGAAAGTTTTTCTTTATACACTATTTTAAATTCCAATTAATATCGTTGCAAATATTTAACTTTTAAATTAGAAAAACAATAATTTATAATTTTAAGTTTTCCCATTCTTGAAATTATTTTTGAAACCGTGGTATGTTGAATAATAAAATAAAAACTTTGGCACTTTTTATTATTTTTAAATTTGCTTTGACTATGCAAACCTCCAAATTTTTGTAAATTTTTAATATAATTTTTCATACAATCTCTTGATATACGTTACTAAGTATGATCCAAATAAGAAAATTATATAAAAGGAAGCAGCAGTAATTAAATACAAGCATTTTCAATTGAGTTTTGTTTAATGAACCTTCTTCTTGTTTATAAAAATCTATAAAAATTTATATGAAATAATAATTTTGCAATTATTTTATTTGTTTTTTCATTTCCCAAAAAGAAAATGAAGGAAAACCTAATTTATTTTTAAAAATTCTACATTTTTAAAAAAAAGTATAACAAAGATAAAGCCCTTGTTCTAAAAAAACTAACAAAAAAAATTATTTATGGAAAGTGTATGAAAATCCTGTTTTGTGTGCATTTCATACTGTTTGTTTTTTTCTGTTTTTTTTTTTTGAAGAAAAAGCATAAAATTTTCTTTATTCAATTGTATAAAGGTTTCCACATAAATATAAATTTTAAATTTTTGGTCTTGTTGATAGTATATAATTTGAATAGAAAACATAATATAAAATTTGTTTTATGTATAGAATTTTATAGTTTATACTTTGACGTTATACCTTATAATGCATTGGTGCTAAAAATTGTTATTTATATTTAAAGAATTTCATACTTATAATAATTATTACATAAACTATTGTGGTAGTAAAATGTAAGAAAGTTTTTCGTTATTAGGATTTTTAGTATAAAATTTTGTATATACATACACAAAAATATATATTATGATTTCTATTTACTTATTTTGGATTAATAAAATCTTATGAAAAGAACGAATAATTTTCCACAACCATATCTCGTCCCTGAGATCAGAACTATTCTAAGTCCAAAATTGAAAATTTTACAGTAGAGCCATTTTAAGATTAAAAACTGTTTATTTGTTTAAGAAAGTTATGTATGCCAAAAAGTTTATTCTACATTTTGAGAAAAGTTATTCTTCATTTTGAGAGGGGCAATGGATGAAATACCCTGCTTTCAAACTAATTTAATTTCAAATAAGTGGACATACAATTGTTTTGCCGGTAAAAAAAAAAATATTTTGGGCATAGGATTAGTTTGTACTTACCTATGTTTCCTTTTTCAATCATTTTGAGAGGGGCAATGGATGAAATACCCTGCTTTCAAACTAATTAAATTTCAAATAAGTGGACATACAATTGTTTTGCCGGTAAAAAAAAAAATATTTTGGGCATACGATTAGTTTGTACTTACCTATGTTTTGATCACGAAAAACAATTTAAACAAACACGTGTTTTTGCACACACATCAGAAACCGTATTGACTATAGCTAATAAGTAAATAAAACAGTTTTTGAAAAAAATGGACTTAGAATAGTTCTGATCTCAGGGGACGATCTGTATAGTATCCAAATGAAAATTATTATGGGCCAGACAAACTATACATATGTGATCCGCATATTATGTTAAATAACATTATTTCAAAAAAAAAAACTAATTAAATTTTAAAATAAACATGCTCCTACATTAAATTAAAAATTATAAAAACATTTAAAAACCCTAATTAAATACAAAATAAAATGTGATTTATATTTAAATTAAGTTGTTTTGGTTAAATTTTAACGTCATTTTCATACTTATGGAATAAATTTTGGCACTACTTGTGTAGATTTAATATTCCTAAAATTATGCAATGTATCGCATTTCTTTTATTCAAGTATTTTTTTTTCTGTTTTGTTTAAAGTTACGAATGATACATAAAAATAAAATAAAATTGCATATATAGGGCGATTCATAATAAAATTAATGACATTAAATTGTACACTACCAATGAAAATGATAAATTGAATGGTAGTTAAGTAAAGATAAGTTAAGTTTATTTATTTATTTATTTATTTATTTTATTTCAATAACTTAATATTATGTTTAGTACTTTAGTAGTATATATAAGCAGTGGTGATATTCGAAAATTTTAACAACCGGTACGCTTAAAAAAAATATTATTCAATATTTATTTATACATATAAAAAATATTTATTCACGTAAGAAAAAAAATGTAATTAAATAATGTCCAAATAAAATTTTCGTTATGGCACGGGACAATTGGAGCAGAATCTTTAACCCGTTTGTCACTTGCCAGATGATGCCCTTGTCGCAACCAAAATTTAACATGTATCAAAATCTTCCATTGGTTTGCCCATTAAATTTAGCGTCATTAAATGAGTGGTAGTTTTAATTAATAAAGAATTTCTCTTATCATAAATTATATTATTCATTGTGCTGAATCTTCTTTCAGGTTCGAAGGAATTGACAGCAATTACATTTAAAATTCTTTTAGCTCTCATAATAGTTTTATAATAAGTTTTATTTTCGTGTTATTTTTAACGTCTGTGTTATTTATTAATTGTGTGTAAATTTTTGACCAATTAAATCAGACAAACTATTAAATTTTTAAAAAAGAAATTTATTCTTTATTAAACATTAGTTTTTATAATTAATTTATTGGACGTTTCGATGTTTGGTTCACATCCTCATCAGAAATGTTTGTTATTTTTTATTTATTTTTTCTGTAAAAATAAATAAAAAAATACAGAAAAAATAAATAAAAAATACTAACAAAAATTTCTGATGAGGATGTGAACCAAACATCGAAACGTCAAATAAATTAATTATAAAAACTAATGTTTAATAAATAATTTTTTTTTTTTTAAATTTAATAGTTTGTCTGATTTAATTTGCCAAAAATTTACACAAAGTTTTATTTTCTATATCTCGCATATCAACAAAATCTCGAAATTCAGTTACTGGAATGATGTATTTGGTTATTTTATTTAACTGCTTTAATATATTTTCACCTTCAATCCATGGTGCTTCAACAATATTAACCAGCAATGTTTCTGGATTTAATATATTATAGCAATTTAACATTTTTTTTGTTAATTTGGTCCGTAAAATAGTTTCAATATCACGAAATACACAAAAAATCAATCATTTTTTAACTTTAAAACATTGTTAAACAAAAACATAATATACAACAACCGGTACGGAAAATTTTGAAAATTTTAACAACCGGTACGGGCGTACCGCCCCGAACCGGCTGAATATCACCACTGTGTAAGTCTTTTTTAAAATAATTAGATTTTGTTGGATATTGAAATATGTTAAAGTAACAAATTTCCTTGCCATCAATTGAGCATTTGACGAAAGAGACAAAAAATAAATAAAAAAATACAGAAAAAATAAATAAAAAATACTAACAAAAATTTCTGATGAGGATGTGAACCAAACATCGAAACGTCAAATAAATTAATTATAAAAACTAATGTTTAATAAATAATTTTTTTTTTTTTAAATTTAATAGTTTGTCTGATTTAATTTGCCAAAAATTTACACAAAGTTTTATTTTCTATATCTCGCATATCAACAAAATCTCGAAATTCGGTTACTGGAATGATGTATTTGGTTATTTTATTTAACTGCTTTAACATATTTTCACCTTCAATCCATGGTGCTTCAACAATATTAACCAGCAATGTTTCTGGATTTAATATATTATAGCAATTTAACATTTTTTTTGTTAATTTGGTCCGTAAAATAGTTTCAATATCACGAAATACACAAAAAACCAATCATTTTTTAACTTTAAAACAAAAACATAATATACAACAACCGGTACGGAAAATTTTGAAAATTTTAACAACCGGTACGGGCGTACCGCCCCGAACCGGCTGAATATCACCACTGTGTAAGTCTTTTTAAAATAATTAGATTTTGTTGGATATTGAAATATGTTAAAGTAACAAATTTCCTTGCCATCAATTGAGCATTTGACGAAAGAGACAAAGTTTAAGCTAAAAGTTATTTAAAACAAAGAAAAAGAAAATTTAAAAGACGGGCGTGATGAAAAATGAAACTGAAATTTTAAATTAGGTATATAAATAGATAAATCATACTTTGCACACAATACATACGAAAAACATATTTTAATTGAATTCATTCTAAAGAATTTAAATTTTATACAAATTTTATGATGTTAGCAGTAACCAAAACACATTTTATTCCACAACAATTTGTAAAGAATAATAGAACTCGGAAATGCAACTTTGTTTTTCTTTAATTTCCTTAAAAATTAGAAGTAAAATATAGTTTTCAATAATGAAAATAAATGCAAACAAAAACAAAAATTATATTATTGTTCTGTGGAAAATTTAAATAATAGTGCTTCCGAGATTAAGCTATTTACACAGTTAGTGTCCTTTGTTGAAAAAAAACAATGATAAAAAGTGTTTCATTAACGTTTCAAATTTCACTATATATTAAAAAAATAAAAGAAGAATTTCTTGTAAAATGTATTTTGGAGGTAAAAATTAATAAGAAAACTTTGCATTGCAACCAATTTTAAAATAATCATAAAATTTAAGGAAACAATTTTGTTTTAACAAACTTTTAAAATTACTACTTATGTATACTAATCTGTTCCTAATTTTTTTTTGTCCCTAAGGGTGCCTTAGTCGAAATTTAAAAATGCTCAAGAAGTATATTAATAGAAGTATATTAATGATAGAAGTATATTAATACCAAGTCGGACAACTATACATTAAAAAAAATGCGTTAAAGGTTCTTGTACCAATATTCGACTTATATGTGTAAAATTTAAGGAAAGAAACAAAGGTTCATAATTTCAGTCCGAAATTGATAAGCAAATAACAACACATTTATGTAAAAAAACGAAAAACATCCTAATAAAAAATAAAAATACTCCTCAAAGTCCTTATTTGTTTTGCTTTGACACACAGGCATGTTCAAAAAGTATAATTTATTCTTAATATACAATATAATATTTATGTTTCTTTAAATACAAAATTGCATGTTTTGTGTTTTTCTTTTCACATAATTTTTTATTATTGAATGGAATTTCTTTTTCATTCATAAAAAAAAGCTCCAAAGTAAATGAGAGTGCTGGTACCAACCTTTTTGATTAATGGTTTTAAAAGAAGTAAAATACATTTTTTTCTCGATAAAATGAAGCCAATTATGGAAATTAAATCATAATTATATTTAATTGAGGATAAAGTTGTTGATTAATTTGTTGAAAAAAAAATTTGTAACATACAAGTTCTATTCACACGAATTTCACTACATATTTTATTTGCGATTACACGACACATATGTAATTTAATAATAAAAATTTATTGCTAAAATATTTATATTCCTTAGTAAAAATTATGCACTCTCGATTAGTGTATCCAAATTACTCGAGTTTTTGTAATACTCCGTTATTGTAACAAAAAATTGAGCGAGTACTCAGTAACTCGATTACTATACTCCAAACTAAATTAAACTAAAAAATAGGAAAATAAAATTTTAATTTATAGGTTTAATCTTTAATTATAGTTAATTGTATATCACAATAACTCAATCTCAAAGATAAAAATAAAATAATAAATAATACATATTTAATTCATATATGCACTAATAGAACAATACTGCAACTGCAATACTACTAAAACTGTTAAAACTGTTAATTGTTACACCGAAAGGTTTATTTATTTAGGAAATAATATTTAAGGAAAATTAGTGCATTTAACGGTTCTAGTCTCGTTCGATTTCGGATTTTATTTTTCATTGTACCAGCTACAGAAAAGACTCGCTTAGATGCAGTAGTAGATGTCGGTTTATAGTTCATAGCGCGTTGTACAACCTTTCTAGTTGTACGGAATGTATGCCTTAATTGCTGAATTCTTTATCCAAGCTCAAATATCCAGAGTTTTCGTGTTGTGTTTTTGTTGTCGTAAAGGACGTAATACAAGGAAATCCGTGTACCAAAATTCCAATGTTTATTAGGAAATGTTAAAATTAGTTTATTTTGCTTAATAGATAAGTAAAAACTAACTACTCGATTACTCGATGAAATTAACCGGTTGACCGAGTAATGGGAAAATTCTGAAAATCGACGAGTACTCAGTTACTCGATTATCGGGGTTGGACTCACTACTCTCGATAACAACTGTGTTTGTTTTGTTTAAGTCACCTAATTATTCTTCTCTACCTTTAATAAATTCAAAAATTTGTAGGTCATAATCGAATTGAATGACTTTTAGCAGTTCAATTGACGCACCTAAAATTTCTGTGGTATTGTTAAAATTTGCCATAACTTTAATAAAACATTATTTATATATTACACAATAAATATTTGACTTAGAATCAGAGCTTTTTAGCTTAACCATAGAGAGGTTTTCAAACATCTTTTATAATATAAAAAAATTGGTTTGGCCCAAATAAAAATTGAATATTACAATATACAGCCTACATATTTAAAATTCGACAGAAGCAAGCAAACAATCTAAGGGTTTTTTTTGAATTAAAAGAATTAGAAACAAAAAGAGATTGGATATAGTATAATAATTAAATTAAATTTATTTTAAAATTAAAGTTTCTTGATAGCATGAACATTTTATCCTACGAAAATAATATACGAGTAAAGAATTTTTTTCTGGAATTTTATGCACTGTGTGGAAATTAAACAAGTTCATTAAAATTTTGTAAACATAAAATTTTCTTAATAAAAGACTTTTCATGTGTTATTTGACAAAAAAAAAGAAGTGCAAAACAAACAATTTAAATGTGATTTATAATGAAAGATACATGAGGAACTAAAAAAAATTTTTCCGCTGAAAAGTTTAGATTCTTCTGGTCTGTATTACTTCTTTAGCAATTGGTGAAGTGAATTCACGAAATCAGTAAAATATGTGCATTTTTTATACTTGAGTCAGAACTCAGGTGAAAATAAGTTCCAATTATTTAAAGTTGTATTAAAACCAAAAAATTTTAAATATGAAAACTCTTAAAAGAAAAAATTTCTTAAAATAGTTTTTTAGAATGTAGTGGCCTCTGTTCTTTAAAATGAAAACCTATAACGAACTTACTATTTTATTATACGACTATTGATTAAGTCGATTAAAAAGAAGAAAAAATACAAAATGTTCCAAGCGTAGCGAGAATAGCCTGTCTGTTACTCCTAGGGTTTCTGAAAATCCGGTATTTTTATGTCTGTCGGATTCGTTTAATGAATTTTTCAAAACCGCCGGATATCGGATAACCGATCAAAAAAATTTTAAATATAATGAAAACAGTAAATAATGTTTGAATTTAATTTTTATAAATCTTTATTCAATTTTAAATAAAACGATTTTAGAAATACAAGCGCATTCAACGATATATCAGATAATCGCGTGATCTGATTTTGGTGCAGAAATTAGATGATATTGAAAATACTTGCTCAAAATCGGTAGATGTTGGAATGATGTTGGCTTGATGAAACGGTTATCGTGTTTTGTTTACGTTTAACGAAAAAAAAATTTAACGAATATCGTGTTTTGTTTACGTTTAACGAATATTGGATTTGAATGTTCAAGAAATTTGGAATTTTATAGGCAACTAATTTCAAAAAAAAAATTTAAAAATTAGTTAACGGATATCGTATACTTTTAGCGGATATCGGATTCGAAGACATGAGAAGAAAACCGCGGACTTTCGGATTCGGGTTTTCCGGTTCAGAAACCCTTTACTCTACTCCCATCCCAAGAGTCCCAAGGTATAAAAATTTCACTTAAGAAGAAAAAAACACCAATATTAATCCAAAAATCTGTAATTATAAATCTGCAAAGTGGCCTAGCACCTAGATAAATTTTTTCTTTCCAATATTGACGTTTGGACAGATTAATCAATTTTGTTGTTTTGTAAGATTACATCACTCCTCACCGTAACTTTTCAAAACGTAAACAAAAATAAAAAATAAAAATTGATAATATTCTGTTTCCGTTTCGAAATAATAATTAAAAATCAGCAGTAAAATTATTTAATTTGTTCAGAAACAGTCTGTTTAAAAGTAAACAAAAAAAAATCAAATACAATTTACTTTTGATATTTAAAATTCCTTATCAATCTTGTTTTTTAAATAAACAATCAGATACATTATTTGCGAAATTAAATATAAATAATTTCTATAGTCATCAAAAAACATTAAAAAATTCTGTGAATTTTCAAAATTGATACAAAAGAATTTTACAACTTGTTGGTAATTAAAATTATATGTTCTAATTAAAAAAAAATTTAATAAAATTTGTAAATACAATCTAGCTATTAAAAAAGATTTTCAAGTTCAAGTTTTTTTCTTTTTGGCACGCAGCAATGAACATCTAAATATAATTATCTACGATTTCAAATCATATATTAGCTTAAAATTAGATTTAAGTCTAGATTACATCGGTTGAATGTACGAAGATATTTCTTATTATTTTATATTTAAGAAAAAATTAAATTAAATTTCCTTCTATAAGAAAGAACAAGTCAACAAAGAGTAATTAATGTACATAAGTATATGTTATATTACAATTTTAAATTATCCTTATTTGGAGAAACAAAGTTTCTACATGTTTTCAAACATTTTTTTTCGAATCATCTCAGTATTTTCTATAAATTTGATTTTCATTACTGTTGAGCATGTTGTTGATATAATGTTTAATTTGAGTGTATCTGCAGAGAACATTATCATTAGAGACCGATGCTTTAGAAAAGAATTACTTATGTAATCTCATGGGGCATTTCAAAAATAACCTCTCAGATTTCCAATTCCAATATCCTTATCGTTTTAAACAAAAAATAATTTTGAAATCTATATATAAATAAAGTCACCCTTTATTTGAAAATTTGAATGAATTAGTAAATGAAAATTCAATTTAAATAGTTTTTACACACAATTTGGCATCATATGATAATAATTTTAATGCTTAATGATTTTTAATGCGTTGGGGATCGTTATGTTGTATTTAGTGCTATAGAATTTAGATCACTAAATGGAGTATTATATGCGTCAATATACATGCAATCATTTAGATGCATCTGCGTAAATAATGAAAAAATTTAGATGCATCAGCGTATATAATGAAAAAATTTAGATGCATCAGCGTAAATAATGAAATCATTTAGATGTTTCGTATTGAATATTACGTAATACCAGAGTAAACATATTTCTATAGTAGAGTAACAAGGAATAACGAAAATTTTTATGCAAAAAAAAAAAAAAAATTCACCTCCCTCTTACAAGGTGCCTTTCTGATTCCTTTTACTTAATTTTTTTTCGCAGGTTTTTTTAAAATCCAAAATTAAGTACTTTTTTAAGAACAAAGTGAGTTCATTTCGTTTTATTTTCGACTTAAAACTATTTTCTTATTTTTAAAATTTTTGAAAACCGTAAAATTACTTATATTTTACAATTTTTTTAATTTTTTGTAAAGACAAAAAATTATCATAGTCACCTGGTTCTTTTATAAAATAAATGCATTGTTTACATTTATTTGGCCTTAAGCGCGTCATAGTTTTCCTTAAATACTCAATACTAATAAATAAAAATCATATGATTGTTGTTTTTCGAAAAATTAAGATTTTAAGGATGTGAGAATTTTTTTTAAAGCTTAAAGCTAATTTGAATTTCAACCGCTAGTGATTTAAATGTGAGAAATTAAAATAATAATTTAAATTAACTTTTACCAATTTTTTAGTTCTCAATTTGATGAATTTTAAACAGTTTGAAAAATGTAAATTAACAGTTCCTCCTAAAAACTTTCTTAATTATAATAAAATATTACAGTATAAGTTTGCCGAAAATTTCGATTTACATGTAACAGAAAATAATTTAGTAAGTAAATTAGCTTCCCTTCTTACAAACGTTGAATGTAATTTCAAATGTTGTGAAAATTTCAATAAAATTTAAGTAATTCATTTTTTCATACGTGAGCGCATATATTTCATTTTAAATTTTTTTAATAAAAATGTAAAAATTAGAAAAAATAGAAATAAAATGTTCTCTGTGATGAGTTTATAAAATAAGAAAGTCTTGTTTTATTTCGTAACTTTTAAAAAAGTAACCATCTCATCCCTGATCATTTTTATTCAACACAATGATAGATTTTGAGTAAAAAAAAAGATTTTTTGGCGGGACGAAATAAATTTTCTATGGCAGATACTTTACTTTATGAAATAGGTGTACAATGGTAATACCTAAACAAACATAATATCTCTCACAATATTTCAATACAGCCAAATACAAAAAAAAAAAAATGGGAAAAAATGAGAAGAAAAAATATTCTCTCTTTGCAACTACCTCTCCCCTACGCATTAAAACAGTATATTGGATATGTAAACAAAATTTGTTATACAACTCGTTCTATATTTACACAAAAATACATTGACACTTGTATTGACTCGTGTCAATGTATTTTTGTGTATACAAATTTAGTTTACATATACAATAATCTACTATTATTTTCCTTTGGGGTATAACGCAGACAATTTGTGTAAATCAAATCCATGTAAGTACATGCTATTGAAAGTGTGAATATTTTATAATTAATATCCCCAAAGTATTTTCAATATTTTAATTCAAACTATTGTAGCAATTTAAATTTTTTTAAGTGCTATTCTTTTTTTTTGTTTAATAAAGTTAAGTTTATTATTAAGTTTTGTTTGTAATGTTATAAAAAATTAATTTTTTGAAATTATCTTCGTATGGCCTTCAAAATTATCATCAACATCTACTACGACATGGATAAGTACTTCTTGCAAAATTCGTTTCCTTGAAAAGTCTCTTGAAGAAATTAGTCGAGTACTAAGTTTGGAAGAAGACTGACGAACATCTTATTGCGAATTGGCTGGTGTGAAGAAAATCTAATTCAACGCATTATATATTCTCTGAATTGAGATAATTTTCAAATATTTTGAACCATTCTGTACCTATATAGTTTTTTTTGTTTACTTACTTTGTGATACTTTGAAAGCTTCCATTGATAATATTTCGTTCTAAGTAAATCTTAACATTCTTTAAATTCTTTTTGCACATAAAAGAAAAAAAAAATTAAATATTTATTTAATGTTAGAAAGAATACAACACACTGTTAAATGGTTTTTAAAAGCTTATGTATGAAAAATATTCGCATATTTTAAATGTATCAAAGACAGTTATTATGTTAACAATAAAGTGTTAAGTAATTTAGGGGGATGGAAATAAGGCCACGGGAAATAAGGCCGCGACGTTTTTTTGTTGCGGTCTTATTTCATTTTGAAAAATGAAATAAGGCCGCGAAGATTTTTTCGCGGCCTTATTTCGTTTTTCAAAATGAAATAAGGCCGCGAAAAAATCATCGCGGTCTTATTTCATTTTGAAAAATGAAATAAGACCGCAAAAAATTCCTCGCGGCCTTATTTCGTTTTGAAAAATGAAATAAGACCGCGACAAAAAAAAAACAATTATTCGGAGGGCTAATTTCATTTTTATAAATGAAATAAGGCCGCGTAATATTGTGAGGTGAGCACACAGGGCAGGGGGCAGCAGGGCGGCGGGCGGGCGGTTGGTCAGTGGGATTTGCAAATCCCACTGACCAACCGCCCGCCCGCCGCCCTGCTGCCCTCTGCCCTGTGTGCTCACCTCACAAGATTACGCGGCCTTATTTCGTTTTTCAAAATGAAATAAGGCCGCGAAAAAATCCTCGCGGCCTTATTTCATTTTTCAAAATGAAATTAGCTCTCCGATTAATTTTTTTTTTGTCGCGGTCTTATTTCATTTTTCAAAACGAAATAAGGCCGCGAGGAATTTTATGCGGTCTTATTTCATTTTTCAAAATGAAATAAGACCGCGAGGATTTTTTTGCGGCCTTATTTCATTTTTCAAAATGAAATAAGACCGCAACAAAAAACCTATCGCGGCCTTATTTCCCGCGGCCTTATTTCACTGCGCCAGTAATTTATTAGAAAAATTATTTCAAGTGTTCAAATCTTATAAGACATCATCATTATAATTAGATTTATTTGTTTATTTAGGTGTAGGTGACATAAGCATGTTGATTAATATACATATTAGTTTTTTAATATTCATGCAGATGAATTTGGAGAATGAAAGATTCTTCCGCATAATGTTTATGATCTTAATATTATAGATTTTTTATTATAATATAGATTGAGATATGGAGTACCTACATATAGTTGGATTTTTTATTGTTTGAACAAGTTAGCTCCGTACCTTGGTGTAAGCCTAACCTTTTTAATATAATAATAATATTATCGCAACAAAGCGTGGGGAATGTTTATTCAAGAAAACATAATTAATTCTAAGATCAAAATTAATACTACAGCTGTAAAAATTCAATAACTGGTTTTTATAAAAATATTTTTAATATAAATTATAATTATATTGCATATTATATTTAGGGTTGCCAGGTGTCCGTTATTGTCCGTTAATTCAACTACTTGTCCGGTGGGAAAAAATGGGAAGGACCGGACATACATTTGTCCGGTATTCCACCCGATGCTTATTATTTTGCGAAAAATTTGGTTGATTAGATGTTTTTTATATTTCTGCCTTTGGGGCTTTTGTTTTTTTTTTTGTCGCTCAAGTGTTTTGAGTAAACGGTCAAAATGGTAGAGTACGATTCAAATCACTTGACCAATCCGTTATGCAAAGCTTTCCCTTTCCATTACAAAATTCCATACAAAATTTAGGGGAAATTATTTAAGAAAAAAGATCATGCAATTTTTTATAATAATTTTATTCAAATTTTAAAAGCTTAAAAGCTCATTGGTCAAGTGATTTGAATCGTACTCTAAAAGAAATTTGAAAATATTGAAATTTAAATTTTTTTAATGCAATAGGCTAGAATTTGTTTTATTATTTCAAAATTTTGTCCGGTAATCTTTAACATTTCATCTGGCAAACCCTAATTATATTCTCCGTTTAATATAATTAAAATGTTAATTTATTTAATTTTTAGTTTAGTGTTTTGATTAGTTAATGAAAAAGCAAAATAATTTGAATTTTTTAAAAGAAATTTCGAGAGCTATAATTGAAAATCTGACGCCAATAAGTGTAGTTTGATTAGAACATAAATTATGATATATATGCCTGATGCGATTTTTTTTCGCTTTTTCAATTAAAATTCCATAAATGTTGCTTAAACATAAAAATAAATTAAATTGATCAATTTTAATAGAATCTGAATCTGAATTGTTTTTCGCAACAAATTATATTGTGCTGTCTTTTTGTACAAAAAACAAATTTACATAATATGTACATATATAAAAAATGATTACATAGTGATTTGAGTGATTTTTTAAAACGACTCAGCGACCCCCGGGGGCGGACTTCAAAAGTTCGTCCGATTTCATTCAAATTTGACACGTAAAAAGAGGAAATGATTACACATAAATTTCGTACCAAAAGATTTATTGACTTCCTACCCTAGGGGAGGACTTCAAAATTTTTTCCGATTTCATTTAAATTTGGTACATAAAAATACTCTTTTTAGGAGGTCTCTTCGAATATATAGAAATCAATTTCTTTATTACTAATAACTACAAAATATTAAAAACTAAACCACGCAACCGATCGTTTCGAAATTTACACCGTCTCTTTGTTCTGGGGTCGTTATAGGCTATTTTAAAATTTGAATGGCACACTACCAAGAAATCCCTCCCGGGAATGATTGCAAAAGTTCTTCAGAATTTATTAAAATTGATTCATAAAAAGAGGAAATGGATAAAAACAGAAATTTGGCTTGGTTTGGAAACCTGTTTAAGGGAAGGATATCATTCGATTTCATACAATTTAAATGTTGAATAAGTAGAAATGATAAATATTAATTCTTTTTAATATTTTCCCAAATTTATAAAATAACTAGCTCCTAAAATTGTTCATAAATCTGACAACAAAAAATTCACTTAAAACGTGTGTTTCACAACAACGTGTGTGCAGGTACAGCTAGTATATGTATAAAAACAAAATACAACCAAAGTATGCTTTTTAAGCCTTCAAGCCCCGGAAAAAGTTCACGTGATTCAGCTATAGCTGAAACAGTAGATCACGTGATCTGTCGTACTATTTCGTACGACGTGGGGCTCAAAGTGTTAAATCATATGGGTATAGTAGTATTCCATTTTGCCCAACTACTACATAGTCCGTTTTGTCTTTTTTCACTTGTTTTGTTTGTTTCATCGTATTTTTTGTTTAGGTTTAATAAACACGTACGAACGTGTTCGTATGTAGCTAATACATACCCAGACTATAATATACCCAAGAAAAAATAAAACGAATACTACTGTAGTTCTATCAGAAAAAACAAAAACACCCAAAAAAAAAAACCAAAAACTTACTTTTTTTTTTCTATTTTTTTTCTTCCGTGCTTGCACCGAGCTTTACAGGTCAAAAATCAAGAATAGACTGAGAGCAGTGATGCCAGATTGAAAATTTAAAAATCCCTACAGCAAGCAAAAAATTTCCCTATTTTTCCCTATGTTATATAGATAATTTTCCCTACATTTTACCCTACATTTTTTTTTTTAAAAATACTGATATTTAGTTTTTTTTTTCAAATTTTTTAAATAAAAAATTGATTTTTCATGTTTTTTTATGATATCTTTTTTATTTTTATATATCAAAAATTACAAATTTATTTTCAGTAACATTTAGATTTAGCATTAATTGTATAAAAAAAATAATCATTATTATTAATTTTATAAATTTTACTAAACAAAAAAAAAATCATTAAAAAAGTTAGGAACATATACTCTCCTCAGAAATGAAACAACGTATGATATTTATACGTCATTATTAGATAATAGCACCATTCGATTCCTCGTACTTGATTTTATAAGTACAACTATTTTGCAATATTCTTAATGTTGATTAAAATGTGTTTTTTAGATGAAAATTTTACGTTACTTGATATTTTTCCATACATTTTTTTTAATTTTCAAATCTTTAAACTCAATTACTCGAAACTATACTTTTCATTATACAGCGTTTCATTTCTCAGCAGACGATATATACTTTATAGTATTAATTATATAAAAAAATAAATATTGCATTTGTAATTATTAATATTTGCAATGAATTTAAGAAAAAAAATAATGGCCAACCAACATGATAAAAAATCCCTACATTTTTTAACATTTGAAAAATCTGTCCCTTTTTCCCTACAGTGTCTTTTTATGACATAATTTCCCTACATGTAGGGAATATTCCCTACGTCTGGCATCACTGACTGAGAGTATTTGATATGATGTCCAAAGCAGAGTTCCATTTTTTATCTTCAAAGAAAAAGATCGGACAAGGAAAAGATAATTTAAAGCTTATTTTTTCTTTTCTCTCAAAGATAAAGATAAAATAATATTAAAATTTCAAGGGATAGAGAAAAAATTGTGAATTTATAAACAAATTTTTAAAAGAGAGGATAAAACAAAGAAAAAATAAACGAAAAAATAATTTTGTTTTGGTTTTAAGTCAAGATAATATAAAGATAAAATAACGCAAAAGATAAAAAATAAGAAAAAATTGCTAAGTTTTCTATAAAATATCCAAAGAGAATTTAAATGATAATTTAAAGATAATATATATATATGTTTTCACGATCCAAGTACACCTTGTCCAAGTTACTTTGATCAAAGTAAGTTGAGTAGTGTCCTACTCTTCTTTGATCAAAGTTGACTTTGAACCTGTTTACACGATCAAAAAGAGCGTCCAAGACGATTTGGACAAAGTGTACTTGGATCGTGAAAACTGGGCTTAAAGAAAAAAAAATCAAAAAAATGTGTACCTAATCCACAGGTTTTTTGAATAAGAGAAAAGTAAATAAACATTTTTTGTTCACACAAATATTAACAAACACACACAAATAAAGAACATAAAGAAAAAATAATTTTTTATACACATTATTTTTTCGTTGTGTTGAAAAATGAGTACCTATTTCTCATTTGTAATCTCTGAATTGATAATCTGTTCTTCGTCCCTTACGATAAATTAACGAATAGTTTATCGTTTTCTTTTGATCTGTAGAATTTTTATGTACATTTTTTCTTTTTCTTTATTTTTTCTTTTAAATTCTCCATAAATTCTCCGCATAAAGACAAATTAAAGATAAACATTTTTTAATTTTTCTTTTTCTTTATTTTTTCTTTAAATTGTCCATAAATTCTCCGCATAAAGACAAATTAGAGATAAGATAATTTAATAAATTATCTTCAATGATAAAATCAGGAACTCTGGTCCAAAGAGATGATTAATTGCTTAGGAACATCACACCAGCGAAAATCCGTTTTACCCGCCTATGCCGTTTTAGACCACTTTCCCCTATAGTTTCAAATTTCTTTTTCTCGACATATATCTTTCTTAAAAACAAACACCAACTGCTCATACTTTGTCGTCTTTAGCTTTTTTGTTGGGCATTCCTTAATGACAACATTTTCAAGAAAATTTCCATTATTTATCTGACTTCACCCTCATTTTATTTTAAAATAAATTATAAATTATAATAATAAAATAAAATACAAAAAATATTAATGGAAAATTTTATTTTCTAATATCACTCGTACATACATACAATTTATTATTTATCTAATTTTTATAAATTTTATATACTTTTGGTATAAATAATATAAAAGACATATACATTGTATACACAATACACCTACTTATAATAGTATTACATTTTCTTATAATTCTATATTATGATTTTATTTAAAATATTGATTATTATTTGTAGGATAATTAAATTATATAACACAATATACTTATAAATATACAAACAAACATTTATATATAACAATCTTAACTAAAAATAAATATTAGAAATAAATTATAGATTCTTGGCAGTATTTTATTCAAAGGTTTATTCGCGTTAAAATTAAGTGTAGCTCAACATGAATTGAAGTTTCAAACTATAGGGTTGCCCGATATCCTAAAAAATATCGATATTATGCATAATATATCGATAAATATCGAGAACAAATGTACCTATACAAAACTATCGATACGAGTACAAAATATGGTTGGAAATTTTTTGCATGAAAATATTAAAATTTTCACAAAAAATAAGCCAAAATTAAAAAAAAAATTTATTGTTGTTTCGGGCCTACGAACTAGAATTCAATGAACTTAGATCCAAAAAAAAGAATTTCGATACAAAAATGAGAAATAAACCACCCTTCAAAAAAAAAATTCTCAACGGAAATGAACTTACACCCAACTTTTATGTAGTCTACAAAGAAGTACTGCAAAATACTTTTTTTTTGTAGATACTGTTGCTATTTAAGTGAGGCGAAGTCGCTAATAAAAATATATTTTTTAAGAACAAAAAATTTCGTAAGACCAATAAATATCGGAAATATCGACATTAATATCGAACATCCCTAGAGCAAACAATATTTTTGATCATAAATAAAAAATTACTACGATTTGATATTTTCGTTGTTCTCATTCTGAGACATTATTTTAAACCAGAGAGTATAAGAACTTAGTTATAAACTTTTTGTACTTGCTTACTATGCCAAATGAACTGGTTTTAAATTAATTAATAATTATAATCAATTAATTATTAGCCGACGGATATTATTATCTTGATTCAAATTATGTTCAATTAAAAATATTTCAGAAATTCAACTAGAAAAAAAAACAAAAAAACAAAGTATTTGGCTTTCAAACTTATCCAAAATCTATTTTTTATAAAATCGGCTTTAAATAACATTGTAAAAGTTAATTAAGGTATTTTCATTTACTAAAATTCTAATGTTTTTTTATTTTATAAATTTATTTAAATTGGTTTAAAATTTTTAATTAAAAAATTTTCAATTTTATTAGCATAATAAAATTCTATAGTTATGTACTTATGTAATTCATTATATTTATTTATTTTTGATTTAATATATCTCGTATAAATGTTTTACATGAAATTTAATCAATGTGTATAGTATTTATGATTTAAAATAATAAACTTAGATATTGTAATTATTACTCAGCAGGAAAAATTAAAAAATATTTTTTTCCATAAAATGATTACAGTACACAGTGGCCTTCAACCAATTTTAGGTTTGATAAAAATGACGCCAAAAACTAACTTCACAGCTTGATAGCAACATTATCACAGATTCCAGAACTGCTTTTAACGAAATCGTAGCTGCGCGTTTTCTCGAGATAACGTTAATTTTGTTTTATAAGTTTTAGAATATTAGTACATAGTAATGTAATTCCTACACATGCTATTGAAATCCATATCATAATGTCTTACGAATATACCACTCTTAGCTATTCCTAGAACCAACGACGTGGACGTGGTGGTATTTATAGTTCCATATTTTTAATTTATTTATTTTTATTTTTTTTTTTTTGGGTTTAAATTTTTTTTGTATTTTTATCATTTTTTAATTTTTTTATTCAATATTTATTAAATATTTCGAGAAGAAAATTCAACCACTGCTTTTTTTAATTGCGATGATTAATTATTATCATAAATTAAATTTATTTTGTATCGATCCCACACTTTCAAAAATTCTCTGTGCATCGCCAGCCTGTTCTGACCATATTCCGAAACCTCGATTATTTAAAAAGTATAAGCAATGTTTCAAATGTTTTAACAAAACGTCCAAGATTTAAAGTATCCAAATAAAAAAAGAAGTATTTACTCTGAAGGCGGAAGTATTGGTAGAAAAGGTAAGTTAACCGGTGTTCATAGATTGATCATGCTGTGTGTAGTACCTGATGTAAAGGAAACTTATAATATTCAAAAACTATTTAAACTAACAAACATAAACATTATTTAATTCAAATTTGTATTAGACTTCAAACTTATCCTTATATTGTTAATGGTTAGCAAACTGCAACAGCGATGTATCCAAGCCCATATTATTTCGTGACTTTAAAAAACTTAAGAAATTGCGACGATGAATATAATGATCAAGACAATGTTAAAGATGATAGAAATGAGTTAAGTTGTGCGGAATCTTTTATGAAGTTAAAAACTTATGGAGATTTAAGAGAAGATTATAACACCTATTGATATTTTGGTAATGACAAAAAGTATTGCAAGCAATGTCACAGTACAATACACCTCCCACTTTTTGATGACGATGATGATATTTATGTAATTCAGAAATATATTATTCCTGAATTGTATATATTGCAAGGATTCTTGTGTCAGCTTGGTCGTATAGAAAATCACTTGTGGATGAATTCAATTATTAATAGGTAAATAAATTCCATCGTCGAAAGAACGCATCAAACCATAATTATGAGACTTATCATTGATCTTGAAGGAGCGAAAAATGTATTAGAGAAGTAAACCATAATATCACGAAAAAAATAAAATAGGAATAACAAGTAAGGAAAGTAAATGAAAAACTATCGGATGGTCAATAGTATTATGGAAACGATCTTATTGTAATCTTTAATCTCGTTAATGTATAATAGGAAAAAAGAAAAAAAAGAAAGATAAAAGCAAAGTAAAATATTTTATTCTAAGGATGATAGAAATAAACTTACGAAGTAATATTTGAAGTAAAAAAGGATTAAATTAAAGAAAGTAGAAAGTAAAAAAAAAAAAAGGGCAGATTAACAAATAAATGAAAGGCAAACGAAAATAATATAATATAATTTGTGGGATCCGGACAATTCACCGAAAGCAATTCACCGAATAGCAATTCACCGAATAGCAATTCACCGAATGAGCAATTCACCGAATGAGCAATTCACCGAATGAGCAATTCACCGAATAGCAATTCACCGAATAGCAATTCACCGAATAGCAATTCACCGAATAGCAATTCACCGAATAGCAATTCACCGAAAAACG
>OZ023273.1:102486370-102626878 GCA_964007475.1 Hybos culiciformis
CGCCCGCCCGCCCGCCGGCCCCCCTCTCGTTTTTTCGGTGAATTGCTATTCGGTGAATTGCTATTCGGTGAATTGCTATTCGGTGAATTGCTATTCGGTGAATTGCTATTCGGTGAATTGCTCATTCGGTGAATTGCTCATTCGGTGAATTGCTCATTCGGTGAATTGCTATTCGGTGAATTGCTATTCGGTGAATTGCTATTCGGTGAATTGCTATTCGGTGAATTGCTATTCGGTGAATTGATTTTCGGTGAACTGTCCGCAAATCATAATTTGTATATATATAAGTATATTTTTTTTAATTTTTAAAATTTTTTATTTATACCTTGTGTAGTTTAAGAAAATGAAGTAATAAAATAGGAATAAAATAGGAATAAATAAAGAGAAATCAATTTGGTCAAATGCCAATCTTGACAGACAACCTTGGTTAATGTCATAAGTTTATTGTAAATTAAGTCAAATTGTATTGAATTGTAAAAGAATTAAAAAAGAGAAAGCTTTGTTGTGGCCAAAAAAATTGAAACTCATACCTAAAAATTATCAAGGAGAGATTTTTGAAGGGAATGCTTGTCGAAAGCTTCTAAACGAAGCCGATAAACTCATGGACTTAGATATTTCTGCAGATGTGGAGCCTCTTCGGGTGGTTCCTTTTTTATCTGCATTCAAAGCCATGAGTTAAGTGGTGCATAATTGCTTTTCTACCAACGAAATAAATAATAATAAATTAGATAGAGACACGAAGCCGATAAACTCATGGACTTATATATTTTTGGAGATGTGGAGCCTCTTCGGGTGGTTCTTTTTATATCTGCATTCAAAGCCAAGAGTAAAGTAGTGCATAATTGTTTTTCTACCAACGAAATAAATAAAAATGAATTAGATAGAGATTTAATTAAATAAAATTCTCTTCAGTACGCGAGTTTCAGAAACATTAAAAGTTCACGTTTTGTTAAAACATTTGAAACATTGCTTATACTTTTTAATAAATCGAGGTTTCGGAATATGGTCAGAACAGGCTGGCGAATCGATTCACAGAGAATTTTTGAAAGTGTGGGATCAATACAAAATAAATTTAATTTATGATAAGAATTATTCATCGCAATTAAAAAAAGCAGTGGTTGAATTTTCTTCGCGAAATATTTAATAAATATTGAATAAAAAAATTAAAAAATGATAAAAATACAAAAAAAATCTAAACCCAAAAAAAAAAAAAATAAATAAATAAATAAATTAAAAATATGGAACCATAAATACCACCACGTCCACGTCGTTGGTTCTAGGAATAGCTAAGAGTGGTATATTCGTAAGACATTATCATATAGATTTCAATAGCATGTGTAGCAATTACATTACTACTAATATTCTAAAACTTACAAAACAAAAAAATAACATTATCTCGAGAAAACGAGCAGCTACGATTTCGTTAAAAGCAGTTCTGGAATCTGGGATAATGTTGCTATCAAGCTGTGAAGTTAGTTTTTGGCGTCATTTTTATCAAACCTAAATTGGTTGAAGACCACTGTGAGTATTTTATAACTATAAAACATTGTTCTACTAATCTTTGTGAACACCCAATGGAAAAGCTATTTTGTCAATTACGAACCATCACCATTTGAGGTTTTTAAAACCTTGCATTTTTCAAGTCCACCTTCATAAAATAATAACGCATTAACTTTTTTTTGTATACATACAAGAAGTTTACAATTTCATTTGTTGATTATTTTTCATTTGAAACAAATATAGTCGGAAATAAATTTTGAAATAAAATTATCATGCGTCCATTAAGCCTTTCGTTAAATAATTTGTTTCCCAGAATCAAATGGATCAAAATTTAAATGTCCGCTGTTCAGACACCGACGGAAACAAAAGCTTCGAATACGTTTTCATCCCAATATTTATATGATGGGTTTCTAATTTATATTCATTAAAATGTTGAGATTACTGAAAATGTTTTCTTATTCCCTAACCAAATTATGTTATGATAATCGGACGGATGTAATTAATAGTTAATTAAAAATTTTAAAAAACATATTGTTATAAATTTTAAAATTTATATATTAATAAATATCCTAATCAGTTCTTTAAAAAAAATCTATACGTATATATAATATAAAATCTTATCTAATGGTATTTTAATTATAGAATCTTAAAAAGAGTCAAATTTAACAGTCTGTTTCTATTGGAACTTTGGTACTTGTTGTATTACTATTAGTCAATGTATTGTGCGTCACTGTTTCACCAATTGAAGGTAGACCGTGTGATGAACTGGAATGTTGTGGTCCATTTAAATTTGTAGTTGTTCCGCGACCAGTTCTTAAAGTCCAAATTCGCTTTACAGCTGACCAAACCTATTACGAAAATACAGAAAATATTTTATGAACGAAGGATTGAGTCTAATTTATGATATTTATTCCAAACATTTTAAAACATTTTAAAACATCTTTGGCTTAATAAAAAAATAATTAATAAACATATTTTTAATTTACCTGAGGTTGACAGCCAACCACAATAAAAATAAATACACCTTGAAAAGCATTAATTAAATCGGGAACCACCCAAATTATATCTGGTCCTCCAACTAGCCATGAAATAATATCTGCTATCCATGTTACTCCCATGACAATCACCAATTTTAAGCATACACGTCCTAGAGCAGCTCTGGAATATTTTGGTTTAAGACTAAATTTGAATTATTTATTTTTGAATATTTTAATTTTTTTTTTAAATATTTACTTATCAATAATATTATTAATAAAAATTTTATTCAAATTGCAATAGAAAGCATTTTAATATTTCTATTTTTACCTTTCTGTGGTTGACTTAACGTCATCTAATTTCCATAAACCACAAGTTAATTGGCGCGCTGTTGATGCAAATAAAATAAAATTAATAAGTAATAAAATTCCAACCGGTCCAAAGAAAAATGCCAATATTTCCATGTCGCCTGAAAACACAAAGTTAATTCAATTATTAATCAACTGGAGTCAAAAAAAAATTGAATGATTTTTGATGATTTTTGTGGCGGAGGAGAGGAAAAGATGGATTACAATTATTATATTAGCAAAACAAACTACATACATGTAAATACACAAAGATTTTCAATATAGTTTTCTTGGCCCTATTTAATTAATAAATATTTCATCAAAAGTATTATTTTTTATCATTCGTATTCGTATTTCGTTTTGTTATGCGAATATTTATTTATTATAAAAGCACTTCTTTCGAATAAAATTATGAATTAGAAGCTTACTTTCGCGAGCATAATTCTGCTTATTATCAGAACTTTTATTAAGATTACTTTAAACATATTTTCCATAATTTTCATTTAAATCAAAAATACATCCTTTTTAATGAATAAAATACTAAGCAAATATACATTTATTCTATGTGTTTATTTATTTTTTATACACTACTTGGCGCGCCAACAAAAACAAAAACAGAGTTTATATGCTTTTTGAGTTATTCTGAGATGATGCGAATAAAAAAAAATAATAATTCGTGCGCAAAAGACTTTTTTTTCTTGCAAGCTGGAATAAAACACTACTAAAATTTGAGGTTATTCGAGTTTATCATAGTAAAGAATCTATATAAGAATTTATTCTTCTTTTTTTTTGTAAAGAAAATTTCTTTGTTTTTTGTATAATCATAACATTATATAGAGGTATTCAAGATATTTTTCTTATTACATTTATTGTTTATCATTAAAGCATTAAATGGAAAAAAAATTAAGTTTTCGTCTGGAATTTTTTATTGCAATATTTATTTATTGCCATAGGTATTGATTGCAGGTAAGTTGTACTAAAGACTTACTTTTATGTTAAAGCTCTGAAAGTATTATGGCTTCGAGCTGTTTTTTTCGCCAAATTACTAATAAAAAAATGTATCATGTCTGTCATATATTTTCAAATTTATAAGAAAATAAAAATAATTTAATATAGAAATATTAATATTTGACTACTGATCTGCGTTATGCAAAAATATTGTTTGTTAGACAATTTTGCAACCAAATGTATTAAACAAAACTACAAGTTGTACCTATAAGTTTTCTGAAAATAATTAAGCATACTAATTAGCTTCTATAATAGAAGTAGCGTCATAAGCATCCAATTATATGGTTAAAACAACAAAAAAACTTTGTTCCCCTATATTTTTAAAACTTTAACATGAATTAAATAGAAATAAAAATATTTACCTACAAACCAACAACGTTTTTCAAAATGAGGTCGCAAAAAATTATCCTCTATTCCATGTGGCACTAAATCTAACACAGCTGCTGTACTGGTAATTATTAATGGAACACCCCAAGCATAGATCATATAAATTCTTAAACGAAATGTTTCTTGACTTTTCTCCATAGATGATGGACGAAAATCTCTGAAATAAAAAAAATATATACATTTTTTAGTATATGTATTTTAAAAATATTTTAGTATATGTATTTAAAAAATGTCTATTTTTGAACACCACATAAAATGTGTAGAAAATTAAACTGCCACAAATTTAGCATGAAAAAAGGTACCTATAATTTAACGAACATACATAAGTATGCAGTTATTTTGTCTATCAAAAACAATCTAACGAAATCTTAGGTATGAATTTATGATATTTATTGAACTTATTATTTAGACAGCCGGGATGATGGAGTTTCTCTAGGCCTGCTAAAATAAAATCTCTTTCTAATCCAATCCAACAATTTATATAATAAAACATGGATAAAAAATTACAACATAAAAACATAAATATCTGGAATTGTTTCTTATTTTATTTTGATTTTGGAAATTTTAATAAGATTTAAATAAAAAAAAAAATAATAATTCAAGCTAATTTTATTGATTTCATTTCATATTATTAATATCTATAATAACTATTTCAAGAAAAATGATCATAAACGTGATTTACAATTATTTCTAATAAAATTTATTTTAATTTTTTTTTTATAATTCTAGTACAATAATTGGAAAATAATTCGTAGTTATGAGTTGTTTACGTAACTAAATTTTATATTGAACGAAACCCTTAATGTGATTAAAATGAACTTAATCTATATATCAAATTAAAAAAAAAAAAGTGGGATTTAAAATATACTAAAAAAATAAAAATAAAATACACAAATATTTTTTTTTAAATTTCCTGAATCCTAAGAATGTAGATAATAAGTTAAGCTAAAATGTTTTCTTAAAATAAAAGAAGAATCACAATTAAAGTCAAGGTAAAACTATGCAAAAATCTGCAATCAATCAAACAGTATGAGAAGTAGAATTTCAGATCAACACTTTAAATGACTTTGTTAGGGTTAAAAATCTCTAAAAATCTGTTGTCTAAGTGAATATTATTTTAAAAAATTATTTTAATGCGCATGGCTTCGGTACGTTGTATTTACATTCGCAAATTTAGCTCGGTAAATGGTCCATTACATGCATCAATACACATGCAATTATAGAGGAATGTAAATTGTATTAACATTTCCCTGTGATGTAAATTGTATTTACATTGCCCTATATTGTATTTACATTCTTCATTTTGAACTGCGTAATACTATAAACAAAAATAATATCATTCCCACTCACAATATTTCTCTTTTTTCCTTTTATCTCTAAAAGAAAGAAATAAAATAAATAAAATGAACGTGGAATATTTCCCAAATCCTCTTTTATCTGTAAAAGAAAGAGAAATTAAAGAAGAATCTTCTTTTATCTGTAAAAGAAAGGGAAATTAAAGAATGATTAACGTGGAATATTTCCCAAATCTTCTTTTATCTGTAAAAGAGAGGGAAATTAAAGAATGATTAACGTGGAATATTTCCCTCCATTTCCTTTATCTTTATTTTTTATTATAAATTATCTCTATATTAACTCTTTGCAACTACCTCTCCCATGCACATTAAAGCAGTATACAATACATGTTAATCAAATTTGTTATACAGCCAAGGGCGCTCGGAGGGGGGGGCAAGGGAGGGCATTGGCCCCCCTGGCTTTGATGAAGAAAATAAAACTTAATCATTAAGTCATTATTAAATTTTTTGTTTAATTTTCCGATTTTTAAGTCTCGGGTAAAATACAAAAATATTTATAATTTTGGAATTTCTATGCGCACGGAATTCCAGATACATATTCCTTTTTCAAATTTCGCTTAGTCAGCGGCAACACATTTATGAAAAAAGGATTCCTTTTCTGATTACTTTTCTGCTAGAGATATTTTAAAGTAGTTCACGCGAGTTTACGAAAAGACGTTTAGTACGAAAAAATGTATTTTGTTTTTTTTTTCATTACATATATATTTTTTTTTTAATTTGTTTTTTATTTCTAATCGAGAATTCGTTAATTTAATTTATGTTTGTTATTTTTAAATTTTAATAAAGGAAAAATTAAAATAAGATATATGTATCTCAATTCTCAACAGATTTTTCTTAGAAAAAAAAAATTTATAAGCTGATAAAAAAAAATTGTTTGCCCCCCCTAGAAAAAATCCTGCGGGCGCCTATGTATACAGCTCGTTGTGTATACACACAAAAACATAGATACTCGTCAATATTATATCACTCGACCTTCGGTCTCGTGATATAAACATGACTCGTGTCTATGTGTTTGTGTGTATACACAACTCGCAAGAATAACAAATTTTCTTAACATGTATTGTAATCTACTATTAATAAGTATTAATTTTTATAATTTCCTAGCTGCGTATTTTGACAGTCATTTATCTCTACGACACTCATACAGATAATAAGTTTCAGTAGTTAAGTTTTACACAAATTGTTTGGATGTTTTGCAAGTAGTTCCATTTTATTCTTATTGTTAGTACAAGCCATATATAACAACAATACAGATACAGGTACCTAACATATGTATAATTGTTTAGAAAAAAAAATTTTGGCATTGGACATTATACTCATTGAGTCATTATATACTTTAATATTGACTTGTGCTTGAAACTATACGGTTCATTTCATTACATCAAAAAATTGTTTGATCTGTCAGAATAAAATTTTACGCATTTATGAAGATGAAGATATCATGAAAAATAAATTATGTAGTTATGAATTCTCTTTTCTAAAAAAGGAAGTTTCCAAAATTATTTTGATAAATATAATTTAATATAAAGAAAACTAGTTTGGCAAATTTGAATTAAGAAAAAAAATATTTATAATCAAGTTGTGAAAAAAATTATGCTAATTTAGCCTGAAGTTTTATTAAACAAAAAAATAATTACGCAATAATTTTTTTTCATATTCTTTATCTTTATGCAGAATTAAAATGAACTTTTTAATTTATTTCCTATAAGTTAATTTCATTCTACTTAAAGTTGATTAAAGAAATTCTCAATAATATTGATTATCAGGAATATCGAGATTAATTTTTTTTTTAATTTAAGATTCAATGTCATTTAACGAGAATTAAAAAATCTCAAATAAATATTGTAATAATTTCATTAAAAAATTGTATTTATGATAAATATTTTCGCTTTTAACAATGACTGAGAATATATTGCCTTTAATGCTTGAATGTACTGAAATGTTTAAAAGGAATTAATGTATTTACTCTTTATTGTACCAAATCTCGTCTGCATCAGAAAACAATTTTGCATTGTATGATTTACCTACATATATATTTATTTATTTTTTAATATTGAATTTAACTTTGTTTATTTATGTAAATATTGAAAAATAAGGAAATATATATTGAAATCATTTCTTCGTAACATTTATTGATGTATCTTATTCCATTATACAATAAAATTATGTAAATAATGTAAAAACACATAAAAGCACACACCTAAAAAAAATATGCTGGATAGTGTCATGCAGGGCTGGATTGGGAATAAATTTAGGACCGGGAAATTCAAATTTTTCTTTATAAAAAAATTTTGTAACGCTTAAAAAAAAAATAAAAGAAGACATTACAATTTAAGACAACGGATTTTGGCACGGCCCACCGGGAAACTCCCGTTAGCTTGTTAGGCCAGTCCAGCTCTGGTGTCATGAAATGATAAATTATGACAAAAATATTAAAACTGTTTTGTGATTGAAAGCGTGCTGATATTTTTCATAATACGTATACAGAAAAGACTCTTTGTATCAATTAGTTTTAAAGCAACCTGAATTTTTTCATTAAAAATGATGTTAAAAAGAAGTAATGACTGATAGGTGTTTTTATTATGCGTCAATCAAAAATGTTGCATTTACGAATGGTGTTAATGTGCGTTATCTTTATGGGTCAAAAGTATTAAGGTTAAAAACATTTTAAAGATCAAAATTTAAATTTTTTAGGGATGAATTATTTTGTTTCATGTTTTTAAAACTTATTTCTTCAGACACATTGTTTTCATTTTCATAAACGTTTTCAGGTTTTAAATTTATTTTTTGGCATAATTTTTATATGTCTGCAAAAAAATGGTTTGCAGTCGAAGTTGAAGTGTACTGTGTACATTAAAAAAAAGTAGTGATTTAAAGAAAGTAACTCCTCGTTTTAAACTTTATTTTCTTCTTGATTTTCTGTAAAGTAAGTTATAAGATAAAGTATTATATAGCCGTACAATAAGCTTTAAATCTAACAACAGCTTCAAACTTTTCAGATAAAATTATTTTTCGGGAAAATGCTCATATATTGTGAATAGAATGGTTACACATGAATGTGGAAATAAAGTAAAGTAAAGTATGTGACATACTTCAAAAGTTAATGTGAAAGCTAAATACATTGTCGTTCAACCCAAGGGCCACTTATTAAAATCATTTTTTTGTCTTTGATTTTTCTTGCTAAAAAGAAAAAAAAGTTGTGCCTAATTTTAATTAAATTTTTTGTTAATAAACTTTCTCCTATATTTGAAAAAAAAAAAAGTTAATATGAAATGTGTATTTTGTATCAATAAAATAATTCATCACATCATTAATCATTGCCCAATTTGAAATATATGCGACTTTACACAAATATATTAAATATATGTAAGTGTACTATCTATTTAAATATAAATACAGTGAAAAAACGTGAAAAATTATTCAATTTTTTTTTTCCATTATTATGAAAGCTAATTTAATTTAATTTTAATGTGCATACAAAACGATAATTTTCTTATTAAGATTAAAAGATTTTTATCTTTTTTTTGTATTTCTGAAGGTTTCGCACAAAAAGAAATATTGTGATGATATAATAAGTTTTCAAAGTAAAAAAAAAAAAATTATGCTTCACTTTAAAAAAAAAAAAGAAATGTTTTCTTTTGAAACGGATCTAAATAGAAAAATATTCAGTGACGCATATACGCACATTAACAAAATTATGAAATGATCATTTTTTAACAAAAATAACTAATGTGCATTTTTTAATCCACGCACATTTCTGATGTTATTTATTCACACCTTGAATATTTTGTTTTCACATAATTATTTAAAGATATATGTATTATAATGTATGTTAAAGATAATATAAGAATAAAATTTAATTACTCAAATGTTTTTGGGAATAAATTTTAATTCAAGCCTTATGGTTAAAAACTTTATTTTTAAGGCACATTTTTCCAATAATTGAATACATTTGGTGCTAAATTGATTTACTAAACTGAACAATTCTTAATTAATTTGATACGACCCCTAATAATGATTACGACATCGGTCTATGGAGAATATTAATTTTCAAGTACCGTCACTAAACTATAAATTTAAGTTTACTGCTAGTTCTACTGATACCCAGAATTTTAATATCTTACTGTGGCATAATAATTATACATAATAATATACAATTATAGCAAAAAACTTCATTATTCCATTTTTTAATCGATATAAAAAGCGCTCGTTCAATTTCCCAAAATTAAACATTTTCATTTTGCTAATGCTATTGTGTGCAAAAATGCCGACAAAAGGGTTTTAAAATCTTAATATCTTTTTTAATTAAATATTAATATAGAAAAAAATTATTAAAGAAAAAAATTAAATAAAAAAAAGAATATATTTTGTTATGCTTACCGGAAGGTCCACCAAATATTAAAACACATTATGTTCAACCAAAAGAATGCCGCCAAAAAAAAGAAATGCATAAAAATTGCTGTAAAAGAAAATTAATTTATGTTAGAATTAAATTTGCAATAAATCATGTCATGTTAAACTTATATATTATGCAAGCTTCTTAAATTAAGATTTTTTTTTTTTAGATCATAAAAAAATTTACTTTCAATCACATAACTCCAGTACCTATATTATATGTATATAATTACAATGTGATGTTGTAATAAGTATTTTTTCGGTTTTGCCAGTTTATACGATTTAATGAAACTGTCTGTTATTTAAAGCCAAATCACTGTCAGTTGGATTAGTGTTTTTAAGTGTTGTCTAAATGTTATACAGATTTTACATTCAGAATGAATAAAATGAGAACATTTTTATTAGATTAATATTTCAATAACTATGATATAAATCAAGCATCATGAAAATTAAAAATTGTTATTAAGTTAACGTCATTTACTTACTAATAAAAATTTTTCAAAAATGTCACTTTCTTATCAATATAGGTATACCTACTCAGGGCCGGCTTAGCAGCTGTACAGATGTGGCACCATAATTTAGGGGCGGCAAATTGACCGACATTTTTTTCGTTTTTTTAAATTTTATTTAAATAATTTAAGAAAATATTAAAAATTATAAAATGTTGTAATATATATTAATAATTTGGCTAATTTTAATACAAAATGTACATAATCTATATAATAATAAATATTTTGCATATTTTTAGCTGTTTACAAGTTTTTTCATCCATATGGTTTGAGTTCGATCTAAATTCATATGGTTTGAGTTTGTATAAATTCCATATAGTTTGAGTTTGAGCTAAAAATTACTAAATTATGATTTTCTTATTTATAGGTTTTATTTTATTGTTAATGGATTTAAATCTTAAATGTTAAATAAAAATAATGAACTCTTAAATATAAATTAAAAATATAAACAACTCTTAAATATTAAATAAATATACTCATACATTTTTCCCAGTATTTTTATTATTAAAAAGTTTAAAAAATAATAGGGGGCCGAAAAATTTATATGTGCACAGGGCGCCACAACTGTTGATGTTTACATACTTAAAAGAAACTTTAAACAATTTTTTTTTTTATAAAATATTGAATAATAATAAAGAAAAATATTTATAAGAAATATGATTTAATTTTTATTATGCACCTGCTGATTGTGAAGTGCGAATAAAATTATATTTTCGCTTGAAAAAACTTTCTATCTTTCGCGGTAGAAAAAAAAAAGTTAATTTTCCCGGATCATTGTCACATTCAAGGAAAAGAAATCTGATGGATTAAAAATAATTTTAAATCGAATAAAAAAAAAATTCTATTTTTCAATCAGCCAATCTTATTAAATCATATTATTGAATCAGTAATTGAAGTTTCTATATAGGTAACCATTAATTAAGATGATTGAGAATTTTATGATTGATTTAGCAAAAATTCATTGCAAATTGCTTTTCTTTTTTCTATTATTTTAACACCTGGTCAAGTTAAAAGGTATGGATATTGTTAAAATAAATTTAATTTATAATAATTTCAAAGTCTGAAACTTTTTTGCGAACTTTAACGGAACACTTCAGAGTGTCCACTCTCTGATGTCAAAGAAAATCCACTATTCTCACTATTCAATTTTTTTAAAAGTATTAAATTTTTACAAATATTTTGATCTTATAGTTTTTTAATCAGATTTCAGTTTCGAGTTTTACATTATTTTTTTTATCTTATATTCTTTTTCTATATGAATGATGTTAATAAAAAAAATTTAATTATTTTTTTAGGATAAAAAACGCGATATATAAACATTCTTTAAATTCTTTTCAATACCACAATTCCACAATTTAATATCATAGTCTCGCAGCAACCATCGGCGGATCTACCTACGCTAATGAAGCTGCAGCTTCAGGGCCCCGATTTAAAAGGGAACTCAAAACAAAAGTGCATTTTATATTTTAAAACAAACTTGGTCATAACAAACGAATACTTACTAAAATTAAAATTTTATTAAATTAAATGTGAAAGAAGGTTCCAAAATCAATTATCAATCAATTATTGTTTCAGAGTTAACGAAATATAAAAGCTATTTACGATTTTTTTCTCAAAAAAATAAATACAAAGAAAACAATTTTTTTTTGTGAAAATAAATTATAATTTTTGGAAAATATTTAAAAAAAATAGTTTTTATTCGTGAAAATAAATTATAATTTAGAAAAAAAAACAAATTAAAAGAAGCTACCTATATTGGATATTCTTTTTGATTACCTTCTCACTTGCATATACCTACTTAGATGTTGAAAATGTTTCCAATTATTAGATTTAGATGAGGAGTAGGACAATTCTATTAACTTATAGTTGGTAAAAAGATCTATCAGAGACAAACCAAATCCTTTTCATTTGAATTTTTGATGTGATTATTTTTCGACAATTTTTATACAATAAACGGAAACCATAATTGACTTTTTTTAAGAGAGCTTTTAATTTTCTTTTATTTCCCAACAGGTGAAATCGAGTCTAAAATTTCAGAAAATGACTTAAGTATCACTCTACTTCGGAAACCAAAAAACTTCCCGTAAGTCTGTCTGTTACATGATGACACCACTATAATATTTAAAAATCTGTAATAATATATTTAAATTAAATAAATACAATAAAGCATAATACTTTTCTTGGCGTTTGCTCCATTTTTTATTAGAATTATCTGTTAAGCAAATCTTATCCGATTGATATTTTAATTGTCTAAAAATTCTAGGAAACTTTTTCAATTCTTTAAATGTCTGCAAATATTTCTAGTTTTGTTGATTTAAATTTTTTGTTTTTGAATTAAAATTATTTTCCTATTATTTATGTACTTACATACATATATATTGTTTTTTAAGTTTTTTTTAACATCGATTTTAAAAGCAGATAATGGACTTTGGGGGCCCCGAAAATAACTAAGCTTCAGGTCCCAAAAAACTTAGATCCGTCACTGGCAGCAACAAACAAAGTGTAAGTAAAATTATGATAAAAAAATATTCACTGAAAAACACTGTGTAAAAAATAGTAACACACAAATTCGAAAAGCTTAAAGTATATAATTTTATTTTTTGCAAGTCGGTATGTAGGTAATTTTCTAATTTTTTTCTTCCTAACTCACTAATTCTTTCTTAATAATTAATTTTGTATATATACATTTCTTGAAATATATAGTTACGATGCATTAAAAAATGTAACTATGTTGATACTTAATTCATCTAAGGACACAAAATCTTTTGCTATATTAATATTCAGAAGCATACTTTCAATTTGCTTATTTAAACACTTGTTGTATATAAAAATTTTCATTCTTTAGTAAAATTGTAAACAAAAATTATTTATTTTTATCTAATTTTTAATTTGAACTAATTAGAAAATAAAGAAAATTAAACACAAAGAGGTCAATCGAATAATTTGTAGTTTTGTTTAAAATAAAATCAAACTAACAACACACATCTTATTTTAAGACTAATTATTGTATTATTTTATGTTCAATTGATTGATAAGTGATCTTCAAGGCGGCGTCAATTAAATTTTTTTTTTTTTTTTTATATTATTATTTATTTAAAATTTGAATGAAATTTTATTCACTAATTTAAATAATAATAATTAAGCTTGAACTATTTTTGCAGTCATAACAAGTACCATATTTTTATAAAATATAATTTTCATTGAAATAAATTTAGCAATTGAAATGAATGTGCTTGTGAATAAATTTTGACAGTTAAAATAAATAATTTGAAGTCCATTGGAATTTTTTGTATTAATTAATTCGTGAGGTTTGCCTTATTCCATAGATTAAGAATACAGAAAGATTTGAGGGAGTTAGTAAAACTAAATAAAATTCTTTTCATACATTGATAATTATCACGTATTTTATTTTGTTTTACTAACATATTCATATGAAAATACCAAAAATAATGTCGTATGAAGCTAAGAATCTATGTATATTCTTAATCTATGCTTATTCTTACTTCCTCAGGTAAAACGAGATATATAAATGAATGGAACAAGTATTGTTGTCCATTCACTTAGTCTCTTAGAATAACTATGATTCAGTACAGATTCACCGTACAAGATATATTATATAGTTATCAATATTGAAAAATTTTCTTCTTTCTTTCACAACTCACATAATAATAAATTTCGCTTATTCAGCTTAAATAATCCGGCATTTCCAATCAAAATATAATAAAATAACTATTAAAACCAATATTTAGATTTGGGCATATACAAATTACTGAAAATAAAAAAAATTTAAAACCTTAATATTTTATGCAAATTTTTTTTTAATTTTGTCTACGGGAAGTTTATTAACATCACCACATGATTATTTTTTTTTCATCGTTATTAACAAAAAAGAAAATTTGGGATTATGCAAACCAAATGTTTAAAAAGTTATGTAAATCCAATTACTTATTATATTTTGCAGGCATAATGGTTTTAACATAATAATAAAAAAAGGTGTGGTATTTTTAAAAAAGAATAAAAATGGTATAATTTAATGAAATTTTTTTATCAACTTTTTTCCAAAGAATTTAAAAAAAATTTTTTTGCTAATAATATTTATGAAATATCTAGAAGAATTTTTTCCCCCGGTGTATATAGGGCCACATAAACTATCAACTATTACGCACTTTTCGTTGATTTTTTACGATGATGCGCCAAAAAATATATTTTTCCATTACTGCTAACCTTATTCTTATATAAATTTTTACAACAACTTTAATTAAAATTTTTAATTCCATATTTAATAATTACTTTGTTATATTCGCAATAAAATATTGAATCATAAAGTTTTGCAAATGTGTATTTTATAATTATTCATATCTATAGATATAAATGTACATTGTATTATGATAAGAAAATCAAAATAAATCTACTACACAGCTATTACCTACTGTTTATAAAATAGAAAATTGCAAGAAAAATGAAAAATCAAGATAAAACAAAAATGAACTATAATAAAGAAATAGCAAGATTAAAATTTTTAATGCGTTGGGGATCGTTATGTTGTATTTAGTGCTATAGAATTTAGATCACTAAATGGAGTATTATATGCGTCAATACACATGCAATCATTTAGATGCATCTGCGTAAAAAATGAAAAAATTTAGATGCATCAGCGTATATAATGAAAAAATTTAGATGCATCAGCGTAAATAATGAAATCATTTAGATGTTCCGTATTGAATATTACGTAATACCTAAACAAACATAATATCTCTCACAATATTTCAATACAGCCAAATACAAAAAAAAAAAATTAGAAAAAATGAGAAAAAATATTCTCTCTTTGCAACTACCTCTCCCCTACGCATTAAAACAGAATATTGGATATGTAAACAAAATTTGTTATACAACTCGTTCTGTATTTACACAAAAATACATTGACACTTGTCAAAAGTATTGACTCGTGTCAATGTATTTTTGTGTATACAGAACTCTTAATTAATAAGAAATTTAGTTTACATATACAATAATCTACTTTAAGTACTGTGCGAAAAATGAAAGAAAAGAAAAAACAATTTACGAAAAATAAAATTATATGTTATAAGACAAATAAAAATAAATGAAAACATATTAAAAATTCAACAATTTTCTTACCACGAGTTATTTATTTTATTTTTGTTGTAAGAAAGATTTTCATATATATTTTTTTTTATAACAACAATTGCTTTTGTTCATATTTCAATTTCAAACTAAAATTCTCAATAAGTCAAGACAAAAAAATTGTTTTGTTTTTCTTAATTAAAATTTAATTCAAACATAAAAGTTGAAAAGTATTTTCATCAAATATTTCATCGACCTTCAATTTTTCTTATAAACTCATAGAATATATGCAAAAGTGAAAATTTCAGCAAACTTTAAATAAACTATCAAGAAAAATTGATAATAAATAAATTGTTATGCCGTTATGAAATTGTCTATCTTGAGAAAATAAAAACACAAAAATACTGTATTCTTAAATGTATCTAAATGTATCTTTGCTAGGACACAGAAACAAAATACCCCTAGCTTTGAAGTGCCTCTTTTGACAAAAAATAAAACCTTTTTATATTATTATATTCAATGTTAATAATAACGAAAAAAAAAAAAGTTAAAATTTAATCTTAAAAGAAAAGCAATGAATGAACAAACTAAACAAAGTGTAAAAAAAAAACTTTCTTTTTTCTTCTCCCTTTTCCCTTTTTTTGCCATAAATTTTTTTTTGGTTGAAAGAAACTAATAATAATAATATATGCTTTTAGGGAAAATATATATAGATTAGTAAATAATAATTTTTTTTTTGATTAAGAATAAAATCATTGAGTTCGAAAAATATAAAGAAAAAAAAACATGAAAAGCAATTTAATGCTTAGTGCAAAAGAGCGATGTTGTTTTTTCATTTCAGTTTTGTATGTTTTTTAGCTAGAGATATTATTTTTGAAAGAAATAAATTATTTAACATTGTTCGGAAAAATAATTCTAAAATGTTATGTTAATTTGGAAAGCTCCCAAACGGAGCACTTGCTGTCAGAGGATAAAAATTTTTAAAAGAGTTTGAAACTATTTTTAAGATTATTTAGAATTGAAAAAATTGCAAGCTGATAAATTTCTAAAAACAAAATATATCTTGAAACTTACAAATATTTTTTTAATCGCTTCTTGTACGTAAAGCCGTGATTAAGCGAACTGAAATTATAACAAATAAAAGTTTGTGACTTAAGTCTTTTATTTTTTGTATTATTTTTTATTTAATATTAGAATTTTTACAAGGTCAATTTTTGTTTTAAATGTAAATATATTATTTGAGCCTTAAATTTTTGTATGTTAATTAGTTTGGCATTAAAGGTTTGACAAAAATGGTTTGTTTCTATATTTTAGTATTTTTACATACATTTCGTATCAAGACGTCAAACGTCATTTATTCATATCATAAATCTATCAACTTTAAAAAACTTCAAATTACTTACCAATTGATATACAATAACCACCATGAATGCTGTTTCCTGACAACAATGTAGTTGCCAGAAGTAAGTCACCAATTAATAAACATGAAACATAAAAAATTTGGCATTTCCAATGAAGAACATGATGATTTGATGGTATTAAAAAACCAGTTGCTAATGTTGCGCTTAGAAATATCACAGAAATTAATAAGGCGGCTGATAAAAGAATAGACTTCAAATCTGCTTCTTGCCTATTTAAAAATATGGTTGATGTTTCGGGTGAAATTGTTGAATAATGTTCAGCACAAACAAAAATACTTATTACTTGGTTATTAGATGCCGAAGAGTTCTCATTGCCGAATGCATGTTCTAAACAAAAATCCGAAGATAAAAATTGCCTACGCGAATCAAGAGTTAAATTTCCAGTCTCATGTTCCAACTGTTCTGGTCGAAAATTTCCAGCTAAAGCATAATGCGGTGCTAAGCAACTCGGGAATCCGTAATTTATTTCAAAAACTGAATTATTCACAATCGCATTGTGTGCAATTCCATTTTTCAATGAATTATATAATACACAAGTACCTTTATTCATATCATATAAAAAGGTGTTGAGACAACACTTTTTAATAATCGGTAATTTTCGATGTGCAACAAGTGAGCTAATACCACTAATTCGGGGAAAGCATACCAAAGCTGCATCTTTATCAGCACAATAATCATTTGGATTTATGAAAATTGATTTTTCACTTAAATATAGTGAACCATTTGAGAAAATTATAATATTATTTGAATCGGTGAATAGATCTCGTTCATTGCATGTTTGCGGAAAAGTATTCTCTTGAATTTGAAAAAATTTTGGAGCTTCACCACGCGGTTCAAATAAATTCTTACGGGCCATCATGAAAACCGATGGTACCCATCGCGATGAACTGCCCGTTACACAATTTTGATTTAGATCTAAATATTCGCCATAATTGCAGCATTTATTTATTTGAACCGGCGGCGGTGGCGGTCTACCAGTTGATACAGAATTTAATTGGTAAAATAATAACAAAAGCAACAGGTGTTTTGAATTTTTCATATGCAATTTATACATTTTCAATTAATTTGTTTTTTTTCCACTATTGTATGTATATTAATTTAATTAAAAAATAATAATATAAAAGATAAGCGCTTCTATTATTTTGCAATTTTTATTTATTTTTATATGAAAATAATGAAATTTTCAATAAACTATTATTTTTTTTAGTCACGATTTATTTATTTTTTGTTTTCGCACTGTAAAAATGTGATGGAATTTTTTTTTAAATTGCTTATAAAACCTGTTATTATGACATTTAAGTATATTTCTTCAATTATTTTGTTTTTATATAAAATTAGTTTAATTGAGGAATCCCGAAACAGATTTGTTTTTAAATCTTTTTTCCGGAAAAATTCTTATTCTAAAATATAAATTTTTTTTTTTCCAAATTTTTAATTCAATTTTCAGTTAAATAATATTTTATGTAATTTAACAAAAATAATACATTCGATTTCGACTGTATTGTATTATTGACAAAAAGAAAAAGCCGCGAAAAAATCCAATAATAAAGCGATACCGATTGCATATATTTACTTTTTATATTTTTTTCTTAAAATTATCAAACAATCTTTTTTCTCAATAAGAAAAAATTAATTGTACATAGGTATGTATGTAGCTAATATCTTATTTTTATTATTAAAAAATAAAAAAAAAAATAATGAAAACATGCAAATTATATAAAAGTACAAAAATTTTTCACAAGCTGACAATTACTTTAACCGACCACGAACAGATTTAAACTGAAATTTAAAAATTAAATAAATAAATAAACTTGACTTCACGAAAAAAGCATTGAGAAAAACGAATAATGTTTACTGCCATCGTAACATTGTGCAGAATAAAAAGTATGAAAAAAAAATTCCCGGTAATGTTTATACTATTGAAAAAAAAGTCTGCAAATCTCTAAAAATGTCATTCATATTTCATATAAAAAATGTATCTTTTTTTGTTCAAAACAAAATAAACATACAAGATATATTTTCCCTCTAGTATTCAGTGCAATGTTTTTTCAACATGTTGATTCAGTCAATTTATTTTATTCTCGGTTTGGTGTATTTTATGAAGACTTGAAAGTTTATCACAACATTGCGCTATAAACATTTTCTACCGTTATAACAATTAATCATAAAATAAAGTCATGAGAGAAAAGTGGCTTTATAAATTGGAGTAAATTTTTTTATTCAAATCTAAGCCACAACTGCGTTCTGAATTTAAATTCACGACTGCGTCCTGAATTTAAATTTGTTGATTAGTATCACTGGATATGGAACTCTGGATAATCAGTTCGTTTTTATTTTCATATATTTTGTTGTTTTTGATAGAATGAACAAAAAACGAAAAACATGTCAAATTTTTATTGAGAAAGGAATTGGCAAGTAATGGTATCAATAAAAGCTTAGCCTAGGTGCAAGCTTCTGTTTCCGGCGCGACAACAACTCAAGTAGAAAAATTTTTTTTTTTATTGGTAATATTTGTCATAATTTTTAAAAATTTCAAATAAAAAAAAATAATAACTTTAATTTGGGAGTGATTTGAACATCAAATTTAAATTAAAAAAATGAAGTATTGTGTCATTGTAGGAGGTAATTCAAAAAGTAATAAATTTTCAAGAAAGATTTCGTTTTTCAAGTAAGTTTAAGAGCCCTCACTGCGGAAAATGTGTCTTGGTTTTGCTTTGATTCTAGAGTTAATACAATCTCGACTGAAGTGATTTTTGATATGTTAAAGCAGCGGTGTCCAACAGAAATTTGTTTGTAGCCACAATTGCTATTTTTAAATAATTTTATTCGCCACTTAAAATATGTATACATTTATAAAAAATTCATTAATCATTGTAATCATTGTAATTAAAAAGTTATTATAAAGATAACAAAATCCAAAATTTGACAATTTTAGTTTGTTCTTTTTTTCATTTTCGTATTTTGCCACCACAAGTTCATTAAAATAGAATAGTTATTATTTTGTCGTATTTTTTTTTTTAAATAAAATTTCTTGATTTGTTTTTGTTTTTTTGACTGGCAAAAATAGTGTTTTTTTTTAATTTGTCCAAAGTCATGGTACGGAAACTTTATTTATTATAAAAAATATTTCAGTGCTACATTCGCCACATTCACAAAGTCTATTCGCCACATGTGGCGAGTGGCGACTGTGTTGGACACCACTGTGTTAGAGAGTATATAACTGGCTCCAGGGTAGGCAAATGAGCCTTTAAAAAACTTGAACTTATTTGCTTCTCCATTGACAAAAAACTCGCTCCAATAAATTCTTTTAAAAAATAGTACTAACTGATTTTGCTTGGATTCTACATTGAATAAATTCTAGTTTGAAAATTTAAAAAAACAGTACATTACTATTCATAAATACCCATACAAAAAGACAAATTTGTTCCCAAATCTGTTTTTTGTGATTAACGCCAGGAGCATGTGCTCCCTGTCTATAAGTCATATAATAGTTTAGCCGTTGAAAAATTTTACAAAAATATTAAACGGCGGGGCGGCACTTCCAAGCTGATTACATTTTTCCTTTCTCAATCTTTTTTTTTTTTTTTTTTTTTTTTTTTTTTTTAGATTTCATTATTTTTTTGTACTCGGTATCCAGAGTTCCATATCCAGTGATTAGTATTTAAAGTTTAAGTATTTTTACATATCAAATTTCACAATTATTATTAAATTTTTTTATTTGGAAATAAAGATTAAAATTTGATTCAAATTTTTTAAAATCAATTAATTTCATTTCTGTGCTCAGGATTAACATGCGGTTTTATGTATACGAGTATATGCGTATTATGTATTACATCCATAGTATAATTTTATAATTTCATTCAAATTTTTATTTTTATTTATTTTTGAGATGATTGTATTTCCTGATTTTGTTTGATGTTAAAGGATTCTATATAAATAGGTATCATGGACAGATACAAGCACAGTTAATAATTTTATCTTTTCCACATCAATTCTTTTTGATCTAAAGTTGACTTTTTTGTGCTTTTTTATGATTTTACTATCAAATTTCAATGTTATTTCTTTCATTTCCTTTCTTTTATGTTGTGTCTAATAGGAATATTTCAAAGAAACGATAAACATTTTTCCAATAATAAACATGAATGTTTTAGTGTGAGGAAAAATTTACTAAAAATTGCAGTAAAATATTTAAAAATTGTTTACAATGTTTTGAAAGTTAAATTTTATTTGCTACATGCCTTGCATTTTTTTATTGTCAACCAATTTTAATATTACATAATGTGTATGCAATATAAACTTCAGCAGTTTGGACCAATGCGACTCTCTATGAATTTGTAAAACTTGATGAAAATTCAGTTTTTAAATTTTAATAATTTTCATAAAATACTATTTTCAGTTTCCATCATGTAAAACTATGGGATAACGAAAACAATATTAAAATATTTTTCGATATTCTAAAACTTATTAAATAAAATGTCATAAAATTTAAAAAAAGGATTGTTTAAATCAAAATTTCCAAATAAACATTTAAATTTATTTTTTTTGGTTTTGTAATGTGAGGAAAGAATATATCAATTTCAGAATCTGACAGTTTTGATAAGGGTTTTAACAAAATATCCCAAAGTTTTAATGAAAGCTACTTAAAAAAATTAAAAAAATTATCTCTAACATAAAAAATAAAAAACTATTTAAAAAAAATTTTCTAGCTAAAGCTAGCTGAAACATTTATAAAAAATCAAATTAAATTAACGCAATTATTCTATCAAACCCAAAATATAAATAATGCAAAGCAAAACAGATAGTTCAATCAGATTATGTACATAAAAAAAAATTACAATTTCATAAATAATAAAATTTTGACTAAACTTCAATTTGAATACACAATTTAAATAAAAATTACATTAAACATCTAAAATTCATTATACTCGTTTATTTATGTATTCACATTTTTAAAACAAATTAAACCAACAATTTTAATAAAAATTGAATTATCTTATTATTATTTATTACGTTTTACGTATCAACTAATTACCTAGATACCAAATAAATAGGTAACATAGATTATTTTAAAATAATATTAAGATTAAAGGAACAAATAAAGAAATACTAATTTACCTGTAAAAAAAAAAAAACAAAAAAGACATAACTTTTTAATATTTAGAATATTTAGTTTAAAAATTTCTTCAAGCTAAGAAGAATAAAATCCTTTGTGGGTCAATTTGATATTAAAAAAAAAAAACTAAATAAATAAAACTAGAAGACGTGACCATTTAACAAAAGAAATCTTTTTCATTAAGTTTACTTTACTATAATAGTTATTCATATAATAATTATGGTCGGCGCATACATAAATTTCAATATTTTTTTATTTCTTAAAAAAAAATTACGTACAAATTGCATGTATTAAGAATAATAAAACACTTGTTGCTTTTATATGTTATTTTTTTTATCGATTTGATTCCGTATAATATCAGCTGATTATACTATGGCATCAGTCATCATAAAATTATTTAGAAGTAATAAAGTTTTAAGAAAATATGTATGTTGAGTGGAATTTCAATTTTTTTTTTGTTTTATTGGCGGTTGAGTAAGACAAATCAATTTGTTAATCGATGGAAATTCCGAAAATAATTAAAATAGTAGATTATTTTAGTTAAGTAGTAAAAAACGAAACGATAATTGATCATACATAGTTTATTAAAATTTCATGTTTACATTAAAGAGAAATTAAAAATAACTACAGGATGAATATGTATGATTGGTTTAGAGGTTTTTTGTTTCGAATATAATATTTATTATTAAATGTAACTAATTTTCTTCTGCTATGAAAATAATAAATATCTCGAAAATTTACTGTCTTAAAAAGTTAAAATTTTATTTTTGTAACCTAAACTCCTAATTAAAAGAGAAGGCATGCTTATGTCCTTAAATAATTTAAAAGTTAATATCAGGATTAAGATTTAAAATAAAAAAACTGAGGATTAAAAATCTCTGTTAAATATGTTGCGATAACACTTTAAAAAGAAGAAAATTTATACCATTTTCATTGAATGACAAAATTCCATTTTTTTATATCACTTCGCTTGTCCAATATGATATTCTATTCAAGTTTTAATTTTATTTCATTTGATATAAGAATAGAATATTTTTTGCATGCATTTTTTAATTTCATTTAGTGATCTTTAAATTTAAAATGCTCTTGACATTTTATGTAATTATAGGTTCATCATAACATAACATAGATATATTAAAGTTATACGGATAAGATATTTTTATTTTTGTTCTTCATCCCCGATTACAATTTTATTCCGGTTATAATTTTATCGTCTTCATACTTACATTAATTTTGTTTTAAATTTTTATTTAATATTTGTACTTGATATATTTATAATTATACACTTTCTACTATATATACAATCGTTACTTAACATTTTTCTGAAAATTCAATAAATAAATTTTTCTTTTTAAAAAACCAAATAAAGATTACACAAAATAAAAGGAAAAAGTGCATGAAAAAGAAAGTTTTCCCGCAAAATGTCTTTAACTTTCGTTACACTTTGTTAAGTTCATTCATTATTGTTTTTAACATTTATGATTTTTTTTTTTATTTTAGTTTAAATATTGTAAATGTGAGACATTTTATAAAACTTTTTCGTTTTAATATTTGAACTGCATCTTTTATGTGCTAACGAAAAGTATTGGGATTTTTCAATTTTAAGTATGATAATTATGTAGATTGTATAGATAAAGGGATCAAATATTATAGCTCTCCATAATCTCGATCAAAATGTTTAATATCGATAATGCGTGAATTTCTTTTCCTAAAAATTTAGGTTGTCTACTTTTGAAAGTTTTAGCTTCAAATTTATGAAAATTTTGTAATAATCTTATTTCCAAAATCTACAATTTTTTTGTCATTTATCATTAGTTAGAAATAAAAATCGTATGTATCTGATTATTAATATCTATTTAAATTTTATTACCACTGCGAATTTCAAATTAATGAAATAGCCTGACTGTCAATTTTCCAACTTTTATTGAATTCTTATTTATAAATTTCATTTACGGTTTAGCGGGGGACAATTCTTCAAAAGCCAAAAACAGAAAAAAAAATGTCTTTGCCGATTTGCCAAGCGAAATACGATATTTTTTTGTGAAAAAAAAGCAATTGTTTTGATGAAAAACAAAAAAAAAATAATTTCAATAAAAAACGAACTCATGGTAGGAAAGAAATAAAAAAAAGCTGTTGAGATGTTATTAAGTTTTATTTATTTTTATTAGTCTCACAACATGTAATTTGTTTTCTTTTTTCATCTTAGTTTTTTATTTCTTCTCTTATGTTTCGCACAATTTAAAATATATATACTTGTAATTCTTTTAAAGGATGATTTAACGAAAATATTATGTTATACATCTTTCAGTAGTATAGGTACATATGCTTTTTTCAACTTGAACTTGAATAAACTTTTACATTTCCTATACGGTTGTTCTTGAATGTACAGGTACTTATGACGAAATGTTAAATGCTTTCATATAATATGTATATAAGTTTATTTTTATTAAAAATTGAAATTGTAATTTTTTTTTTGCAGTTTTAAGGTTCACCTATGTATATTGTAAAAAATTTTATATTATTTCTATATTTTACTTCCATTAAGACAAAAACACAAATTATTTTTTTTTTTTTCGAAAAATCTGTTTATTACAACGTTTTTATCAACTCACATTCTTGTCTGTTTGTCTGTCCTAGAAATTTTGTAATCAAATTTTAGACCACTTTCCGACAAGCTACAGCTCCGAAATTTTGAATATAGCTCTGAACCCGATGACAATACAATATTCTACCACTTTAATCGTGATTTGAAAAGTTTCTCGTCTGTTTGTCTGCCCGAGAAATTTTGCAATCAAATTTTCACAACCAAAAGTTTGTCCGATTTCATTCAAATTTAGTACATAATAAAAAGAAGAAATGATTAAACACACGAATTTCGTAACAAAAAATTTATTGGCCTCCTACCCAGCGACCTTCCTTGGGAAGGACTTCAAAAATTCGTCCGATTTCTTTCAAATTTTGTACATAAAAAGAGGACATATTAAATACACAAATTTCGTAACAAAAAATTTATTGGCCTCTTACCCGGCGATCTCCTATGGGGAGGACTTCAAAAGTACGTTCGATTTTATTCAAATTTAATACATAAATAGAAGAAAAGATTTAACACACAAATTTTGTAACAAAAAATTTATTGGCCTCCTCTACCTTGCTTGGGGAGGACTTTAAAACTTCGTCCGATTTTATTCAATTTTTGTACATACAAAGAAGACATAATAAAACACACAAATTTCTTAACAGAAAATATATTGGTCCCCTGCCCAGCGACCGCCCCTGGGGACCTCCACGTGGTAAACCGGGCACTCCATAAAAAAAACTTGGAAACCAAGCAGGTTCTGGCATCATTATGTATTTAAAATTGTTGAAATAAAATGGTTAAACGTATAACATTTCTTATATATTGTTGTATTTGTTTCAGAAATAACTTTGAAAATCAAATTTTATACGAAAAATTCTGTTTTGTTTCAGCTTTAAAACTAAAAAGTAGAAAATAAATATTAAATCATAAAAAATACATTTTATAAAAAACAACATTTTTCTTGCGCACTAAAAAGTATAAAATAATTTTACTATGAGTTTCATTTTGGTAAAAGAATTTATAACTTTTCTCCGGGATCATTCAGAGGATTGTGGACACACATACTTGAAAATGATTACAACAGTCTATAACTAGAAATGTGGGGCATATTTTTACAACACATTTATAGTATTACCTCAAAAATGTGCCCCACGTTTCTAGTTATAGATTGTTGTAATCAGTTTCTAGTATGTGTGTCCACAATCCTCTGAATGAGCCGGAGAAAAGTTATAAAGTCTTTTACCAAAATGAAACTTATAGTAAAATTATTTTATACTTTTTAGTGCGCAAGAAAAATGTTGTTTTTTATAAAATGTATTTTTTATGATTTAATATTTTTTATGAAATAAATTAATTTATCTTACTCAAGTCTACGATTACGATAAACTGGATTTGGAGAAATTTAATTCAAAACCTGGTATATTATAGCCAGCTTTAACTATAACCAGTGGCGGATCTAAGTTTTTTCGACCTGAAGCTTAGTTATTTTCGGGGCTCCAAAGTCTATTATCTGTTTTTAAATCCAATGTTAAGAAAAACTTAAAATATTAAAATATTAAAAAATATACCTGTCGGAAAATAAAAGAAAATAAAAAGCTCTCTGAAAAAAGTCAATTATGGTTTCCGTTTATAGTATAAAAATTGTCAAAAAATAATCACATCAAAAATTCAAATAAAAAGGATTCGGTTTGTCTCTGATAGATCTTATTAGCAACTGTAAGTTAATAGAATTGTTCTACTCATCATCTAAATCTAATAATTGGAAGCCTTTTAGAAATCAAAGTAGGTATAGGTATATAAGTTAGAAGGTAATCAAAAAAAAATTCCCAAAGTAGGTAGCGTTTTTTAATTTACTTTTTTCTAAATTTTAATTTATTTTCACAAATAAAAACTTTTTTTTTTAAATATTTTTTTTAATTACCTATATTGTTTCCAAAAATTATAATTTAATTTTACAAAAAAAAAAAAAGTTTTCTTTGTTTTTATTTGTTTGAGATAAAAAATTGTAAAAAACTTTCATATTTCAGCTGAATTTAAAGTTTAATTAACTCGTTAACTGTGGAAACATAATTGATTTTGTTTTTCGATCACATCGGAAACCAAAATAGGCCTATTAACATATCCTAGTAAATTTTAGTAATTATTCGTATGTTACTCTAAAATGTACTTTGGTTTTGAGTCCTTTTTTATATCGGGGGCCTGAAGCTGCAGCTTCATTAGCGTATATGTAGATCCGCCGCTGACTATAACTGAAATGTAATTAACAAATTTATGATCTAATGGCGTTAAAAATTTAATTTTTTTTTTGTATCAGATCTGGACAGATAAGAACTGAAAGATATAAAAAATATAAATATTGAGTTTTGAATGTTTATAGTAAAATATATCAGAAGTTTGAATAAATATTTTACAACGTAAGAACTAAATTAAATATAAATAAATAAACATAAAATGCAGCTGTTACAAATTTTATTACTAAAATTGTAATAAATTTTAATGTTGACCCAATAAAAAAAAAAATGGAATATGAAGAAAAAGTTCAATTAAGCGTAATTTTTAATTAGTTAAGTGGCCATAATATACTTACTTAACTATTTATTATTATGCTTTCTTCTTATTATTTTAAAAATCATCATCAAAAAATTGCATTATGCTTACATCCTACAACTTTGGAATTCATTATTCAAATTACTTTAAAAATACTACACATTTTTAAGTTAATAAAATATTATACTTTTATATTATATATTGGACAAAATAAAGAACTTTCAAAGATGAGTATTTATAGGCAAGATCTGTTATATGTGATCTTATCGATTTTTAGACAAATAAATTTAATAAATTTTTTAGTAAATCTAGACTTTCAGAACAAATTTAATAGTTTATTAATTTAATACATATAAATTAAGTACTCATAATTATAAGCTTTTATAAACTAGTTTGGTCGGTAATAATTTTTATGAATTGCGACAAATTGTTAAAAATAAACAATTTCAATATGTAATTTGATATGCTGCGTTTTAAATTTCTTTAGTTATTATTTATCTTTTTAATTTTTTCTGAAGATAATAAAGTAAAAGAAATAGGTAAAAAAAAATTAAATAAATGCTGAAAAAAATTTCTTCTCAGTTGGAAGTTTTTTTTTTCATAATTTCTTAGTTGTCATTATGTGTATTACAACCTCGGGAAAAAAATTAATTTTGTGCCCTCAATCTAAATGAATTATGGGTTTTATAAAATTATTTAAAAACAATTACAAAAAATGTTTATAGTAAATCAAGAGAATAAAATTTCTTTAAATGTTTCAAACATTTTTTAATAGTGTAAAAGAAATCCTCCGCTGTAATCGAATTTTTAACTGTGAAGTAATTTTTTTGATGTGGACTGTTCTGATTCACTGTAAAGAAAATCATAAGATTTGTTACTTAACAGGTGATACTCGACTATGGAATTAAATTAATTTTGGCCAAATTTCCTATCATATTATTTTTTTGAAGTTTATACTTCTTTAGGCACGTTGTATGATATAATTGAGTAATTCTGTAGGGGGTAAAAATTATTGTACTCATTCGAATTTCGAGTTCGAAAAAAAAGCGACATGCTGTACCGTTTGAATACTCAAAAAAATGAGATGTCCACTCAATAATCATTTGTTTTTATAAAAACAAAATAATTTGGCGCGAAAAAATTTTAAAAATCTTTCGTTTACAAATTATTTAAAAACTAAAATTTGTTTTTCATAATAGGTAGGTCCGGTGAAATAAAGATTACTTGCCGAAAATTTTTTGGGCAGGGAGCGACGGTTAGGGAGCTACGGTCGTGCCGGCTCAAAATATACAAACAATTTTTTTTTTTCAAAATAGGAAGCTATGGTTAGGTCGTGCCGGTTCAAAATATGTTAAAAAAATTTTTTTTCAAAATAGGTAGCTCCGGTGAAACAAAGATTACCAGCCGAAAAATTTTTGGGCAAAGAGCTACGGTTAGGTCGTGCTGGCTGAAAATATGTTAAAATTTTTTTTTTCCAAAATAGCTCCGGTGAAATAATTAGATTACCGGACCAAAAATTTTTTGTACGGAGTTACAGTTAGAGTCTTCCCGGCTCAAAATATACAAAAAAAATTTTTTTTTTCAAAATAGGTAGCTCGGGTGATATAAAGATTACCTGCCCAAAAAAAGGAAGGAAGTGAAAGCGGCACTAAGGGCTGAAGATAGGTCAGAAGGGAGGGCGGAAGTGAGGACGGAAGTGAGAGCGGCAGTAAGGGCTGAATAATGGTCGGAGGGAGGGTGGAAGGGAGGACGGAAGTTAGGGCGGAAGTTAGAGCGTAAGTGAGGCGGAAATTAGGGCGGAAGTGAGGGCGGAAGTGAGGGCGAAAGTGAGGGCGAAAGTGAGGGCGGAAGTGAGGGCGGAAGTGAGGGCGGAAGTGAGGGCGGAAGTGAGGGCGGAAGTGAGGGTGGAAGTGAGGGCGGAAGTGAGGGCGGAAGTGAGGGCGGAAGGGAGGACGGAAGTTAGGGCGGAAGTTAGAGCGTAAGTGAAGCGGAAATGAGGGCGGAAGTGAGGGCGAAAGTGAGGGTGGAAGTGAGGGCGAAAGTGAGGGCGGAAGTGAGGGCGGAAGTGAGGGCGGAAGTGAGGGCTGAAGTGAGGGCTCAAGTGAAGGCTGAAGTGAGGGCTGAAGTGAGGGCTGAAGTGAGGGCTGAAGTGAGGGCTGAAGTGGGGGCTGAAGTGAGGGTGGAAGTGAGGGTGGAAGTGAGAGTGGAAGTGAGGGCGGAAGTGAGGGCGGAAGTGAGGGCGAAACAGAGTGTGGAAGTGAGGGCGGAAGTGAGAGTGGAAGTGAGGGATAGAGTGAGGGTAAGAGTGAGGGTGGAATTACCTGACCAAAAATTTTGGATAGGGAGCTAAGTTTAGGGTCTTACCTGCTTAAAATATGCAAAAAAAAACAACGAAGCAGTCATAGGAAAGGCCGAAAGAAGTTAATACTTAAAAGCTTTAAACTATGAAATAACAGTGGCTACAAATGTTTAGTACATAGTAAATAAAAATCAGTCCATCAGTCCAAAAGCTGTCCATTATTATTTCATAGCTTAAAGCTTTAAGTATAAACTTCTTTCGGCAGTTCCTATGACTGCTTCGTGTTTTTTTTTCAAAATTTGTCACAATAATCTATGAAAATTAAATTTTATCTTCATGAATAGATGTCTAATTTTTTTTTAAGCTTAAATTTTATTGTGCCTTACATTTTAATGTAGAGTATAGTATAAATATAGTTAAACAGAAGGAGCATTTATAAATTTAATAATATATCTTTCAAATTTTATTATTCTTCATAAAAATATAAAAATTTATGTCTACAAGTTTAATGTTATCCAAAAATTTTTTTGTATTTACATTTCACTTTAATGAATGTTAAATAAAAAGACATTCCTTAAATTGAAAACATTTATGATGAAATATTTTATTTCATGAAAATTTAACTTACATATATTTAAAAAATCATAAACTTTTATCGTTTTACCCACAAAATAATAAATTTTTACATTAAATACTGAACGTATAACGAATATTACCAGTATTAAAGAAATTGCAGTTGATAATGGTATAAATAAAGGGTACCGAAATGCGTTTTGCGCAGTCAAAAATAATAAATGAAACTTTAATTTCAAATTTTAAATAAATTTATGCATTTGAAATCTAGTCAGTAGCATTACGATAAAAGTAAATTAGGTCTAAATACTCTAAATATTACTAAATTTGATGGTGTTAAAAATAAAAATCCAATGAACAGATTCATCCATCAATTTGTTATAAAAAGTTTTGACATAAATTGAAGAAAATTTTTCAAAAAAAAAAAAAATCATCAATAAAATTTTAAAAAATATCAATTGATATTTTATTTATTTTTTAAATGATTATGATTAACATATATTATATATCATTAAATGTATTTAAATGTACATTATGCATGTACCGAATACATTTTTTATTCATTTTTATTTTGAGTGAACTGAATATAAATTTCAACCTAGAACATTTTTAATAATTATAAAATTGTCTAAATTATTTATAATTTTTTACACCTTGATTTTGACACATAATAAATTTGTAGTATTCATGCAAACAATATTTCAGTTAGTTCAAATAAAAATTTTAGTGAATTTTTATTTCAAAAATAGGTTAAAAATACTATTTCCGTAAAATATCATATTATACATAATGTATATTATATTTCGTCAGCTGAGAAATAAAACAACGTATGACATTTATACGTCATTATTTGACAATAGCACCATTCGATTCCTCGTACTCGATTTTATAAGTACAACTACTTTACAATATTCTTCATGTTGATTAAAATGTGTTTTTTAGATGAAAATTGTACGCTACTTGATATTTTTTCATACGTTTTTCTTAATTTTCAAATTTTTAAATTCAAATTACTCGAAACTATACTTTTCATTATACGTTGTTTCATTTCTGAGCAGGCGATTTCATCTACAGCAATTGAAAAATTCAAAGAAAATTTCTTTTCTAAACAAATTTTTTTTTTAATAAATTCTCATAAATATGTACGTTCAAAGATTTTTTATTATGATAACCATGAATAAACCTCAAATGCAAATTGTTATTTAATTCAAGTAAGTTAGCTATAAAAACGTATTTCGCGTACGAAATATTTATTTTTTTTTGCAGTTACAATATTTCACAAAATGTAACCTAAAAAGTATATATATATAAATTATTATTTGTTTCTAAATAATTCTAAATAATAAATTTACTTGGTAATAAGAAGAAAGATTTTTTTTAATACATATTTAAAAAATATATCTAGCAAATAAAAATATCGTTAAAATAATAAATATAAGGCAACTTTTGCCAATAAATTTAGTTAACTTTATTTCATTACGATATTATGTGATGAATTTAAATATTTTGTATTGGAGTATATGATGAAGTTTACCTTAATAAGAAAATATAAATAAAAATATTTCTATTGAAACTTCAATCAGATTTTGGTAGACAAAATAAACGTAAAATATACAAAAATATCAATTTTGAAAATTTAGCTACTGAATTTTCATCCTTTTTAAAATTTCATAATTATATTTGTTTTATAAGCAACACTATTTGATTTGTCAACTAACTCATTCTAAGAACCTAAGCTACGTCTATGGTTCAGTTCCGAACCAAGGCTGAAGTTTAAAAAATTATTATTTGGGTAGAGCTTTGATAAATTTAAAAAAACATTTTCCTAGTTGTTTTACAGCATAAATAAATTATATGATTATTACACAAGAAGCTCACACTGAAAAAAATGGTTTTCAAATTTAATTTGTCCCAAATAATTATTTTTTTACTTCAATATCAAAATACTTTTTTCTAACATTATATTCTTGTGACAACAAATGACGAAAAACCCTTAAGTTGTTACAAGAATAATATGCTACAGAACTGTATATTTCGAAATTTTCGAAAATCAATGCTGATGACAAGTCAGTGTTAAATTATAACGAGTATTTGCATGGACTTGTTCAAAGTTGCTTCTTGTTCTTTTAACTATTTTGTTATTCTACTAAGTATATTTTATTTCTAAACATTAATATAAAATTATTATTGCACACAAATAAATTTTTTATTCATGGAAGTCACTGTACATGGACTCCTTGAAAGTTCTTTGTTGTTCATCTAATTTTACTTTATTTCTGGGCAGTAAAATTACATTACTATTGCACAGAAATACTTTTTTATTCGAGGAAGTAAATATACATGAACTTTTTGAAAGTTATTTGTTGTTCTTCTAAGCATTTTTCAATTCTGATCAGTATAAAGATATTATTATTGCACAGAAATAAATGTTTATTCATGGAAGTAAATACGCGTTAAGTTCTTGAAAGTTTTTTGATTTTCTCCTAAATATTTTTTATTTCTGTGCAGTGAAATTAAATTACTATTGCTCAAAAAGAAACTTTTATTCATGGAAGTAACATTGCAAATTAATAACAAGAATGATTTTAGATTATGATGAGGATAAAATTTATTTATCAAAACGAACTAGTAGAACTGTTCCGGTAAATAAAAGCTCATTGTAGGAACTAAACTTTCATTCTTGGAACAAGAAATATTTTTCTTGAAGTTAAAAACTGGGTATACGTAACCAGATTATGTAAAATAAAATATTAAGAAGAATATTTTATTACAATCTAGTATGTACATGTACATATATTTAACTTTTATAATATTTGTTTCAGGTTTTTTTGTATCAATTTTTTATAAATTTATTGAAAATTTAAACATTTATTTTTTTTAATTTGGGTAACGTATATTTTTTAAATATTCTCGTTGTATTTTTATGTTCTTATAATAATTTATTTAGGACGTAGCTTATGTATATACATTAGGACAAATTAAAATTAATCGTTAATTTCTAATTAACGGCAGCGTTGCGATTAATTTTATAAACCTTTTCAAGGCTAAATTATATTTGCATTGGTATTTCAAACTTATTTCTTACATCAAAAACAAAAAATTTAGCTTTAATTTTTACAAAATTTTGAAATAAAATCTTTTGATTTTTCGAAAATTTTTAAAAATTAAAGTTAAATTTTTGTTTTTGAAGTTACACAAATGTAAAGAAAGGTGGGAAAATAATTTAGCCTTGAAAATGTTTATAAAATTACGTTGGCGTTAATTAGAAATTAATTATTTATCTAAGCAACATCGTTCCTTAATTGGAAAAGAAATATCAATTCAAGCACGCTATATTAATATTCGAAACGTTTAGAATTACAAATTTATAGGACCATTTTAATTTTTTTATATCTTTTCTTTTTATGCAATTTAGTTTTACATTATGATAAGAAAAAATTATTGACCAAGTTTTCCTATATGGTAAATTATGAAAAGTTAATAAGGATTATATTAAATAATACACTTGATATAAACAGTTTCAAGTTCCTTTAAATAAAATATGCTTTTCATGAACAATATATACCTTTCCCAAGTAGATTGTTTTTTTCACAAATAAATAATATGTGTGTTAAACGTTGCTTTTACCTAATCTACAGGATGTGGAAGTATTATTTAAAAAAAAATTTCTTTTAAGAAATTAAATAGAATTATAAGTATTTTTAAAAATTTATATTTTTTTTTAATTATTTTTATTAAACAAAATCCAATTTAATTTCGTTTCCCGAGTGTGTGATTATGTACATATCAATCCAATTCTTATGTAGGTATATTGATTGCTTCGAGTCTTCGTAAATATTATTAATTTACAAGTAAAACATTTAGAAATTCTCTTTAATTTTTATGAAATCAAACAACAGGCCTAGAAATTGTTGAAACAAACTTTATTTTTAATTTTTTTAAAAATTCGATTGCTAAATTTAAAATCATAATAAAATCAGCTTTCTATAAGCAACGTTGGTGCTTATTTAAGGAGTTGTGTGTTGTATTAGACCCCACTGTACCTAGGCATATGGCTCATTGTACCACCCTACCCGGTGAGCCTAGTAACCCCAGCAAGTAAATATTATATTAAACATAAGTTAACCAAGCCTGCATAAAAATTTATACCTTAAAAAGATAAAACTCCTTTTTTAAATTTTTTTTTTTAAAATAATTTTCAATGCCTAATTTATTTGAAAACGGCTTAAAAAGTATAATAATAATAAATAATAATAATAATAAGTTAGGTACGCAACGGATTTATTGAACATAAATCAACCTATTCATAATGTCTAAGAAAGTAAAAAATATTGTATGGTTATGCTGTTAGGGAAATATGAAATTACGTCAAATATTCAGTACTCGGTACAACAAATGTAAGCTTATCCTGTAAAAAATAGTTTGCCGCGCATTTTCTTTGAATTGTTTGACGCGGCAAAGTATTTTTTACAGGATGGCTGAATAAAAGTTAAATATACTTGTGGCAAGTAAAAATTGGTGATTCAAAATCAAATATACTTATAACAAGTAAAAACTGTTCAACAAAAAACATAAAGGAGAATTTAGTGTTTGGCATAATCTTAAACAGTTTTTACTTGTTATAAGTATATTTGACTTTTAATCACCAGTTTTTACTTGTCACAAGTATATTTAACTTTTATTCAGCCATCCTCTAAAAAATACTTTGCCGCACATTTTCTTTGATTTGTTTTACGCGGCAAAGTATTTTTTACAGGATGGCTGAATAAAAGTTAAATATACTTGTGACACGTAAGTACTGGTGATTAAAAGTCAAATATACTTATAACAAGTAAAAACTGTTTAAAATTATGCCAAACACTAAATTCAGCTCCTTTATGTGTTTTGTTGAACAGGTTTAACTTGTTATAAATATATTTGACTTTTAAGCACCAGTTTTTACTTGACACAAGTATATTTAACTTTTTTACAGGATGTCTGAATACTTGTAACAACTAAAAACTGGTGATTAAAAGTCAAATATACTTATAAGAAGTAAAAACGTCAAAATATTGTCGGCTTCGTGTTTTTTCTATTAAAATTATTTTAAATTTGAGCCTTTCATGTTTATCAAAGCTTGACAAAACAAAACTTGAAAAAAAAAACAATTTGCAGGATTATTTATCAAAAAAATAATTTAATTATTTTGATTAAAGTGTAATTGGAGTTTTAATTGCTTTAATTGTAATTGGAATTGGGATTGTGATTGGAATTGTAATCAAAATTGAAAAATGGAAGCAAATAATGGTAAGTAAGTTTTATATTTTTTTCGTTTAATTTTAGGTGTGGGAGAATTGCAGTAACAACTACTGAAGTCCTCTGTCAGCAAATATGGTGGCGTCAAATAAAATAATCTGATGATGCCAACAAAAACGACTAACCGGCGGATTTTGATTTGAACCTCAAACGCATCTCAGAAATTAATCGTTGTGTCGGGCTTCTTTGTGTGTTGGTAATGTCAATGTCCTACCACTTATTAGGTCGAGGAATTAAATTCCGCCTTGCAAAGGTATTTGAATTATGATTTTTTCGAAAACTTAATCGATTTTGATTGGGAATTGTTTGTTTTTTTGGTGAAAATGTTGTATCAATTCAAAATAACGCATCTGTATATCAAACTCTGATTCAACTTCAAATAATTTTTCGTAATGGGAATTAACATATTTTTTTAGAAGTTGATAATTTAATGTTCGTGCAAAAGAGTTTTAGTACTATGAAAGTACCTTCTATGTAATTTTAAAATTTCATACTCTATCTAAAATCTTGAATGCTGTCCAAGAAGAAATTTGAATCATATATATGTATTTGTTTGCAGTAAATGAAAAATTTTCAGCATTGTCATCTGACGCTGAACTCATTGGATACATCTATCGTAGAAAGAATAATTTAATAATTTATAAAAACATTTTTTTCATGCCGGTAGGTGTTGGGTACATTTCCTTATTAAACTAAGATTTATGTTGCTGCAAACTTTCGAAACTGAAAATATCTTTTTTTAAATAAATTACACATTTCATACCCAAAAATAACCTGCATATAATTAACAATTTTTTGAAAGAATATTTGCTTGTAGGATATTCTGGCTATGCCTTATGTGAGTCTTCAAATAGCTTTTGCAAAAAACAAGAAATCTCAGATCATCGAAAATAATGAGGACCAAAATTGCTCAAGCAATTATAGAATACTTGTTAAGATATGCCTATGATCGAGTGTAAGAGTTATATTTCATTTAACATATTACAGCTTTATCTTTAATTTATTAATATTTTGCTTTACTTTTTCTTCCCAAAAATAAAAAAACTTGTAATTTATTATTTCAGAATAACTCGAGAGGATTTTCAGTTGTATGTCAAATTAATTGTTGAAATCATACCTTCCGAAACAACAGCGACATATTTTATTCCATCTGGTGAGTCAGGCAAGAGGAAAATTATATGATTCGTACAGAAATTTGAGAGCTTCTTTCTAGTTAGTAGGCCTTTCATCGAAACGGGGAAGTTGTTCAAAAAGTAAAAAAGAAAAAGGTAAGTAAACAAGATATATAATATTTTTTTTAGTTATTTATTTAATCAATAATTTAAGTTACTTTATAGAAATACAAATCATTCATAGGTTCTCAACATTTAAGAGTTAATGATAAAATTTTATTCTACTTCACTCGAAGTATTTAATTTTTAAATTTGATACTTTTATGTTTTGACTATCACTATTGCGTTTTCGTTTGTTTTATATTATCTAAATATTTTGTAAAAAAAAAATTATTTTTGTAGATCCCACAAAGAATTTCCTGCTTGAACCGCCTACAATAGACGTTGAAGCTGAAGTGGAATCGTTCTCTTTTATAAAACAACATTCTTGTCCTTGGGAAGAAAAATTGTTAACAAAGAAGTAGATGATTGCGATACGTTTTATTTGAAACCTGTTCGACGAAAGAATATTTGGATAGTTTTCCAGCGATTAAGTTAGCTGAAGGGTATAAATTAGTAAGTGACTATAGACAAATATTTTCAAAAAAAAATCATATAAGCCATTTTATGTTTGCAGCTTGAAACTGATTTTGAGAAAGCCTATTCAACTACACAATTTGGAAATTTTGAACAATCGTGTGACAAAATTATAATCCTTGCGGAAAAAAAAGAGACAAAACTATACAAGATTTGATATTAAAACACAAAACTTCTACAAATAAAAGTAGGTTTCCAATTTTCTTTATTTATTATTCACAATTATTTATAGTTAAGAAATATGTATACCGTAATTCAACATTATTTATATAAATGTAACTGTTTTCATTTTTGTTCAAAAACATGAATTCGAAAATATAAACAAATTACCTTTATATATTTTTCAGATGCACGAAAATTACTCGCATTGCAGCTAATCTGTTTTTTACTACCTAATCCACAACAAAAGGCATTATCCCACCAAGCAAATTGGAAGTTTCTAAGTGCTTCCTATCGATATTTGAGGTATTCATTTTATTTAAATAATTATTTATTGAAAATATGCGTAAAACATATTAAATCAAAGTTAATAATATTTATTTTTAGGATCAAGAAAGTGCCGACATCGCAATTGAAACATTGAAAAGTGTACTTCTGTGCATGCATTTGCAAAATTTATTTGGTAAAATTTTCTAAACATTAAAAAAAGAAGATTTAACATGAGGTGAAGTTTTTGAATTTTTGTATTGAAAGCTAGTTTTAAAAATATTTTCTAGATCAAATACTATGTTTGAAATAAAACATATCAACCTATCTAAGCTAAAAGCAATTAAATAAGTTGGTCATTAATTGTATATTAAATTTTCAACAAATAACTAATTATAAGCAGTTATGTAATTAAAAATAATACTAAATATTTTTAATTTTTCAACTTTATTTCAAAAAAGTTTTGTAGGCATGTAAAACGTAAAACATATTATATAAAAGAATTATAAAGTTTATTTTATTTTCAAAATTTGATGTTTTTCTAATAATTTTTACATACATTTCAGCCGCAAATAAGACATTAAACGGATCATATTTACATATTGATATTGCAGGGAGAACTTATATTATTAAATTTTGCAACAAGGAAATTCTTATCAACAAGTATGAAGATTTTTGGAAGTTCGAAAATTGATTAAGGTAAATTTTTTCAGTATTGTTTCAAATCCATCATGCTTCTGAATTTATACTTACGAAAATGATAATAACGTTATCGGGAAATCTTTTCGTGCGTTATGTTCAAATTTCCTTTTTAATTAAATTATTTGCAAATTTTTAGTACATACATATTAATAAATAAATTTTATTTGAAAAGAAAAAAGGAGTTTGAACGTAACCTTCGAATAGTTTTAACGAAAACATTATTATAGTTTTCTGAAGTATAAATTCTGAAGCGTAATAGATTTGAGACAATATTGAAAGTATTTACCTTAATAAATTTTTGTGCTCCCGTGAAATTTTCAAACTTTTTGACACCAGTAAGAATGTTCTTGCTGCAATCATATTGAAATAACCGTCAGTATAATCTTCCATTCTAAGAGTATTTGCACCAATTATGAAATTGTTGCTACAAGAATATTAAGTATTTCTGCAAAACAAATTTTTCTTATGTTACTTTTAGAAATTTATTATTTCAACCATATTACAATCGTCAGAACCACTTATAGTCATTTGTATAAAAATTAAATAGTTAAAGAAAGTAAATTCCTTTTAGTGGGAGAAATATTGGTCTTTCCAGCATAATATTATTTAACTAAAAAATATTTAAAGTAAGTATCAAACTTAACTTTCAAGCATTATTATCATTTGAGTGAGTTCATATTTGGTTTGTCAAGTACCAAAAATCCGTATAGCTAGTTTAGTCTTAGTGCTTATTAGTACATCGTCCATTTGTGGCAATAAACAATTATTAAGAGGAAGAATCAAAATAATAGTTTCTAATATTTCATACTTGACACATAAACATTATTAAGCTGTCTAGAAAAGTAAGTGCATGAACCAACTAACAAATTATTTTTATGAACTGTTTTGTTATTGTAGGAAGTTTTTCATTGCCCTACCTTAAGTTAATAGTGCTTTTCATACGGAATTTTTCAATAAAATCAGTTTCAAAATACAGCTTTTAAATATTTTATATTTGCAATACAAATATTTTTAATTTATGAGAAACAAAAAGTACTTGAACCAACTAATAAGGTATTTCTAAGAACTAGTTTCATTTTGTTGAAAAAAATGCATAGCCGTAGTCGAAATTTAATAATGATTCTAATAACAAACTTTTTGATTACCAAAAATATATTTGTACTTGACGCAACTGTTTTCCTCAAAATTTTGCATCAGGACCTATAATTAATTTCGAAATAAAACTGAAGGCAAATAAAATATAGTTGTTTGAATTTCATACTTATATAATGAAAACAACATTTAAGTTACAGAAAGAACAAATTTTCGAAAATCAGTACTTGCATCAAGTAATAACATTTTCGAATTGTAATATTACTTGTCACAAGTGGGATTGTACTAAGGTCGTTTTTTGTACTTGCGAGCAGTATATTTTTTTTTTCGGTGCATAATCCTTTTTTTTTACAATCAAATTCAATGTCATATTCAACATAGAAATGAAAACCGAACATTTACCACCACAAAAGAAAACATAGTGTGCATTTATAATTGGTAATCTTTTAATCATTCATAGAAAATCTGTTTTTGATTGTTGTTTTGAAATTTTTCAAAATGGAATTAGTTTTTAAGAATCTTGAGTTGTATGGTTGAGATTTATCTTTTCTTTCTTCCGTAATTTTTTTCTATTTTCCATCACTTTAACCTTTTTATATTCATCTCCCTGTTAAGCATAATATTTTTTAATAATTGATAATAATTGCAATTCTATATGAAAAATTCAAAAAATATTAAATGTTAGATCTAAAAGTATAGCACAAAATAATAGCAAAAGTAAAATTCAATTTTAACCAAAATGAACGGGAAAATATGGATTTGAAAAGGGTTTTTTTTATCTAGTTATTTATTATGTAAAGTGTCTAAATAACTTTTTTGCAATATAAAATTCTGGCTGTGCAAATGTAAGCTCTTAATTTTCATTCCGGTTTTTTTTTTTGAAAGGTATTCTTTATAAAAAAAACAAAAATTTTGATATTTTATGTCGTAAGCAGATTTAAATATTTTTATGCGAAAATAATTTTTGCTTTGCTTTTTATTACCATGAAATTTATACTGAGAATGAGAAGATTTTCTTCTTATTCGAATATGATAAACATAAAAATAAATGAATAGGATAAACATATCAGTCAAATCAGTTATTTTCAAAATAATGGTAATATGTATTTTTTTTGGGAATGAGGAGTGACTACTATCACTTCAAACTATACATCTTTGCTATTTAGTTAAATACATTTTAATAAATGGCAATTTGTTAAAAATTGTACAAACTTTAAGTACAAAGAAGTAAATTTGTAGAATCGAAGAAAATTCATTAGCTTCTGACTCTGACTATAATTATTAATTTTAATATACATAGTCTTATAAATAGCATAATGATGTGCGAGGAACCTGTAGTAATATTTATATGAAATGCTATCTTGGAATAATTTTCTCATAAAACTTTGTGTAGTGTAATGAAATCTGATACCTAGCTATTTTAAGTGCAAACGCTATAGAATTTAAGCTAAAAAAATTTATGTTAGACTTTATCAATTTAAAAATTATTTTTGTGTTTTTTCATTTAATTTAATCTTTTAACTATTAATTCAATTTATTTCCTTTTTAACTTTTTTTTTTTACTTTAATTAATATGGTAATCTATTCAATCTTTTACTTTTAATATATAGAAGAAAAAGTTGTACGACGCCACATTATCTAATTTACATTTAAAAATGATTTTGTTAATGTAAAATTATTCATTTTCTTAATGATAAATAAAAATAAAATTCTTAAAACATAATTTTTTTTTTCAATTAATTTATTTTCAAATTGAATTAGGTTGTCCTTTCAACATTTAAGATATTAGTATTTAACAGAAGTTTTTGTGCAATTTTTTCAGTTTCTTAAGAAGAAAAAATAAATTGAACTAATTTTTAAATGACAAAGATAAATTTGGATGGGATTAAAATTTGAGGAGTTGATCAAGATTATTCTACGGATATGTAACCGAAATAATATGTTAAACCCTAATAATTAATCCTATAGCTTCCAAAAATTAAAAAAAAATATTTGATATTACCTTTAACAATTAAGGACTTGGTATCAAGCAGATTTGATATTTTCTAGAATTAAAATTAATCCTAATTTGCCCAGAAAACCAGTTTCAATACATAAAATATAGTTGTTTATAATATCTCATAATTATAAAGAATTATGTGGAACAAAAAGCGAGTTAACAAGAGTATAATTAAAAAATAAAAATAAAAGTTTTTATCCTTATAGAAATTCTTTTTAACTTTAGTTTTATGTAGCTGTACAAATAAAATACTCAAATACAAAAAAAAAATACAAAAAACATAAAATTAAAGATGAAAATCAGATTAGAATGTACTACACATGAAAACTTAATGTTTTGTGTATAAATTTATATCCCGTTTGCGAATTTTCAAAAAAAGAAAAAGAAAAAAGAAATAAAAAACACAAGACCTGTCATGGGACACCCGATTGGAACGTAGTTCCTTTGCGTATGAGTAATTTTCATTTTAATTAATTCAAATTGAGTTTATTTAAACTTTAAAAAAATTCACAGGTATTGTTAATTTACTTATAAATTTTAATTTTTTGTTTTTGTTGTTTGCAACACAAAAAAAAAACAAATATCATAGCCAAAATGGCAAAGTATCGAAATATCTAACGCCGGCAGACGATTTGACTTGCCTTGGCGCTATTCGGGCCTTTATATTGGCAAAATAATACTGACAAAATTATACAAGATTTTTATTTACATTGAAATTAGTATGAAAATCTAAATTTTATTTGAACTATAAAATATTAATTAGTTAATAATAAAAAATTAATATGTTCTAAATATTTTATTTTATAAATATTTTATAAATTGAAATAAAATTTAAGTTTATCAATTTTCATACAAAGTTCAATAAAAAAGACAAGAGCCGGCGAGACGTTTGATAGATGTGAAACATCGGAATTATTTTGTACAGATAATATTGATAGATAACTTTGATAGAATTTTGCATTTTAATTTTATAAATTTCATTGGATGTTTACTATTCTTTTTGTTTTATTTCTATTAATTATTAATGCAAACCAAAGAACACAATATTTATTAAAATAACTAAAAAATATTTCAATACCTAAATTTTTTTTTAAAAAAGAACGGATTTCTTTAATTTTTCATAAGATTATAAGAAAATAAGTTTGGAAAGGCTGTTAGTTAGTTTTTTTTCTGTATGAAAAAATCCAGTTTCTAAGTAAGTTCTCATTTCATTCGTACGAAGGTGTATGAACAAACAATCTGTATGCATTTTAATAAATTTTCATTGTAGCATAATAAAGTCAACCACTGTTTTGCACTAAGCGACAAGACAACAACAAAAAGCGTACAAATATCCAATTTCAAACTTCCAATTGGAAAGAGAAAAAAATTATCAAAAAAAAAAAGCTTTAAGAGACGGGAGTTTATTTTTTTTATTTAAAAAATAAAAAAATATCGAATAATAAGAAAATTTATTTTTTGTTTGTATTAAAAAAAAAAAAAATATTTAAAATTAAAACAAATTTAACATTGAAAAAAATAGTGAATTTAAATAATTTTTAAATAAAAAATTCAAAATAGTGAATTTATAAAAATTTTAAAAAAATTCAACAAAAAAAAAATAATTTTTTTTAACTTTTTAATTTTGTTTATCATATGTTAGCGACACTTAGTGTTCAAATTTTTAATAAATTTTTCCACAAAAGCGTCTGATAAGGAACTACGTTCCAAAAATCCCCATGAAAATATTGCATTTAATAAATTGAAAAAGTTTTTAAAGTTCTTGGCACAGAAAGATAAAAACTTCTCTGTTAGACAATTTGAGAAGTTTTTTGACAAAAAAAAACTTATAAATTTAATTTTAAATAAAATCACATAAAACGAACTATGCTGGTAAAAGTCTGCTTCTTTTGCGCAGTATTCACTGAAAAGAATTTTTATGTAGTCCTAAAAAGTAAACCCTGAAACTGAAAACTATCAAAAATCTTTGCGAAAAATAAAAATAAGCTTCATTGCTGTTTTTTATTGGTATATAGATGTTTATAGTTGTTTAAAAATCCAAAATAACGATAATAAAAGATAATCTCAAAAAATAAAAATAATTAGATTGAATTGAATTGAAGTATTTTCAACCTGACTAAGTCTAAAGTACCATAATAAAAATAGCATTAAAAATTCAAATAACTTAAGTTTAACTAGAATTGAATTTATATTGTTTTGTCTTCAGATAATAAAAAAAAAGTATGACAAACAGATATTATAAATAGTAAATATTTGTTCTAAATAAATTCTAAAAAAATAAAATAAAATTCATTATCCTTGAATACATTTGTAATAAAAAACAACTTGAGTATCAAAAAAAAAGTAATATCATTTGAAAGGAATCTTAATAAATCTCTACATTCATTGATAAATCTACAGGGGAACTAAAATTATAAAATATTCACACTTTTAATGACACATGAAACTTTTTTTTTTAAGTTTATACTTCTTTAGGCGCGTTATATGATATAATTGAGTAATTCTGTAGTAATTCTGTTCATTTTCATTCTACTCATTCGACATTCGAAATCAAAAAAAACGACATGATTTTTGACGTTTCAATACTCAAAAAAATTAGTGGTCCACTCAATAATCATTTGTCATTTATAAAAATAAAATAATTTGGCGCGACAAATTTAAATTCAAATTATTTTTAAAAAATCTTTCGTTTACAAATTATTTAAAACTAAATGTTTTTTTCCAAAATAGGTAGCTCCGTTAAAATAAAGATTACCTGCCGAAACATACGGTTAGGTCGTGCCAGCACAAAATATACAAAAAAAATTTTTTTTTTTTCCAAAATAGGTAGCTCCGGTGAAATAAAGATTTTCTGCCGAAAAATTTTTGGACAGGGAGCTACGGTTAGGTCGGGCCGGCGTAAAATATCCAAAAAAAATGTATTCTCAAAATAGATAGCTACGGTGAAATTAAGATTATCTGCCGAAAAATTTTTGGGTAGGGAGTTACGGTTAGGTTGTGCCGGCGCAAAATACACAAAAAAAATTGTTTTTTTCCGCAATAGGTAGCTTCGGTGAAATAAAGATTACCTGCCGAAAAATTTTTGGGCAGGGAGGTACGATTAGGTCGTGCCGACGGAAAATTTACAAAAAATTTACAAAAAATTTTATTTTTCAAAATAGGTAGCTCGGGTGAAATATGGGTGAAATAAAGATTAGGTACCTGCCGAAAAATTTTTGGGCAGGGAGGTACGGTTAGGTCGTTCCGGCGCAAAATATACAAAAAACACACGAAGCAGTCATAGAACTGCCGACAGAAGTTTATACTTAAAATATTTATTTTAATTTACATTTTGTACTGAGCAGCCCATCATTTGTAGCCACTGTTATTATTTCATAGTTAAATAAATCTTTTAGGTATAAACTTCTGTCGGCAGTTCTATGACTGCTTCGTGTGTTTTTTTTAATTTACGCAAATTGTTTGTATTTATTATTCCCATATGAAAAACTGAAAAACTTTGAAGGATATTTCCCTTTTATTTTTCTCTTAATTTATTTGTTGTAAAATTTTTATTTAATTTTCACTCATTCAACAATTTACTTTTCTTTTAATATGGTCTTACTTCCTGACATTTAGGTAGTTTTACGTCAACTAACTACTGCTTCCAGACGCCAATCTTATTCTACTAAATTTTTCTTTTATTCTATTTGATCCTGTTTTAGCCTTTCTTCTCAATTAATATCAAATCCATATTTTTATTAGTAAAAAATAATCACGTACTATCGGGAGTAGTGTATTATAAAAAAATACAAAAAGTTTGGAATAAAATAAATAACTATTTTTTCAGTCGCATATGAAATAAGCCTGTTAAACTTAGAAAAATTCATATTATGTCTTTTGTTTTATGTTTTACGAATTTTTAAATTTGGTAAATTTTTTTTTATTTTTTTGCAACAAGCATATTTTATTCGACTACTATAAGGAAAAAAATATTAAAGGAATGTCGTTGCGTTTTATTTCATTATTTGCAAAAAAATCCTTTTTCATGACAATAAAAACTAAATCTTATGGTGAAAATCGTAATATGTTCTAAATTATGTCAAATAAATGTTTGCATAAATAATTTCAATTTCTCGAATTATGGTTGCAAAAAGGACCATAAAAAAAAAATGCTACTACACAGAAAGAAATAAATTAGAATAATTGACTAATCATAATTAAATGAATCAGCTTTCTTTAATTTAACTAATGTTTTAAACAAATTAATTACTTAAATAGTTGAAAAAAAATTCAAAATTGACTGATTTTTCTAATGCAAATTCATTGATTTGAGTTTTAAAATACAAATAATTAATTGAAAGAATTATTAAATTCAATAGTTGTTTTTAACAATTCATTTATTTGAAATATTAAAACAAATTTGTTAAAATGAAAATTAAGGTAAATTTTAAAATTATCTAAACATTATGTGATTCAACAAATTTAATTATTTGATTTGAAATAAATATTTCAATATATCAACTACAAAAATAGTAGAATTGTACAATAACATTCTTTGACAATTGTAGAAAGTTTTCATAGAAACCGATTTTATATTGTCTATTAATACATTGTTGTATATCAGTGACATAGCTCAGTGGAAGAATTCATAACATTGAACAAAACGGTTAAGCAACGCCTCGTTGTGATAGAACTTAGATGGATGACCGACCAAAAAAGCTAAAAAAAAAAAAAAGCAATGTCTCGTAGTGGATAGTACTTAGATGTGTGACCAACCAAAAAAGTTTAAAAAAAAAGAAAAAAGAAAAAAAAAACAAAAAAAAAACCAAAAAAGTTAAAAAAAAAAAATTTAAAAAAAACCAAAAAAAACATTTGAGTTGTTTTTTTGTATTTGAGGGGTCAAAAACGGATAATGCAAATTAGATATTTCATTTAAATTATTAAATGAATCAAATAATTACGATTTGTAGCAAATAATTTAATTAAGAATAGCTGGTTCAATTAAACAGTTTAAATGGCTAAAATTCAATCACAAACATTAAATGATTTTATTTAAAGTTTAGATGAAAAGGCTACTCTTTTTTTTCTGTGTACTTTCGTTCCTTCTAAATCTAATCATGTTACTGCGATATGTTTCACTAATATCTAAAAAATGAAAAAAAAAACTATTAGTATATGTATGGTGAAAGTGACATAAATTTGTCCAGAGCAATAAAGAGCAAACAAAACGTCAGTATGATAATACCAATAATTTAAATTAATTCACAAGCAAGTTAACCAAACCTTAATGTACCTAAATTTTTATTCTTTTTGCAGTATTCTTTTGAAATTCTCAAAATATTAAAGGATATATAAATAAAAACAAATTATGGAAAAATATTTTCAAATATATATATTTATGCATTAGTTTGGAATTAAAGTGTACTTTTTACACTATAAGTACATACTACCATACAACACAAGACAGTCAGGTGATATTTAAACAAAATATTTTCATGAATTTTTAAGCATAATCACCATATTTTATAGCGCCATATTTGGTTATTACATTATTTTGTATAAATATGTAAAATGTATTTTTCAGTTTTGACTGCACTTTTTTTGGATATTTTTATTAAAAAATAATTCAAAGATTTATTGTAATGATATTTTATTTTCGTGAACATATTAAAGTAGTAATTTTGGAATTATTTTCATAATATGTACTGTTTTTTTTATTAAGGAATTCATTAAGGAGTTAACACAATTGGGGCGACGACGACGGCGACAACGACAACTACAACGACAACGACAGCGATGTCACTGGAGTGAACACAATTCGGCGACGGCGACGAAATAAATAAATAGGAAAAAAATCAACAAATAGAAAAATAAATCAAAAAAATATATGGTTGTCGTTGTCGCCCGGCGACAAAATAGAAAATTTTCTAATTTGTTTGTCGCCAGTAGTCTCAATTGTGTTCATTCTCATACAAATATATGGTTTCTATTTTTTTGATAAGTAGTCGCTATCGCTGTCGTTGTCGCTGTCGCCCCAATCGTGTTTACTTCATTATGTTTTTAAAAATGTAAAATCTGTACTGGTAGAAATTTAGGGATCAATCGTTAGGATATTGGACAATGTGGGCACAATAACTATTAGACATTTTTACAAAATTTTACTGTATACTCTAAATAAAAACCTATGCCAATATTTTCACTCGTTTTTTCAATAAATGTCCTTTTACTTAATTAAAGTCATATGTTCAATACATAATTATGTATTTTTAAAAAATAGAAAATAGGTTACAAAAATTAAAAAAAACCGATTTAATCCTTGCAAATTTTTTTAGGCCCAGCACAAAAAAAACCCCAACAAACACTGTTTTAGCAGATTGGAATTGATAGCACAGAAGTTTATACAATTTTTATTATGTGCTCAAAATAAAATCTTTAACCAACTTCTGATTTATGTTTTTTTAATTTTTAGCAATTTATATAAATACATAATAAATATTATAGAGTATACAGTCGAGATTATTTATTCAACCAATTTTTATAAATTAAGGATTTTTTCCTGTGAAATCATTCATCAAAAATTAAATATGATTATAAAGAGGATTATGATTTTTATACATACTATGTGATATCAATAATATCAAATAATCTCGTATCGTTGTTATTACAATTAAGTGAAAGTTTCATGTTGTATTTTATAACATTATATCTAACTTTTGTTTTTTATACACTTTTTTAATCATATACAGCTGTTTGTTTCAGAGACCAATTTCGGGCTGAAATTTGTAAAAGGCAAAGCAGATTCATTTTTAAAATTTTATTTTAGATAATATAATTTTTAAAATAATTTGACATGAATACGATATTTATTGCAAAGATAATTAGAAATCAATATAGCAATCCTTGGTAAAAACATATTTTATATTACATATTAAACAAAAAACATACACATGGATGTATAGGTATATCCTTAAGATGTTTTTTCTTTTTAAGAATTATGATTATAATACTTCCGCTTTAAGTTTACAACATTATAAATAACTACAGTTTAGCGCAGTAATAAATATATATCTTTCAGAATATAGTATAATGTTATTTAAAAAAAAAAAATATCATCCCTATATTTGATTTTAAAACTAATTGGCCATTTGCAATTTCTATTTTTTTTTTATTATAGAAATTAATGGAAAAAATATAAAATTTAACTAAGAAGACATTATCTTAAAAATAATTTCTTTATTTCTATATTATTTTCAACTGAAATAAATTGGTGAATTTAACAAGTGTCAACCGGGTCATCAAAGTTATCCGAAATAATCTCTGTATTTCTCTATTATTTCCAGCTATAATTAATGAGCAGATCTTGATGATAAGGAATAATTCTATAGATTTGCTCAAAACATAATTAGGAATTCTAGCCAAAGATAATCATAATATTGCCTCCATTCTATATATGTATAACTTTTTTATCGATTAAGATTTTTGATTTATATAAAAAATTGGATATTTTGTTGGACGTTCACAATTACGACGATATATTTTAATCATGTAAATAATGAAAAAAAAGATATACTATTCATTCATCATTGTTTTAATTTTAATCCCTAAACAAATTGTTTATTCAGTGGGAAAATTTAAAAACAAATTTGTTTTTATTTTGAAAAATACTCCGATGTGAATAAAAACCTGAATTTCGGACTCAAAAATAAAAATAAAACATGGCAGAAGCAACTAATTTGATTAAAAAAAAATTATTGCATTGTCAAATAGATTAAATATCTTCTCAATTATGCGAAAACTCATAATAAAACAAATTTGTAGCACAAAATTAAATTCCCTAAATATTTTCTCTCAATGAATTACAATCATGTATAGAAGAAGTAGTTTATTAAAATTACTCATTTCATTATTGGTTCGGAAAAAATCATGCTAACATAAAAAGAACATAATATCTAAACTCTCAGACGTCAGACTCAGATTTTAATAAATTTAACTACCAGTAGTTGACTAAAATTAAAAATCTGAAGTCCTTAAATGATTATTGTATTAATGATTGTCATTTTTATTTTAATTTTTAAGTGAATGTTTCAAAGTTAAAACTGTTTCCTAATTTCTTAGATTTATTTTGTAATAAAATAATTCTGTCGCTATCATAATTCACCAATATAAGTATTTGTCTATGTTTATAAAATTTTAACTTACATACATTTTTTTTTTTTCAACCAATTTTTTTATTTTTTCACATTGTGTCTTTAAAAGCTATTTGATGTTTGTTTTTGTAGAAAATATATGTTAGGAATTTTTCCTTTCAAAATATATAAGTTTTTAACAATAAGTCTAACTTTCAAAACTAGTTTGTTATATTTTTTCTGTAGGTAAGGAACAAATAAAGTTTTAGTTCCAGAACCTAGTTTAGAAGTTTAGATGTACAAAAATAATTAAAACGTAGTCCTTAAAATTTACAATTTTTGGTCAAAATAATTAAAAATGAAGTTTTATTTTCTCTGGTCAAGACGTTAATTCATAAACGCTTATGTTTGTTATTTTTTCTCGTCAAAAATTCAAATTTTTGTTTTTATGCGAAATTTTAATATTTAACTTTAAATGGTTTTCTGATATTTCTTGATGTGATGAGATTCGATTTTCTAATAAATTTCAGTAAACCACGGAAACTCATTCATTTACTTTCAAATTACAAATTATATGGACATTTCATCAACGCAAATAGTTTTGCAAGTAAGTTTTATACAAAGTTTATGTTCTTAAAACAAAAAGGATATTTATGTCTGGCTAAAACTCTTTAAAAGTGAAAATTTTATGTTTGTTTTTGTTTTATTCAAATAAAAAAAAAATAAAAGGAAAATGTTTTTTTAACGTTTTCATAATGAAAACATTTTTGGAATGTGTCTGCATTTCCTGTAAATATTCATCAGATATAAATTTCAATTAAACTTTTTACAGCAAAAAGAAATATGTTAACAATGTCGGAAAGAAAAATATTTGTATGTTTTTTTATAAACCAATTTTACAGAAATTCAGCTGAAAAAAGGCTATATTTACATTTTAACGATCAAATAACTTTGGCTATTAAGAATTCTTATTATAATGAAAGAAAATTATTAGAAATTGTAATTTTGGTATAGACGATTTAACACTTTAAAATTAATTTAGCTCGCTGGAGGTATATATATATATATATACATAGTTCAAGTCTTATTTATGTTATTATATTGACTAATATGCGTTCTGAAAAGTATGTAAAGTGCATATCTTAAACAAAAAATTCTGTCGCAAAAGATATTGTTACGAGTTCACACATTCTAGTAAATATTAGTCTTATTTTTTGGATGTACGTTTTTAACGCAAATTGTTTTAGACTAATCTAAAAAACAATATTGATATATATTTATATATGTATATCTAAATTATATATTTAAGATTATTTTGTTTTACAAAACATTTACCAGATAATATTTTATTTACTTCATTTGAATTTAATTTATATTTATTGAAGTTTGATTAATGAAATGAACATTCTATATAGCTGCTGTAGTGAGTATTCTGAAATTAATAAATACAAATAATAAATAGATAGACATTTAACATTTAAATTATTTAAATTATAAATAAAATTTTTTAATGTATAATTTAAATTGAATTTAATTGAATTTTTATTTCTTTTAGCGCTCTTATTTTAAAATTTTAATAGCCAAAGTAACAGGTCGAAGAACATTATAAATTGAATATGTAGTCCTTTATACAGTTAAATAAAATAAATTGTGTATTATGTCTTTGTTTAATAATTAGTTTCATAATGAAAATAAATTACTAATTTCTCGATATTTTATAAATTACGAATTTCCCGATATTTTCAGAAGCCAATTTATAGACTGTAAAACCTTAATTTTTACATTATTTAAATTCCAAGAAGAGCGCAGTACTTTTCACCTTCTCATCTTTATAATATACAAACATAAAATTTATGATTCTACAAAAAAAAAACAACATAAATAATAAACAAAATTACGAAAAATTTTTTTTACATTATTAACAATAAAATAATAATACTGAAGTTTTTTTTTTTCATGTTTTATAAAACATAATAACTAACCATTGAAAATTTTCACAAAAGCTTTTATAACAGAAAATAATGAATGGGTAAATTTTCTTTTTGAATAAAAGAACGACCGTTCAAGTCCATTATAAAGATTATATTTGAATTCTAGTATTATGAACAATATAATAAATGACGAAATAAGTTTTAACATCTCAATAAACCATAATAAAAACAATAAAATTGATGAAAATTTGAAAAATAATGCTTATGGCGAGACAATATGAATTTATTTCATAATTGAAATGATATTGTTATTGAATAAAATTATTCCTTTTTTTTTTTGGATTGTAAAAAAAAAAAAATAATATTTTCCATATAGAGTTTTAATTTCAAATGAAAAATTTTTATTAAAAACTAAGTCCTTAGAAATTTCATTTGAACATTTTGTATTTGCTGTCCAAATTTTTTAACACTTACTTTTCTTATACAACGAGAAAGAAATGTTTTTGTACTAAACACCTAATTTTTGGATTTTTTCATGAGGCGTACAAGATTTTATCATCAGTGTGGCTATTATTTGACAGGCACTTGAATGTAGATAATATAATCCGAAGTTCTTATTTACGCAGATGATGCCAAAATTTTCAAGTCCATATCTTGTTATTCTGATTGCATTGACTTGCAAAATGACGTTGAATCATTTAGCAATTGGTGTACCTCAAACAATCTTCATTTAAACGTTAATAAGTGTCACTCAATGTCATTCTTTAGAAAGAAAAACATTTTTGATTTTCAATACAGTGTTGGATCTTCTTCTTTAACAAGAGAAGTAGAGACCACTGATCTCGGAGTTTTGTTGGATGAAAAGTTGAATTTTGTTAAACATATCGATTTTGTTACAAGTAAGGCTCTGCGTGTTCTTGGTTTTATCAAGAGGCAATCTAAACAATTCAATGATCCATATGTTATGAAACTTTTATATTCTTCTTTTGTTCGACCCACTTTGGAATATTCTTGCCAAGTCTGGAATCCATTCTACGCAGTTCATATCTCTAGATTGGAATCGGTTCAAAAAAATTTCCTTCGTTTCGCTTTAAGGCGACTCAATTGGCAGGATAATTTAAATTTACCTCCATACACTGACAGACTTCAACTTCTAAATCTCCCAAGTCTGGAGAATAGAAGAGCTTATTTGTCGTTCAGCTTTATCCATAAAGTCATCGAAGGAAAAACGACAAGTAGCTGTTTAATGTCTAATTTATTTTTCAATGTGCCCTCAAGAAGTCTTAGAAATTTTGATGTCATTAGTATTCAATTTTCCAGAACCAATTATGGTCAATATAGCCCACTTAACTCCCTATTCAAAATTTATAACCGATATCATTTCCTTCTTCAGTTATACGTTTTCGAAAGTCCTTTTAAAAGTAAATTTTATCATAATTTTTTAATTAATTCGAACTAAGTGATACATTATTTAATAGTAAACACTGCTGCTTTGTATATATTCTTACTTCCATTATTAAATTGATTGTATATATATTTAGTTTTATTATAATTAAGTTGTATTCGCTCGCTTGTATTAAGCATTTGAAATAAATAAATAAATAAATAATAACTTTCATTGTCGCTGCGATATGAAAAATGTCAATCTGAAGATGCTAATTTTTGTTTTTTTCACAAATTTAAACGAAGATATTTGAATTTTTCAATATAGCAATGAAAAAGTTAATTGGTTCTACGCCACTTTAAATTTTTATTTTATGAGCCTCTTTTAGATGGTGTCATAACGTCAAATGACTGAATTTTCGAGTTATACAGTCAATTGGCATTATTCTGACATTAGGGTAATTTGCGGTGTTATGGCGCAGCGGGTGAAATGGCATACTTATCCGTTTTGATATTTCAAAAGTAAATTTTCTTGAACTGGTCAAATCATTTTGTTTATTGAAGTTAATACTTATTTAGTGGCGTTGTATGATATATGTAATTGAGTTATTCTGTAGAGGGTAAAAATTTATTTTCGGAGACTCATTCGAGTTCGAAACGATATGGAGTTCGAAACGACGTTTCAATACTCAAAAAAAAAAGTTCACTCAATAATCATTTTTGTCATTTATAAAAACAAAGTAATTTGGCCCGAAAAATTAAAATTCATATTATTTTTTAAAAATCTTTCGTTTACAAATTATTTAAAATTAAAATTTTTTTTGTCATAATCTCTGATGAAATAAAGATTATCGACCAAAAACATGCAAAAAATATTTCTGTTCAAAATAGGTACCTCTGGTGAAATAAAGATTATCTGACCAAAAATTTTGGGTAGGGAGCTACGGTCCAGGCTTGTTCCGGCTCAAAATTTACAAAAAAAAAAATGTTTTCAAATAGGTAGCTTCGGCGAAATAAAGACTATCTGACCAAAAATTTTCGGTACGGAGCTACTGTTAGGGTCGTCCCGTCTCAAAATTTGCAAAAAAAAATTTTTTTCAAAATAGGTAGCTTCGGTAAAATAAAGATTACCTGACCAAAAATTTTGGGTAGGGAGCTACGGTTAGGGTCGTCCCGGTTCAAAATTTAAAAAAAAAAAAATTTTTCAAAATAGGTAGCTCCGATGAAATAAAGATTATCTGACAAAAAAATTTTGGTAGGAAGCTACGGTTAGGGTCGTTCCGGCTCAAAAATTACAAAAAAAATTTTTTTTTTCAAAATAGCTAGCTTCGGTCAAATAAAGATTACATGACCAAAAATCTTGGCTAGGGAGATACGGTTAGGGTCTTCCCGGAAATAAAGATTACCTGCCCAAAAATTTTGGGCAGGGAGTTACGGTTAGGATCTTCCCGGCTCAAAATATGCAAAGAAAAACACACGAAGCAGTCATAAAACTGCCGACAGAAGTTATTACTTAAAAGATTTAAACTATGAAATAACAGTGGCTACAAATGATGGGCTTCTCAGTACAAAATGTAAATTAAAAGAAAACGAAACAATACAAAATCTTACTTTCAATAAAATTGATTTTTAATTTAATTTACATTTTGTACTGAGCAGCCCTTCATTTGTAGCCACTGTTATTTCATAGTTTAAATCTTTTAAGTATTAACTTCTGTCGGCAGTTCTATGACTGCTTCGTGTGTTTTTTTTTCATTTTATGTGCTGATTTAAATTTTTGTTTTCAAGTTGTGTGAAATAAAATCGTCTTTTTTTTTCGACATAAGCAAAAACTGCTAGAATTGGGACAAAGGAACCGTTGTTTTGGTCGGTAATAATATTTTTAGAATATGTTTTGATTGTAGTTTTGCCTGAGTACTGGAGAAATTAAATCCATAGGTCGATTTTTTTTTTTCTTGAATTATTTTTTAAAGTATATAGAACATGGTATATGAGCTTTTTGTTCTTACTTAATTTTTTTTTGTAAAACTTTTTTTTTTTTAGATATGCCACCCCAACTTACCCTAAGAGATCCCACCAAAATTATAAACCTTTAATTTTATCTCTTTCCAATAGCAATAGTTTTATAATAAGTTCAAACCTCACATTTTCAATGATTTTATTATTTGGAATTTATCGAATTCTTGGAATTAAAAAATCTTGTATTGTTATTTTTATTTATTTATAAATAACATTCACATTTTAAAAATTTACAAAATCAATTGGACAAAGATAATAAGCTAAAATGAATCAATTTTTCGTAGAATCAACCTTTTTTAAAGTATTTTATAGTTTAAAAGTTATTAAGTTTCCGTTCTTTTGTATAATTTTCAAAAGTATACTGATATGATGATGTTCGAACTACTTTTTCAACCTAGATCGATATTTATTACGATAATTTTTAATTAATTATTAATTATATTATTATTAAAGTTATTCATACTCTAAAATAATCTTAAAAAGCAATTAAAAAAACGTCAAATACAAAAAAACAAGTAAATACAATCGAAAATTCTAGGAAATAAACTTGCATAAATATTTTGAGTAAAATTTATACCCAGTTGAATGGAAATGGCATAAAAATTAAAACTTTTTAGTTTAACTTTAAATAAAAAAAGAAAAAAATGAATTAAACTTTTTATTTTCGAAAATAAACAGCTTAATTTAAATATATATAAATAAAAGTTTAATATTATTTTTTATATGTAAGTTCTTGTAATTGAATAACATATTACAAGCAAATTTTTGTGCTTAAAGTTTTGAAATTTTATTTAAAAAAAAAACTTAATATGAATTGCACATGCATTTTTGTTTTTATATAATATAGTTGAATTAACAAACTCGTAATATATACATATATAGTTATGTTAACTCTTAAAAAAGAATAATTTCGCGTAATTGAAAAGGGTAAGGCATTGTTTCTTCATTAAAACCTAAAATAGTCTAGCTTGGAATAAAAAAGACGAAAGTATACATTGCACGAAAACATGTTTTAAGTTATCACAGCAATACACTTATTTCCATTTCCGATGTTGGACGAGACGGCTGAGTTGTGGGCGTCTTAAATTCTTTCTATTATTTTAAGTTCCAATTAATTTAAGAATTTTCCACAATTTTTGATTGAAATGAACTGCTCCAATATGTTTTCAGGTAGTATTATTTTCAAAATGCAATACATTTATTGAAGTGAAACTTCTTTAGAGGCATTGTGATTGAGAGTGAAAAAAATGTAAGTGTCAAAAATGTAACGCCGAGTGTCAAAAATGTAACGCCGAATGTCAAAAAAAAAAAGCCAAAAAAAAAGAAAAAAGAAAAAATTTATGTGTCAGCTGATGATAAAACCGACAGCCGCTAGCAACTTAATGAAGCTTATCAGCGCAATAACCTACTCTATATTGGCTCAGAATTAAAGTCGAAAATACTATTTTTTTTTTTCGATTGAAAGGGAAATTTATTTTAAACAATAATAAAAAAAATATTTCATTTATTAATTATTAGTGCTAATTTTCAAAAAGTTTTTGGAATACAAATATGTATTCTGAATAAAAATGTTCCACATGCACCTATTTTGTGGATAATTTATTTTTGATATTAATTTTTCTTAATGTAATTTTTAGTTTGTTAGTGTAATTTATTTTTGACATTAAATTACACTAATAAAATGCAGGAGGAATATTTTTATTACAATTACTTTTCGGAAGAAATACTAATGTCAAATTTTGCAGGTATATTTGAAAATGCTCTTTTAACTAAAACAGATTTTTGAAGTGAAACTTCTTTAGAGGCATTGTGATTGAGAGTGAAAAAAATGTAAGTGTCAAAAACCGAACGATTATTGTCAAAAAAAAAGGCAAAATCCGAACGGCTATTGTCAAAATCCGAACGATTATTGTCAAAAAAAAAGGCAAAAAAAAAAACAATAATAAAAAATTTTGTGAAATAAAGACGAAAGAACAAAAAAACAATATGAATTTCCGGGAACCAACAAGTTTTTTTTTTGGCACAAACCTTTTTTATTTTCAAATATTTTTCCAATTATATTTTTATTTTTTAACCACAATTTTCTATTTTTCGTTCACAATTTTGTGCACTTAGCACTAATTTTTTTTTTTCATATCCGCGAAAAGAAAAATTATAGAATTTTTTATTTAATGCAAAAAAAAAATAATTTTTTTCCAAATCGACGTGAAAAAAAATTAAAAATTTTCATTTAAATTTATTATGTTTCATTATTTTCATAAAATTAATTTAAAAAAAAACCACTTCAAAAACTTTTCATGGCATTTCTGCTGTCATGAAAATAAAAAGAAAATAATAAAATAAACAATGATAATTTATATTGTGTTCTCTTTCTAATTGTATTGAATTAACAGATGTCCCTCTAGTGGATGGTTTTTATAACTAGATTATTCGATTCAATTTTTGATGAAACTGAACCCTAACCAAGTGGTTAGATGAAATGAGAAAAAAATTTTTCTTAATGTAATTTGTAGTTTGTTAGTGTAATTTATTTTTGACATTAAATTACACTAATAAAATGCAGGAGGAATATGTTTATTACAATTCCATTTCAGAAGAAGTACTAATAAACATGAAATTTTTCAGACATATTTGAAAAAGTTATTTTAGGTTAAACTTTTCGGGCAACAAAAAGAAAACATGATTTAAGCCACGCTGCTGTTTTTTCATACATTATTGTCGCTAATAACCGGAATTGTGTTTACAGCTTAAAATATAGTAGAAATCATCTGCAATCAGTGTTGCCATAAATCTAGCCATTTTGAAATAATTTTATGCCACTAAACTTTTTGAGCTTAAAAAGTATTTTAGAATTTTTAAATGCTTTTATCTCTAATATGGTCTTCGCATTAGTGGAATATGCTGTTTTCCGGAATATTTCAGGAAAATGAACTGGATTTTTCATATAAAAATATATTCCGGAATATGTATATTCCACTTTCATATTCTAGTTTGTCAGGGTTAAAATTCTATATTTATAGTTACTTTCACTCACTTTTTGAAATTTTATTATAGTTGGCAACAATTTTTTTTGTCAAATTCGAGTAAAATGAAAAAAAAAACCAAATAAAATTGATAAAAAGTGAGATAAAAAGTCAAAATTTTCAACAACAAAAATTTTTTCTCTTTCTAAATTTTTAAATTCCACTTCTCATCAAATTTTGTAATGCGAACGGTAATTTGTTTTCCGGAATTTAATTGGAATTTAAATTAGCATGCGAACAAGGTACAAGCAGTCGCTGGGTTTTAATTTTTTCTAAGCCGCCGAATTCCCCAAAACAAGTAATTTTAAGTCGACTGGCCGCAGCATTCGAAGGGCAAAAATCAACTAGTCGCCGTCGAAAAAATCGATCGGCGTCATATCTTATATGCACTTGGCCATTTTAAATATTTATTTAGCCTTCCCAGAAAATACTACTTGCCATGAAGTTTCACTTCTTCCGTGTGTCCCGAGACTCACATATGTTTTTTTTTAAGTAATTTGTAATTGAGTTGTTAGTATAAATTATTTTTGCCATTAAATTCCATTAATGCAATGCATGTAGAATATTTTTATTCCAATTCATTTTCAGAAGAAGTACTAATAATTAAACATGAAATTTTTCAGGCATATTTAAAAAGTTATTTTAGGTTAAACTTTTCGGGCAACAAAAAAAAAACATGATTTAAGCTACGCTGCTGTTTTTTCATACATTATTGTCGCTAATAATATAGTTGTAACCGGAATTGTGTTTACAGCTTACTAGGTGTCTACATTAGCGTTTTTTCCTTCATGCGATTTTGTTCTTTAAATGTATTCGTGTATCTTTTTACAAAATCCAAAATCGCTGCAAAATTCGCATGCTGATTTTGAATAATTTTTCAGCATGCGTATTTTTTGACATTTCTCACAAATTTTGCTTTTTTTTATTAATTTGACATTTAAGTCAAGTAAAATGGTACAATTTGGAAAAATGTATAAAAATCGCATGCTTTAAATCTAACCCAGTGGCATATTGAGCACACATAAATACTAATAAATGAAACAGAAAAAATAGAATACATTCATAAATACGCTTCATTCTAAATCGCTAATGTAGACAGCCCGTTAAAAAATAGTAGAAATCATCTGGCAATCAGTGTTGCCAAGCAGCCATAATTCTAGCCATTTTTAAATAATTTAAAACCCATTATGCCACTAAACTTTTTGAGCTTAAAAAGTATTTTAGAATTTTTAAAAATTTTTATATCTAAGTAGTCGCTGGTTTTTAATTTTTTTTGTTTAATTTTTTCTAAGCCGCCGAATTCCCCCAAAACAAGTTATTTTAAGTCGACTGGCCGCAGCAGTCGAAGGACAAAAATCAACTAGTCGCCGGCGAAAAAATCGATTATATGCATTTGGTCATTTTAAATATTTATTTAGCCGCTCCAGAAAATACTACTTGCCATGAAGTTTCACTTCTTCCGTGTGTCCTGAGACTCACATATTTTTGTTATTGTTTTTAATCTGGCGTACCTATAAGTGACAATCTATATTTCTCTTCACATTTACTTTAATATAATATAGATTGTTTATTTGACATAATCGCCATCAGGCAAATTTTCTGTTTTTATGCTGCAATTGTTTTGAAATTGTACTTAAACCGAATTAACAAAAAAAATTAAGATCACGTTAGAAAGCTTTTCCTTTCACTTTCACTTTCACTGATTTTATAATTTTATACATTTTACTGTGCATGAACTTAAGACCTAAAATGCTTACTTTTATATCACACAATTAACAAAAAATTAAATCACAAAATATATTGTTAAGCTTTGAAAGCAAAAGAAAGAAAAAATTTAATGTATTACGTTTTAAAGAGCACTCTAATCTTTTATTTAATCTTTGAAACGCATAAGAAAACAAAAAATAATTTTTAAAGCATAAAGCAAAATGAGGTATTTAAAAAATGCGATAAATTATTCTTTTAGAATGATTTGTCAACACATTTAAAAAAGATAAAAACAAAGAAAATGTGACAAAATAAGTGTTTTAATCCTTAATCAGACAGTATTTTATATTTTGAGGAAAAAGAAAAATATATATGAACATAATTTTGTTTATACCCCAATTGACCATTTCAGTAGGAAATCCAAATGGATCTCCATGGAAATTGTAAATGAAAATTTTTAGAAATCCACACATTTTTCATATGAAAATGGTTAAAAATGAAAAAATGTACCTAATTAATTAGGATTTTCTGAAGGAAGATTTCTTGGATTCCTTGGTATATTAGGTACAATGGTCAAAATGTTGCAAACCTGGTCAATTGGGACGTACATAACTTGTACATTAAAATATTATGCAATATTTGATTGTTATTCCCTTCAAATAATAGTGAGAACAGGATTCGATTGCTATAGATTTTTAGCTTTATTCTATTAAAATAATCACAAGTTTTTTTAGTATTGCTCTTTTCTGGTACATGAAAAACAACTTTATTTTTGTTAATAAAAAAATATAATTTTTTTTTCGAATGAAAATCCTAAAACTTTACGCAGTAAATTAAAAAAAAAGTGAAGTTTTTTACTGGTCAGTTTTTAATTAACTCCGTCATCCTATGTGAAAACTTTTTGAAACTTTTTTTAATTTTTTTTATGTTCAATTGAATGTTATTTTAAAGTTACACTTTCTAATATGTATAATTACTTCTGGTGCAAGGAAATATAAATAAAAAATAATTCAAAAATTCATTCGCTATTTAACATCTGATAATTTAGTTAATGTTTAATTTAGACTTCACACCTTCACAGTCAGAATATATAAGATACATATAACATATATCTCAATTGAAAATAAACTTCTTAACAGGAAGCTTACATTAAGAAAAATGTGTATCTGATTATCATTGGATTAGTGGAAATGATCCAAAATTATTAAAATTATATAAAAAAACTTATGGTTATGGCAAATATGCTAAGTTTTTTCTTATATATTATCCTTTTGAATTATGTGGATTATTATTATACGAAATACGACAGGAAATTTTTTTTATATTCATATTGAGCGAAGGAAAAGATTTATTTTTGTAATTTTAAAATCTTTATCTTATTGAAAATGTGTATATAAAAGCATATTATAACTTATGTTTCCTTCTTTTTCCTAAGGTTTCTTTATAATATAAGATTTATCGGAAAATTGTATTATAACTATTCTATATTAACATATCATTTTGGTTTTATCTTTTAATTATATTCAAAACTCTTCATTTTCAAAACTCTTCATTTTGATTAATGTAGTGCTTTACGTCAAACACCGATGTTATTGCCTTATTGTAAACTTTTGTTTGTAAACCCACATTTTATTGTTGTTCACAGTAGATCATCTTAAAAATGCATTGATTTTAGTAAAAAATATATTTCATTGAAAAAAATTATATTTCATCGATGACAAATAAATCATTTTTCAATACTCACTGAACGAACAAAAGAATAATTATTATAAAAACTGATTTAATGATACTTAAATAAGAAATAAATAAAAACTATCATTATTTATTATTAATAATTTTTTTTTTAATTTTTTTTTTTTTATCAAATGATATATATGAAAATAAGTCAATATCGAAATAAAAGTTTTACATAAAAGATTTTAATATCAATTTTACAATACTGTTATAAGCTTTTGCACAAATAATAAATGTACTGTAGTACATAAAAGGAAATAATCATTAAAAAGCAATGAACTTCAAGTTTTTTGTTTTCTGAAATATTTTATAAAATACGAAAATTATTTACATATAAGTTGAATGCGACAGAATAGTTTATAGAGTTATTATATAAAAACCATAATCACAAAATTGTTAAACCTCTCTGATTCATTTCGGAAAGCAATTAGAACTCAGTGTAGCTTCGAACATTAAACCTGGATTTGATTTAAATTTTTTCGATATTTATTATAATAAGCGTATAATATTTCTGTATAATCGAAGACCAACCAAAATTATAATAATATATGTAAAATATATAAGATATAATATAAAAGATTGAAAATATTTTGCTTTAAATATTTTTATTTGTTCACTAATGTCTGGCACCAGCACCGCTTTAAACATTTAGCTAGAAAAGAAAATTTATACTACGTTTTATATATTCTATGCAGAGGGAACAATTTGGTTCATAATATTTTAATTTTCTTGGTAACCAACAAAAGACCAAAAATAAAGTTTTCATAAATTTACGTAATATTCCATCGGTGAATTGTTATTATTTGTTTATTTTTATACGAATAATGTTGACAAAATCCTTTTAAAATAAAATTTTGATAGCTTGAGGTTGTTTTGATAGTTTCAAGTTATTATTATTGTTAAAGAAATTGTTATTTTTAATTAATTTGTTTTTTTTTTGTACTGCACAATTAAAACAAAAACTAAACAGCACTCAATTTCATTATCTTGTGGCTTTTGCGGTGTTTCAGGATTTCAAAATGCAATTTGCCAAAAAGTCTTTATAAAAAACGTAAAAAAATGCTGGATGTTTCAATGAATTATTTTTTTTTTTTGATTTAGGATGCAGACATGACGTTTAGTGCCAACTTAATAAAAATTTTCTAACATAGACCTTGACTCAAATAGGTATTTATTAACTGATTTAAGATTTAAAGAGTTTTTGATCAGAAGTCAAAATCTGAGCAAAAAGAATGTTTAAAATAAAAAGTTTGTTAAAAAGTTCATTCAGCAATAGACCTTATTTTGTTACCAATATTCCATTATTTAGTTTATTAATAAAAGCTTTATGAAGCTTTTTGAACACTTTTTCTAATTCTCTCAACTTAATTTTTATTATGTTTAATTCTAGATTCTTTAAAGAAGTCTAACCTCGAACTGTTGTTGATGATGTATTGAAGCTGTTAGGAATGAATACTAATGAATTCAAGTGAGGTTTTTATGAATTTTCCTTACTTAAGTCAATGAAACCGAATTGGAGTTAAGATAAAATGTAAAATACAATTTTATTTTGTTTTCACTGCGGTTATTCAAAGGCTATTCAAAAGTCGAAAAGTGAACAAATTTTCAATTAACCTTTTTTCGGATTATTTAGGTATATTCCAAAAATATTTTTTTAATCTACTCCCAAAGTCCTAACTTTTATCTGTCAAATTTTTTACACAAAGGGAAAATTTTAAATTAACGAAGGAAAATAAAGTTAAATAATGGGGAAAAAAAGATTATTATCAGTTTATGATGAAACTGTTTTTATTTTTCCAAAAGGGAGTCCAACAATTTTTGTTAAACATATAATGATATATGTAGAATAGATTACATATTTGTTCATAATGTACATATTTGAAATAATTTGTTCTTATCATTAATTGTGTAATAAAATAAAAATACTTTTTTGGGGACACAATTCTTATTAACTCGTAAAGTAATTTGTCTGTATATTTCTTTACTATTTTCGACACTCTCGTAGACCCACTTTTCGTCAACACAGCGAGCTGAAATTTGGCACACAGGTCCATGTCGCGTGACAATTGAAGCTATCAAAATTTGAAGCAAAAATTTTCATGGAAAACCCGGAAAATCGGGAAAAATCATTTAAAAATTTGGTACAAATTTAAGTAGTGATAAATCCGTTTTAGGAAAAATGCATACTTTTCTGATTTTTCCGACTTTTCCGGAAAATTTTCCGGTAAAAAAGTTTTCTAAATTATGCAGGATCAAGTTCCCTACAAACTGGCATCATTACTTTCTCTCCGACAATGGTGAAAACTTGCAGAAAAAATCGAAGAAAATTCATGTGAAACGCTTTTCCGGAGTTTTTCCGACCAAGGAAGCGTTTGAGCGTTTTGCAACCTGAGACAAAGTTGTAGAGCGAAATGAGTTGCATAAAGTTGTTTTTGCAGAAAACTCCATGGAAAACCCGAAAAAGCGGAAAAATCATCGGAAAAATTTTCATCGATATGATTAGTCATAAAATTGTTTTCAAACATCCATGCAGCACATAATAACAATTTAGTTAACGTGAAAAAGGCAGAAAATAAAACTAAGTTAAAAACGAGTTTTCCAAAAAACTGAGGCCAGGCCGCATGAAAAAGTAGAAAATAACTTTTTCTTCACACACAGAGGCGGACTCAGATTTTTTGATTGGGACATTTCTCTTGAATATTCTTTCTCTTCATGAATCAAATCACTTACGTCCCAATCAAAAAATCTGAATCCACCTCTGTGTGTGAAGAAAAAGTTATTTTCTACTTTTTCATGCGGCCTGGCCTCAGTTTTATGGAAAACTCGTTTTTAACTTATTTTTTATAATTTAATTTAAATAAATTTTTATGAATATATTGTAAAATATTTTTACAGATACATTTATAACATGTACATTCTGCACGGTAAAAAAAAGGTGTTTTTTACTATTTAAGGTGTAGCCGGCGGGTACGTGGGAATTTTTAAAAATTATTAAAATTAAAGTTAATTTAAAATAGTGTAAAAACCAAACGAAAAAAATGCACATTTGACAATATAGTTGTTAATTATTACTTCAATTTGTACAAAATTGTGCAATTATTTATTAAGAGTTACCAAAAATAGATTAGAACAGGAAAATGAAATGTGTAAAATGTGTTTTACGCTTTTTCAGTTTTAAATTAGATAAAAAAATTAGTAAAATATATTAATAATGTTGTAATTATTTCCCTTATTTTGGTAAAATAATTTTTAATCTAAATGAAAATTATTAATTACTAAAAAAAGAAAAAAACGTTCTAATTATAAATTAAAAACAACACAAAAATGTGTAAAACGAGTTTACATTTTTTCGGTGTAGAAAAAAGAGTTAAAAACGCCCAATTTTTTTTACCGTGTACTTGTTCATAAAATGAAGTTTTGAAGTCTGAAGATTATCAAAATAGTCAATATAGCAAAATCTATATTTTTATGCCGAATTCCATAATTGGTCAAATCTGCTCGATAAGAATCATTACAGTTTAGTTTGTGTAAAATTAACTTCATATATAACAGAATTTTTTTTATTAATGAGTAATATATTTGTATGCCAAATGAGAAATGTAGCTTTCAATGTTGAAATCCATGTTGTAGAAATTTTAATGTACATACATAGTTTATTTTTGAAACAACCCTAGGGTTTTTATTTTTACTTTGAAAAAGATAAAAAATAATCTAATTTTGAAGTCAAAGGATATTTTTTTTTATAATAATATAAGGTAAATATGGGGCGAAAGTTAGTTATGTTTTGATATATTGTACAAAGTTGACGGACAAAGTAGTTAAATAAGTTTAAATTCCTTCATAGTATAATATAAAAAGAATTTCAAAATTATGACATTGAATTAAGAATAAATTCGTTTTTTAACACATTTGAAGAGTTTAAGCGGTTTAGTTAGAACGTTTTGTGCTGACGCGCTCTGAGAGTTAATTAATTTCATTTTTATCTTTTATTGTTCAATATTAACTTTTTATTTACATACTATATATATTTATGTACATTCGAAGTTATAGACTAAAGATGAAAATTGTTGCTTGCATTATTGCTTTACATATCCACAGGACAAACAATCTGAATGATTAATATTTAAAGCTCTAATAACTTTCTTATAGAAATTCCAATTTTCTACTTAATTAGAAAAATATAATAAATACTTTAATTAGGTATTTATTATAAATTATTATATGAAATATGAAAATTAAAATTTTCAAACCAAATGTTTCAGTGTAAAAGATAAAATAAAATATTTTATTACAACCGTGACATTATTAAATGAAAAAATATGATGCCCTTAGGATATATAAATATTTTCTTTTCTCTTTTTATTAGTGAAACTTCCTAAATTTTTTTATAAGGTTGAGTCTTTATGATATCATTTAAGGATAATAAAAAATCTTTTTCTTGATTGCAACTACTATAACAATAATAATAAAATTTTACCCTCTTTTGGACTGGCTAAATAACGTTCATATTTTATTTATTATTATTTATTATTTTTATTATTATTCTTCATTTATTTAGTTCATTTAAAACTATTAATTTTACATTAGTATTAAATCTATTATTAATTTAGTAATACATTTGGATTATTCTACATAAAATTATTTTTGACATATTCAGCTACAGCTCTTTTATATTTATTAAAATTCATTTCATTACTTATTTCATTGGTTAATTCATTAAAAATTTTTATCCCATTGTACATAAGCATATTTTGACTATTTTGTGTTCTTAATAAATCTAATCTAAAATTGGTTATGTTTCTTAAATTATGACTATGTATTTCATTTACGTATGTTAATTTTTCACTAAGGTAATTCGGATAGATTTTATTTTTCATTTTAAATACAATTATCAAAACATTCATTATAATTCTTTGATTAATATTTAGCCATTTTAATGTTGACAGCATAAAGTTTATTGAGCTATATCTACTTACTCTAAGTATTATTCTCATGGCTCTATTCTGTAACCTTTGTAACCTGTCTTTATCGTACCTACTTGCCATGAATAATATAGAAGAACAATACTCAAAATGTGGCTTAACTATTGTATTGTATATTAATATTGAACTAGAGAGCGACAACTTATTTCTTTTTTGTACATAAAGTATATTTTTTTAGCTATTTTCTTGCAAATATAGTCTATATGACTTTTAAAGTTTAATTTATTGTCCATTACGACACCTAAATATTTTATTTCATCCAATTTTTCAATAGCCTCATTATTTATTTTAATTTCATTATCAGTCGCACCATTCAAAATCATACACTTAGTTTTATCAACATTTAGTTTTAATTTATTCATATCGAACCACACATTCAATTTTTGAAGATCTAGATTAATTTGTTCCACACATTCTTCAGCATTATCACCCACAACATAAAGCAATGCATCGTCGGCAAACAGAATTAACTTTGATAGACTTATAGCCATTTCCATATCATTCACGTAAACTAAAAATAATAAAACACCCAGTATCGAACCCTGTGGTACTGTTGTATGTTTGGACCACATACGTGAACCATAACACACCTACCTAACTCATAATACTTACCCTAAAACCCACCAAGTATTCCATATCTTTTTTAATACATTTTATGCACCTAAAATGCAATATATTCTTGAGTTTATTTGCCTCACAAAATATGTCAATTTAACATAATTATTTTACACGTTTAGAAATTACTTAAAATAATTTCATTTCAATTTCCTCTATACAAAATATGTTGAACTCACATATTTTGTATTAAAGCTTTATGCACATATAATTAATTGCATATTCTCTCTTAATTTTCAATATTGCAATGCAATTATCGTAAACACAAATATTCGCTCTTTGTAAAATGCGTGAGCATTTTACGATAAAAACTTGTTTAAAAAGATCTGTTATCAATTGATTAAGAATCAATGTATTTTCATAATTCGGTAAATAAATAATTAAAATTAATGTTAATAGTCGTTTTAATTTTTCTTAAAGTATTCAAAGTTAACATGGCGATCCTGCCAACTTGGTAAAAAAAAAAGTATTGTGTTTGTTTTCTAATAAAAAAAAAGTGTTTGAATATTTTTAAATAATTATGAATAAATTTTGTTTCGATTAAAAATAAAAAAAATTTAAAAACTTAATTTTACTTAATAATAAAATAAAATTTTTTTTAATAAAAAAAAAATAAAATAAGTCGTCTACTAACGTAGATGAATTTTCATAAGAGTTCTTTTCATTAAGAACTATAAGAGTTCTTCTAACGAAGAACTATTAAGTTTTCTCTTAACGGAGAAAAATAAACAAAAAAAAAAAATCATAAAAAAAAAATATAAAAAAAAATAGTGCCTCTTTCTACCAGAAAATAAGATAAAAATTTATAAAAAAAAAAAATAATAATAAAAAAAAATTTGTGTTTTTTGTATAAAAATAAAAATAAAAATAAATATAAATGCAGAGAGTAGAAAATTTGGAAACAAAATTGGACCCACGATTATTAAATCAATTAAAAGAAAGCCCACAATCTGGTCCGAAACCACTCTTCATTGTTGGCCAGGAAAGAAAAATTCTTTCCCTGGACCAATATCGGCAAAGAAAAACCGCTGCAGCCCAATTACCGTCATCCCCAAAGCAAATAGTAAAAACAAAAAAGAAGGGAGCCGGTAAACAAAAAAAATTGAATCTAGAAATAAAAAATCTTTTTCGTCTTCGGGAAATGCCCGGAATATCGACAGAATACAAAAAACAATTAAGTACCCAAATAGAAGAATTGAGGCTAAAAAAAAAAGAGCACCAAAAATCTTAATTAATATAAATATTAAACAAACTATAAAAAAAAAGGGTATTAATTTGGCAAAACAGAAAAAAAAAAAACAAACTTTATATACCTACATAAAAATAAAGTGCATTGAACAAATGAAAATTTCTTTTTTACCTACATAAAAACAAAAAAAAAAAAAGTGCATTGAACAAATAATATTTTTTCTAAGAAAGTACATAAAAAAAAAAAAAGAGAAAAATTATCATACACAAGCTTTTAAAAAAACAAAATATATATAATAATTTATAAGAGAAAAATACAATTGTAGACTTAAAAATGGGTAAAACGCAATCCAAGGTCGCACCCCCTTCCAACACAGGAACGGTGGTGAACACAGTCGACATTACCCCAGTATCAAAAATGGATACTGATATAGTCGTTTTGGTATACATTATTACGACCATCATATTGATAGCTCTATTCTATAAACTATATAAAATTTGGCACGGTGCAACAAAAAAAAAGTATTTTAAACGTGGCCAAAATAACATCGATTTAGCCTAATAACAAAAAAAAAAATAATATACGATCTAATTTTTTCTCTCTCATTTAAAAAAAAAAAAAAATTCAAATTCGAACTTATGATAAAAAGAAAAAGAAAATAAAAACAAAAAAAAAACTAAAATTTTAAAAAGAAACATTCTCAAAACATTTAAAAAAAAAAAAAAAAGAAACATTCTTAATGACTAAAACTAAATTTTTCCTATTAAATAATAACAAATTTTGATAAATAATTTAATAAATAAATAAAAATAACTATAAATATCTATTTGCAAAAAGTATTGAAAAATAACAGTGAAAAATGACTAGGTAATTTAGAACAAAAAAAAACTAAAAAAAAAAAAAATTAAACTATTGACTAGAAAACTGGTAGAAGAAAAAAACTGATAACATTGACTAGAAATTCAAAAAGAAAAATATGAAAAATAGTGCAAATTAATTATAAATAAAATAAAATATATAGAAAAGAAAGAATAAAAAAAAAAAAAATAAATAAAATAAACATTTTTAACAATATAAACAATATTTAATATACAAATAACTAGAAATTATTATAACTAAAAACATTTACCAAATACAAATCTAATAAAAACTCAAAAGAAAACTATAATAAAAATTAACAGTAAATTATTTAAAAATGTTTTTTAATTAAAAATAATAAAAGATTAAATTAAAAACAACAATTAAGAAAAATAATAATAAATAAATATATGTAATAACAAATTGCATTTAAAACAAATTAGAACGAGAAAAAGAAAGCGGAATTGCAGAAAAACCAAATAAGAGTATAGACAACAATAACAAGAGGCATCAAAATCAACATCGTGATAACAAAGAAGATTATGGAAATCAACAACAAGAGGCATCGAAATAAATAGCAACATTGTAAACAGCAATCACCATCAAATAGATCATTTTTTTTATATTTTTATATGTCAGTAAGTTTTTTTTAATTTTTTTTATCACTAAATGTTAAAAATTCTTTGGAGACAATTTTTTTTTCTCTTTCTCTTTTCCTTAAATATATAAATATATAAACCAAATCGATCCACAATCCCAAAAAATATTCAAAAAGAATATCTTTTTTGTTTAACTACAAACAAATAAATTTTTTTTGCGAGTACTATTTATAAAAAATAAAAATGCCATCAAAACAATTACGTGCTTGGCACGAAATAGCATCTGAGCTATGTTGTACTTTTCAACACGATAAATCCGTTAGGGAATTTACAAATAATGTCATGAGATTATTTAATGAACTTAAAGCCCATCTATTAATACAAAATCCGGAAGACAATTGTAAAAGCCTAGAATATTTTTTCATATCTTTCTATACAACTCGCACAAATCTAGCTATATTTGATAAAATGTGGAATCTTGAAATTGAAACTTTAGAACAAGCAATACATATTGCAAAGCAGATCGAAAATAATTTAAAAGAAAATCTATTGTTATAGAAATTAAATGAATCAAAATAAATCAAAAGTTGTCTCATATACATAAAGAATTTTTTATTAGAAAATTAAGAATTATAAAATTTTAAAGAAAAACAAATAAAAAAAAAAAAATAAAAAATAAAACTTTTAATTATAATTATGTACAAACAAAAATATTTATAAAAAAAAAAAATTGAGATATACAAAAAAAGAAGAAACCATATGATCTAGTAAAAATATTTACAAAATTTGCATTGAAAAAAAAAAGTATGTATTTACGATACCTAAGAAGAGACAAAAATATGTAAAAAAAAAAAAAAAAAAAAAAATATATATTACAAGGTTATTTAATAAAAAGAAAATTTTACACACACAAAAAAAAAAAAATCAAAAAAAAACATTTGTACCTCTGTAAAATAAAAAAAAATAAAATACATCATTTGTACCAAAAGAACATTTTTATATATAACAAAAGAACATTTTTACTATATTGTACCAAAAATTGTACCAAATATATTAAATATATATATTATTAGTATTTTACAAAATTAATAAATATTAAAAATATATTACTATATTATGCCAAATAAATAAATAAAAATCAAAGAAAATAAATAAATCATATAAATGTAAACCTACATATTTTTTTTTCTTTCTCCTATAAGAAACAAAATAAAACGTACCTGAAAAAAAAAAAAAAGAACAAATACTGTCTATTGTATGCATGAAATTCTCTCTCTGAATGTTTTGATACTAACATTTTTATATATAAAAAAAAAAAATAAACAACCTAAGAATATACACACCATTAATAATAATTTTCTATTCTCTCTTTATTGAAACGTAAACAAACATTAATATTTTATAAAAATATAAGGTGATCGTACAAAAACATAGCACAAATATTTCAAAAGGGAGCAATCATTTCCTATTTTTATATTTTTTAAACTAAATACAGATTTGACTCAAGTATAGTTTTATTTATTTTTTTAATGTCATTTACGGTAACATACCAAAAGTTGATAAAACCCCATAAAGACGTATTTGACAAAAGTTTTAAATGCATCAATATTAAAAAACCCCCAGTTGGACTAACAAGAAAATACCATTTAAAAACATTAATAAAAGAGTATAACAGCATTGTCACAATCTTAAAAGAATTTGACAAGGAATTTCATAATAAGATCGAAACTTTAACTTGGTACACCAAGTTTAACCGGAAAATTCTAAAAGCATTTCGATTACTCAAATTACCTTTTTACCGAAATTTACAGTCGTTTCAAACAATACAAATAGCTGATTTGGACGAAGTGGACGAAACAATAACGATAGATAGTGAAGACGAAACTACTAAGAATAGTAAAGGAACTTCAAACTCTGATCCCTTATCAGACAATAGTGCTTCACTAAAAAGCGAAAGTAACAGTGAAAACGAAGAATATTCTTCCCCAAAACGTGTTTTGACCCCACCTGCACACAAAAACACTGCCTCCCAAACCGAACAAAAAACAAACCCAGACCCCGTTAATATGCCACTCGAAAGCCACGAATTCATGGCCCTAGCTGCCAAAATTATACCAAAATTCGATGGTAAGCAAGAAAATTTACGTGCTTTCATTGATGGAATTGAACTCGCGAATCTTGAAACCGGCGCGCATATAAACAGACTCATTGCTATAATAAAAACCAAACTTGAGGGAACCGCGCGTAATCTAATTACAAATGAAAATACCGTTGAGACTGTAATAGCAGCCCTCCGAGCGAAAGTAAAACCGGATTCTTCAAAAGTTTTAATGGCAAAACTCTTAAATACCAAACAACATTCTAAATCAGCGAACGTTTTCGCTAGTGAAATTGAAGACTTAGCTAAACAGTTAGAAAACGTGTATATAACTGAGGGCATTCCGTCGGAAAATGCCTCAGATCTGGCACTCAGAACAGCTGTGCAAGCCTACACAGAAAATTCGACGAGCGACAAAATTAAATACACTATGGAATGCGGATCATTCTCGTCCCTGAACGCTGCAACAGAAAAATTTATAAGCTCAAGCACGAAAAGTTCGACTGAAAAGTCAATAATGTTCGTTTCTCGTTCCAACAATAATAATAACCCTAGACAAAACCGACAATTTAATAATTACAACCAAAACTCTAACAGAAACGTTAACAATAATTTTAGAAACAATAATAGAAACAACAATTTTAACAACAATAGAAATAGAAATAATAATAATAATAATTACAATAGAAACAACTACAACCCTAACAATAATAATTACAACAACAATAACCGTAGTTACAATAACAACATAAATAATCGTAATTACAACAATAATCGTAACTACAATAACAATAATAACAATAATCAAAGAAACAACCAACAGCAAGACCAAAGAAACTTTTACAATAGAAACGTGCGAAATATAAATACAAACGAGATCGATCAGGGAAACGACGAGGGTCCCCAGGAACATCAAATGAGGGACCAAGAATTTCACTAAACCAAAATTACATTTTTCATTTAAACTTGACAAGTTACATTAAATTAAAAACAAACATTACAAACGGTTTTAAAACTTTTTTAGTTGACACAGGAGCAGACATTTCAATTATAAAGCAAGATAAACTTAATCAAATAGTAAACATTAATACTAACGAAATTTCTAGAATTAACGGTATAGGATCAGAAACGATCAACACACTAGGAAGAGTTAAATCTGATATAATTTGCAAGGGTAAAGATTACCATATTCTAATTGCACACCAGTTCGAGGTAGTAGAGAAAAACTTCCCAATTCCTGCCGATGGTATCATAGGCGTAGACTTCTTAAAAAAATACAATTGTCTCTTAGATTACAACAAAAACACAGATAGACTCATATTACGTCCTGATGATTATCATGAGGATCTAGCCTTTGATTTAATCAATAATCCAAGCCCAAATCTCATTGCGTTACCCGCAAGATCTGAAATTCTTCGAAAAATATTTTTAACCAATTTAAACCATAACGAATCAGACTTAGTAATACGTAATCAAGAAATAGTCCCAGGTGTATTTATACAAAATACAATAATTTCTAGATCTTCACCCTACGTAAACTTTCTAAATACCAACGACGAAAACATTTATCTTACCAATCCTGATATTAAAACAGAAAAACTGTCAGATTTTGAAATCTATAATCCACATAATTCAGAAAATACTAACAAAACGGAAGTTCTTGAAAAAATATCTAAAAATTTCCCATTATTCGTGAAAGAAAAACTGCATAAACTGTGTAGTAAATACATTGACATTTTCGCCCCAGAAACAGACAAAATATCGTTTAACAACTTCTATCAGCAAAAACTTCGATTAAAAGATGAGACCCCAGTCTATATAAAAAATTATCGAGTTCCCCATTTTCATAAAGAAATCATTAGTAAAGAAGTAGACAAACTTCTTAAAAATGACCTCATAGAACCCTCAGCTTCGGAGTATAATAGCCCTGTGCTATTAGTACCCAAAAAATCACTACCAGGCAGCAAAGAAAAGCGCTGGAGACTTGTGATAGACTTCCGGCAAGTCAACAAAAAGTTGATAGCCGACAAATATCCATTGCCTAGAATTGATGACATTTTGGATCAATTAGGCAGAGCAAAATACTTTTCAAGCTTAGACCTCACTCAGGGATTTCTACAAGTAGAACTAGACCCTAATTCACGAGATATAACTTCATTTTCAACTGAACACGGTTCTTTTCGATTCAAGCGACTACCTTTCGGTCTTAAAATAGCCCCTAATTCGTTTCAAAGAATGATGTCCATGGCTTTTTCAGGCTTAACGCCGTCCAAAGCTTTCCTTTACATGGATGATCTAATCATAATAGGATGCTCAGAGAAGCATATGTTGTCTAATTTAGAAGAAGTTTTCCAAATTTGTCGAAATGTTAATCTAAAATTACACCCAGACAAATGTCGTTTCTTTCAACACGACGTTACCTTTCTTGGACATAAGTGTACTGACAAGGGAATCTTACCCGACGACGCCAAATTCGATAAAATTATCAACTACCCGCGACCACATGACGCTGATTCAGCTAGACGATTTGTAGCATTCGTTAATTATTATAGGCGTTTCGTTCCAAAATTCGCTGAATATTCATATCATTTAACTCGCTTAACGAGGAAAAATATTCCATTTGTATGGTCAGACTTATGTGAAAAATCTTTCCAGTATCTAAAAGATACATTACTTAAACCTCCAATTTTACAGTACCCTGATTTTGACAAACCGTTTTGCATCACTACTGATGCTAGTAAAATTTCCTGTGGTGCGATATTAAGTCAAGAAGTAAATAATCTTCAATTACCCATCGCGTTTGCTTCCCGAACTTTCACTAAAGGTGAACAAAACAAGTCGGTCATTGAACAGGAACTCGCTGCAATACATTGGGCTATAAACTTCTTTAAACCATACGTGTACGGAAAAAAATTCTTGGTTAAGACAGACCATAGACCCTTATCTTACTTATTTTCAATGAAAAATCCCTCCTCAAAGTTAACACGAATGCGACTCGATCTTGAAGAATTTGACTTTACAGTAGAGTACATCAAAGGAAAAGATAATAATGGAGCTGATGCTCTATCGCGAATAGATTTTGAAGAAATCAAATCAATTCACAAAATCACAACACGATCACAATCGCGAAAGCAAGTGACTCTTACAACAAACCCTTTTAATGACAAAAAAACACTCAGTGACATAAAAATATACGAGTGTATTTCCCCTCGAGAAGTTAAAAATTATATCCGCATTGTATTCAGTTTAGATAAGTCTAAACTACTTTTATATGATAAAAATAAAATTATTTTTGATGTATGCATACGTAAATATGTTGCTAATGGAAAGCTTGATTTAGATCAGCTACTTCCAAGGCTAGAAAAAGAGGCCAGCAACCTTAGAATTAATAAATTACAATTGTCATTAAATGACGAAATTTTTAATAATATTAGGATCCAAGAATTTAAATTAAAAGCGGAAAACTTATTGAAAAATATTACTATTATTTTGACTCCAAAGTTAGAAAAAATAACTCTTGACGAAGAGAAATTAAAAATAATTAAAAAATTTCATGATGACCCTATACAAGGTGGTCACACTGGTGCCACTAGACTTTTAAAAAAAATCCAGCAGAAATATCACTGGAAAAATATGACCCGAGACATTTCAAAATATGTCAAAAATTGTAAAGACTGTAGATGTAATAAGTCAGGCCCCAAAACTAAAGAACGAATGATATCTACCCCAACACCCGCGCGCGCCTTCGATATAGTAATAATAGATACGATAGGCCCTCTACCCAAGTCTTTCAATGGCAATGAATACGCCGTCACAATCATTTGTGACCTAACTAAATATCTGGTAACAGTACCAGTTCCAGACAAAAGTGCAAAAACAATCGCTAAGGCAATTGTCGATAATTTTATTCTAGTATACGGTACAATGAAGGAAATAAGAACGGATCTCGGTACAGAATATAAAAATAAAACTTTAGAAGAACTTTCAACGTTACTAAACATTAAACATAAAACTTCAACGGCTTATCACCATCAGACACTAGGAACTGTCGAAAGAAGCCACCGTACCCTAAATGAGTATCTAAGATCTTTCATAAATATAAACAAGACAAATTGGGATGAATATCTTAAATATTTCACATACTGTTTTAATACCACCCCTTCAACGGTACATAGTTATTGCCCCTTTGAACTGATTTTCGCGAAAACCCCACCAACTTTTGAATTCCTAAATTCAAACCAAATTGACCCTCTATACAACTTAGACGCATATGAAAAAGAAGTTAAATATCGTCTACAAGTTTCTTTGAATAGAGCCCAAAATTTAGTAAGCAAAGCGAAAGATCACTCAAAATCTAGTTACGACTCCAAAAGCAAACCTGTAAATTTTCATGTAAACGACAAAGTTTTATTAGATGTATCCGAAAGTGCTAAACACAAATTAGATCCACCCTTCAAAGGCCCTTTTACTATCAAAAACATAGTTGACACGAATTGTACTATTGTCGACGAAAATAATAAATATCAAACGGTGCACAAAAACAGATTAAAACTATTCAACAAATAACCTCTAATATTTAAAAAAAAAAAAAAAAAAAAAAAAAACCAACAATAAAAAAGCAGATTAAAACTGCTCAAAAAAAAAAATTTCCATACATATAAGCAATTTATTTTAAGTTTGTATGATTGTGTGAATGAATCTTCTACATTTAATCCTTTATTAATAACATTCTTTAACCCTAATTTTAACTTTTAATATACTAATAGTAATATTGTTTTAATTTCCAATTTTTTTTACTTATGGTAATATAATAATAATCAATATTAGCGATAATTATCCATTTTATATTTAGGAAATAATTTTTTCTTTCAAATAAAACAAATGATTATATAAATAACTTTATACACAACTTAAAACTATTTCATTATAAAAATCAAAAAAAAAATATATAGTAAATAATTTTTTTTAATAAAATAAACTTAAGACAAAAAAAAAAAAAAAAAAAAAAATAAAATAGAAAATTATTACTTAGATTTAAGATTGAAAAAAAAAAAAAAAAAAAAAAAAAAGCAAAACAATAAATAATTTTTTTTTAATTGTTAAAGAAATCCAAGAATAAATTGTTAAAGAGAAAATATTTGTGTTCACAAAATTTTGAGTTCTATAAAAATGACCCTTTGGTTCATTTTTCTTTTAGGGGGTTTTCTTTTTTGAGTTTATTTGCCTCACAAAATATGTCAATTTAACATAATTATTTTACACGTTTAGAAATTACTTAAAATAATTTCATTTCAATTTCCTCTATACAAAATATGTTGAACTCACATATTTTGTATTAAAGCTTTATGCACATATAATTAATTGCATATTCTCTCTTAATTTTCAATATTGCAATGCAATTATCGTAAACACAAATATTCGCTCTTTGTAAAATGCGTGAGCATTTTACGATAAAAACTTGTTTAAAAAGATCTGTTATCAATTGATTAAGAATCAATGTATTTTCATAATTCGGTAAATAAATAATTAAAATTAATGTTAATAGTCGTTTTAATTTTTCTTAAAGTATTCAAAGTTGACAGTACGCCAAGAAGTACATCAATTGCATCAGACACTAAACCATTTATTTTCGTTCTTTGTTTTCTTTGACTCAAGTAAGATATGAACCATTTTATCTCCAAACCACTAATTCCGTAACTATCGAACTTTTTTACTAGAATACGTCTGTCTACAGTCTCAAATGCTCGTCTTAGATCTAAGAAAACAGCAGCAATAATTTTTTTGTTATTAATGTCTAGCTTCCAATTTGATACCACCAGATTAATCAATGATTCACAACTGTGGTTCCTTCTGAATCCTGACTGGAATTTAGAAAATAAATTATTTTGCTCAAAATATGTTTCTAACTGGTCATTAACAATTTTTTCCATTATTTTTGATTCTAATATGATCGTATTGATTGGTCTAAATTCACTTGCTTTTTTTGTGTTTTTTATTTTTTCTATTGGAACAATAACTGATTCTTTCCAAATATCCGGAAAGATGCCAGTTTCTAATGAATCATTGACAATAGATAACAAATTTTCGCCAATTAGGTCAAAACTGTCTATAAATATTTCTGAATTTACAAAATAATTATCTCTTTTTTTGTTCATTCCCTTTATTATACTTTCAAGTTCAATAATATTGACTTTCTTAAATTTGAAGTTATTATTTGGATTATATCTAATAAAATTTATAAAATTAGTTTTTCCAATACTATTATTAATATCACTGATACTATCAACAAAGTATTTATTAAATTTATTCGCAATTAACAATGAATCTTTAATTTTTTCACTTCCAAAAAAAATTTCATCAATTTGATTTAAATCTTTTTTTAAAACATATTGTTTAATATTTCTCCACATTGTTTTCTGATCACTGGATAAGTCAATTTTATGATTAATAAAATTATTCTTAGCTTTATTTAACTTATTTTTATAAATATTTCTTAGTTCTTTATATTTATTCCAATCTCTTATATTGTTTGTTATTTTTAGTTTTTTATACTGATTTATTTTCTCATGCTTCATTAATCTTAGTTCATTATTATACCACTGATTTTTTAATTGTTTTATAGGTTTTTCAATTACAAAGTCTTCTATTATAGTATGTAAATTATTCGTAAATAAGTTTGCTTTGGTATTGCAGTCCATATAATATGTAGTTGCAATATCATTTGAAATTATTTTACTTCTAAATTGACCTTTATTATATTTGCACTTTTTGATTTTTTTATTTACACTTTTCCTTTCTTTATTTGTTTTAATAACTATTTGTAAAGTTTCATGATCAGAAATTTTTTTATCATCTTCTATATTAATTTCTATACTGGTCCACATATTAGTAACAACCCAATCTATTAATGTTTTTGTTTCCTTTGTTATTCTTGTATACTTATTAACTATTTGTTTAAACGCACTATCATTAATTATTTCATTCATTTTATTTTTTATATTATTATTAAAACACCAATTTATATTAAAGTCTCCCATTATTATTACATTATCCAACAAAGAAAGTTCATCAATCAATGTATTAAACCATGAGAAAAATTCTGAGCTCATATTCAAGGGCTTAGGTGATCTATACAAGCCAGCCAAGTGATATACTAAGTCATCCAAGGTTACTTTTAAAACAATTAGCCAAAATTTATTTTCAACCGAATAATATTTTATAGAACTAACTTTCCACGATTTTTTTATGAAAAAAGCTACACCACCCGTGTGCCGCGAGTTGCTGTCAATTCTAAACACGTTATAATTTTCCAATTGGATTAGTAAGTTTTCATCTAGATCAATTAAATGAGTCTCCGTTAAGCACAAAAATTCAATATCATGTGTCTGAATCATTATTTCAATTTCACTAAAATTGTTTATCAATCCCTGTATATTCAAATAAACGCAAATTATCTTCGATAATTGCTAGTACAAAGTCCTATTGGTAGCTTGTTGCAATTTTCTCTGATATATCTTGCAATCATTACTCAAAGGTAAATGACAATCATTACACTCCTCATCATCTAAGTTCAATAACTTTTTGTGTTTTATGCAGTTTATGCATTTAATTTCAGCAACCGTTTTTGCACAATTAATTTTATTATGTCCCGTATCACCACATCTATGACAACGCATATTTTCTTCTCTACATTTCGATGCAGTATGATTGAATCCTAGGCATTTATAACATCTCAATACTAAAGTTTTTTCATATACTACGCATAGATCCCAACCAATTCTAATTTTTTTTAAATCAATTATCTTTTTAAATGATTCACTATCTAATTCAATTATTGCATTGAAAATTTTTTTATTCTTAAAAGAAGAGTAAATTTTCAATATATTAACAGTTTTGCATTCTATGTTATTTTGTTTTTTTAAAGCACTTATAATTTTTTCTTTAGTTAATTGTTCTTCCATACCATGAAGTAATATTTTCGGATTTAAGGAGTTTACAACTTGTACTTGATAGTTGTCACTCATTTTTGTTTTAATTTCACTTTCTATTTTTTTAGCTGAATCATCATTAGGACAATATATTGAAATAGATCCATCATTATTATCATACATTTTGTTAAATGTTGCCGGCAAATTACACATATCAATATTAGCTTTTAAATCTTGTTTGGTTTTTGTACACTTGATTTTTATCATTTGGTTTTACAATCACCGGTAAATTTAATTTTAATTTCTCTGCATAAGTTGGACCTTGAACTTGAATATTTTTTTCACCCAAATTTTTATTTTTATTTTTTTCTATAGCTAAATTTTTTTCAGTTTTTTGTATACCTTCTACTTTATCTTTTGTTTCAATAATTTCTTTAATAATAACAGATATTTGATCTTGTAAATTTTTGTAGTTATTTTTTAATGCTTCAAAATTGTTCAAACAATTGTCACAAATGAATCTTATGTTTTTATTAGCACTAATTATTTTTAAATCACTTTCACTTAGATCCACACATTTTTTTGCATGAAACCATTCTCCACACAAACCACTGCACTGTAACTTGTTAGTCTCATTTCGAAGACTCTGATTGCACTTTCCACATTTATAAGTCATTTTTCTTATATATATATATATATATATAAATATATTTATTTATTTATTTTTTTTTTTTGGTTTTTGTTTTTTTTTTTTTTAGAATTTTAATATAATTTTTATCTATAATAATAACACAGTACTTAAATTTTTTTCTTTTCTTTTTGTTTGTTAAAATAATTCAAAAAATGTATAACCGAATAAAAAAAAAACACGTCCGTCTTCTTCAAAAATTCAAATAAAAAAAATTCAAATAAAGTATTTTAGTACAAATCCGAAAATATGCAAAATATATAATTTTTTTTTTCTGGTTATCAATTAGCACTGCTGACTTTGAAGTTTTCAATGAAATTAAAATTTGTTGTGGAATACATTTTTGCCCAAAGGAACTGTTTAGATATTTTAAAAATTCTTCGGTACGAAATCTTCAGCAACTTGCCATTATGATTAATTTTGCGTCATCGAGTTATTAAAAAAGTCCTATAGTTTGTTCGAACATTTTTTTTTTTGCTTTAATCCTTTCATGTTTACATAGACTTTATGCAAAATAAAATCGTATTTTTTTTTGGATGAGACAAAAAGGTGACAGGTTTTTTATGTAAAATAAAATTTATGATTCCAAAGAGAACAATTTTCTGTAGCAGACAAACATAACTTAATTGGAACAAAGTTTTTGAAACGAAAAAAAAAAATAAAATAAAATTAATAATAACAAAAATAAAAAATTATATACCAAAAAAAGAGAGAAAATAAAATAAATTATCCTTTATAGATATACAAATATAATGTCCCAGAAGAACTGTGCCACTTCGTTCAGGATAATTTGTCATTATGACTTTAATTTCGATTTATTTTCTTTCTTTAGTTATACACAGATAACAAAATATGATGAATTGATATAAAAATCAGTTTTTTATTAACTTAATTTATGATTCTTGTTTTTAATATATAATTTTTCTAATAATTAATTATTATAAATTGAAAGATAAAAGCAAAAATTATTTCTGGACCATGAAACATGATAATATTTATACGATTTTTTTTTTCATTCATTTCATCGCAATTATATCATATGTTAATATTATAAGGTTAAATATTATTTAAAAAATCTAATTTGACTACTTATTGTACCAGAGTGAATTTTATGCGGTAAATCTATATATAATGAAAATTATGTTGCAACATCGTTAATAAATTGAAATCTAACATTGAGTAGTGACATTAAAAAAAAAATAAAAACTCAGAATAAAACAAAAATAAATATTCTAAATTTGTGTTTATGTTTTCAAAATCTGAAAATCATTGAAATAATTTTCTTTTGATATTGACATTAATTTTTTCTTCCCTAGCATTTTAATAAACAAATATTATTTAGTTATTTTTTAAGGTGGAAAGTAATGCAATAGGGGATAATATGTACATTTATATTTTTCTTCTGTTTTATGCAAATCATTTCATTTTGTTGCGCTTTACATAGAAATTGATAAATTAATCAAAATTAATTTAAGTATTTTCATTTTAATTAAAAGAATTTCAAAATTATATTTAATAGCATAATTAATATTTGTTTGAAAAAATAATTAATATGGGAAACAGAAGATCTAAAATTAGAAAATTTATATCGATTAAACCAATAAACTATTTTTAAGACTTTTAGAGTATCCTGCGGAGACTAGAATAATCAATTATAATAACTTTATTTGTGGCCAAAGTCCAATTTCAGTTTATTTTCGACTGAATTTGATATTGTGATAATAATAGGCATTTTTTAGTATAGATATTCTTTGCTTGGATTAATCTTCTATTTCTGTGTACGAAAAGTATACAAAGATATCATTAAAAATTATTTAAATTTATCTTTATATTTTGACTAAAAAAGCAGACGTGATTTTCGATAAATGTATATAAGATGAAATAAAAGAATATTTAATGTTGTGCAGGCGGGCGTAACATCAATAAAAATAAATATTTTTATTTCGATAAATGCTTTAACAAAATTTAATGTCGTGATTTTATTGAAATGCGCGCAAAATTTTTATTTATTTTTTTTCAAGAAAATTACATCCGGCACAATTTGGAGTATAACAAAGATCATTTAAAAAAAAAGTTTTTCAATATATTATATTAAACACACGTAGATAGTATCAAAGTATCTATTTACATATAAAATTTAAGATTTTTCTGATCAAATTCAAATTATAAAAATTTTCAATCAAAATGTGTAGGGGAAAGTGGCCTAAAACGGCATAGGCGGGTAAAACGGATTTTCGCTGGTGTGACGTTCCTAAGCAATTAATCATCTCTTTGGACATCATATCAAATACTCTCAGTCTATTCTTGATTTTTGACCTGTAAAGCTCGGTGCAAGCACGGAAGAAAAAAAATAGAAAAATAGAAAAGAAAAAGTAAGTTTTTGTTTTGGGTGTTTATGTTTTTTCTGATAGAACTACAGTAGTATTCGTTTTATTTTTTCTTGGGTATATTATAGTCTGGGTATGTATTAGCTTTCATACGAACACGTTCGTACGTGTTTATTAAACCTAAAAAAAAAAATACGATGAAACAAAAGGCAAAACGGACTACGTAGTAGTTGGGCAAAATGGAATACTACTATACCCATATGATTTAACACTTTGAGCCCCACGTCGTACGAAATAGTACGACAGATCACGTGATCTACTGTTTCAGCTATAGCTGAATCACGTGAACTTTTCCGGGGCTTGAAGGCTTAAAAAGCATACTTTGGTTGTATTTTGTTTTTATATATATATATATATATATTTTTGTTCAAGCTTTAGAAAAGCATCATTTATTTTGTTCTTTTATATATTTTTATATATTTTATAAAATAAAAATAAAAAATAAAAAAAATGTTTTCGATATTTTGTCCTTCATTTCTAGCAAAAAATATCGTATCCTTTTTGCCCGATCGTGTTGTCCGTTTTACCCGACCATTTTTTTTTTCCAAAAAGTGAGACTTTACGTAGAAAAATCATTCCAGAGTAACGGCTGGATTTGATCCATTTTCTAGTTCTACAGATTGTAGACAAAAGATTTATTTATCGAAAAATGTTCTTATGTCTTTGATTTGGCTTTATTTGAAAATTTTTCCAGATGAAAAACTTTGGGTATGCCGTTTTAGGCTACTTTCCCCTACGTGAAATAATTTCATTGATACCAGGTTTTAATATAATAAGAAAAAAAATTGTTTAAATATTTACAAGGTTTTGATTTTGTAATATTTAATCATATACCTATATATATATATATAATCAAGAAATTATGAAAGAAAATGTAATAAGGAAACGCTTTTATTGTACAAGTTTTATAATTAAAGGTATATTTTCAAATAACTTAATATCAGTTTTTTAGCATCGGAAAAGTTCATCTTTATATTTTAAAATTTTTTTTTTAATATCTTTGAATATTTACGATGGATTATACAGACATGATTTTTTTAAGTAGTTTGTGAAGTAAACTGAAAATTATTTTTAATATTTTTATCTAGGAAACTTAATTTTTTGAAAATTACTGAATTATTGAATTGTTTCGTCCTGGTATCAAGCTTAGGACTCATCAGAATGATTTACTTGATACCTACACTCTAGAAAATCTATAGTTTTGGTCGTAATTTTACGTCGATTATAATGGTAATTATTGATGTAATATTACCCTCGTTATTTAAGATTCAACTGATAAAGGCGTAAAAAAAATAAAAATCACAAAAAATAGTAAAATTGTACAAGTTGTGTATTTTTTACATTAAAAATAAGGGTAAATTTATTCGTCTTTGTTTAAAAATTTACTCGTTTTGTATAAATTTACCCTTGTTGGCTTAAAAATATGCACTGCATGGTTTAAACTTAAAATTTTTGACTTAAAAATATAAGCTCCTTGGTGTAAGCTTACACTCCTTGGTTTAATTATCTGAACTCCCTGTTGTTAACTTACATCCTGTGGCTTAATAATATGTGCTCTGATATAAATTTACGTTATATGGTTTAAAAATATACACGCCGTTTTGTAAGCATACGTTTTGTTGCTTAACATTGTACACTCTTGGTCTAAATTTACACCTGTGGTTTAATAATGAAAACTCTCTAGTGTAAACTTAAACACTGTGGTTTAATACTGTTGTACTCTATGTTGTAAACTTACATTTTATGGTTTAATGTATAGATCCTCCAGTGTAAACTTAAACTCTGTAGTTTAATGTGAACACTCCAGATGTAAATTTAAACTCTGGGATTTAAAAAAGTACATCAGAGTTGTAAGTTGTAAGCATACTGTAAATCGCCAACACACCACACAGAAAATGTGTATACCAAATTTATATTTTCTATTTTATATGGTTTTTAAATTTCAATACCGTGGCCTAGTGGTAGTGTTGGCTGATTGCAATGCTAAGGACGCAGGTTCGAATCCCGAAGACGGCATAAGAAAAATTCAATAAGAAGAAATTAGAAAAGAAAATAATAATAAAAAAAAATTAAAGAAAAAAAATTTAAAAAAATTCAAAACATAAATTAAAAGAAAAAAATTCCAAAAAAAAAAAAATATTAAAATTCAAAAAAAGAAAAAAAAAAAAAGAAATCCAAAAAAATTTTTATTTAATTTTTCTTATGCCGTCTTCGGGATTCGAACCTGCGTCCTTAGCATTGTAGTCCGCCAACGCTACCACTCAGCCACGGTATTAAAATTAAAAAAATTTTTTACGTCTTTTTGGTGTAAATTTAAATTACAACCTTTTGGCGTAATTTTTTGTTTAATATTACGACTTTATGTTTAAATTTTCTCTATTGGAAGTAATTTTGCGTTAATTTCGCGTAAACTTTGATGTAAAATTATTCTTTTCTAGAGTAATTTTACGTTACACCAAAATGCGTAAATATTTTGTGTTACACATGTAGAGTAAATTTACCACGATTATCGATGGTAATTTATTACCATCGATAATCGTGGTAATTTTACATCAAAAACTTTCTAGAGTGTATCATTTACAATTCTACACTCTAGAAAGTTTTTGATGTAAACTTACGTCGATTATCGATGGCAATTTATTTACATTAGAAAATAATTACATATTTTTGGTGTAAACTACATTACTCTGTAAAAAAGTAATTTTACACCAAATTTTACGCCAAAATGTTGCGAAATTACTTGCAACAGAATAAATTTAAACATAAAGTCGTAATATTAAACTAAAAATTACGCCAAAAGGTTGTAAATTTAATCCAAAGATTTAAATTTACACCAAAAAGTCGTAAATATTTTTATTAAAAAAAAAAAAAGTTTAATATTTTTTTTTTTTAATATTTTTTTTGATTTTTTTTTTATTATTTTTTTTTTCGAATTTTTTTATTTTATTTAATTTATTTAATTTTTTTTTTTATTAATATTTATTTTATTATTAATATTTTTTTGTATTTTAATTTTTTCTTGGTTAATTGTTCTTATGCCATATCTTCGGGGTTCGAATCTCGCTATTTAGAATTGCAATCCAACATCTTGACCACTCATTTACGGTATTCAAATTTTAGATATGAGTAAAATAGAAAATATAAATTTTGTATACCTGTTAACAAGTAAAAACCTTACATCGTTATTATATAAACAAAAATAGTTTTAAAACCTTACATCGTTATATAAATTCTCTGTATAAATTCTGTATACCAAAATAAATTTACACCATGCGATGTAAAATTACTGTCCATGATTTAAAAATTTAAATCACACAGTGTAAATTTACTCTGTGTGGTTTAAATTTACATTCAAATATTTAAAAATTTTAAGCGTTAGTGTAAATTTACACCGCAGAAGGTATATTTACACTGCAACGTTTAAAAATACAAGCTCCTTGTACACTCTACGATGTAAATTTACACTCAGTGGGCTAATTCCATAACAGAAAACGAAAAAAGCTAAAAATTTTTAATCACTATTTTGATTCATTTAATAGTAATTATGAATCTTAAGTAATCAAAGTTGATTAATCTTAAATTTTTTTTTTAACAATTTCGATTATTTTCAAATTTTAAGCTTTTTAAATTTGATGTACTGGCAACCTCTAACTGGTACTAAAAATATGACGTAACTTCTAAGGAACACAAAACGAAAACATACGGTATAATATTAACCGTTATCTATTTTGACATTTTTTAATTAATAAAGTGGTGAATTAATACTTTTTTTTCAACAACATTATCTTTTACTCTAATATCGAAAATTTTATTTCTTTAATCCTTTCAAAGAGTTTAATTTAACAATAGCTTCATGCTGATATTTTGTTAAATTAGTTCTGATAATTAGAAGTTCTGTGTTTTCAGTTGAACGCTGAAAAATTTACAATTAAAAGTAATACACGAAAGTTGATATGCTGTAATACAGCGTTTCTCAACCTTTCTACTATTGCGACCTATAAAATATGAATACAAAATAACGCGACCCTCAATCTGAAAAATAACGCGACGAAATCTGAAAAATTTAATGACAAGCTAAGTACTTCTAGAAAAGGTGTCTTATTTATTTATTTTTATTTTAACGACTTATAATATGTTGTTGACACATTCATTTGATAATTAATTTTTTTTCGTTCGATTTGTTTAAAGCGAATGAATTTTAAAAGCTGTTTTATTATTATCAATCTAAAAACAGAGCAATCTGTTAGAAAATAGATGTATAGATTAATTCTTCTTACATAATCAAAATATTTTATTATTTTTGAAAAAATATATGTAGCGTTTGTAATAGAATTTTTCCATTAAAACGACCCATTGAAAATCTTTTGCGACCCAAATTCGGGTCGCGACCCTAAGGTTGAGAAACACTGCTGTAATACACGAAACTTTATCCGTTGTTTTGATCATTTGTTAATTGAAAAATTGTCCCATCAAAAACATATTTATGGCATATTGTAGGAGAACTGTCTTTTGTTATACGAGCCCTGCATCATAAGACCTCGTACGGGTTTTTTTTTTTGAGTTTGTTCTACTTTTTTCCAGTTTTCTCCAGTTTTGTATTTTTTTCGTTTAAACCAACCTTTTTTAGGAGTTTTTGGTCTTTATAAAAATAAATTTTTTTTAAGTTAAATTTTGAGAAAAAAATTATTTTCCAAAAGTCTACTTTTTCAACTTTTTTTATGGGCATCGCAGAAATTTTCGAAAGATGCACTTTGAAGGGCATTTGGGAGTAGTTAATTTTAGCTTTTTGGGTTTTGTCGATAAAATAAAGGAGAGAGTCAAAAAACGCCTTTGAAAATCCAAAAAACAGGTCAAAAACGCGAAAAATAGCAATTTTGGCCTGTTTTTTCGAATTTCAAAGGCGTTTTTTGGCTCTCTCCTTTATTTTATCGCCAAAACCTAAAAAGCTAAAATTAACTACTCCCAAATGCCCTTCAAAATGCATCTTTCGAAAATTTCTGCGATGCCCATAAAAAAAGTTGAAAAAGTAGACTTTTGGAAAATAATTTTTTTCTCAAAATTTAACTTAAAAAAATTTTTCTTTTATAAAGACCAAAAACTCCTAAAAAAGGTTGGTTTAAACGAAAAAAATACAAAACTGGAGAAAACTGGAAAAAAGTAGAACAAACTCAAAAAAAAAAACCCGTACGAGGTCTTATGATGCAGGGCTCGTATAATCAAAAACTCATTTATAAAAAGTTTTAAGACAGAAGAGAAATTTTGTTTTGAAAAAAATATTAGAAATTCAAAGGCTTTTTTTATGCTGTAATACACGAATCATTTGATTGTGTGTTATTTGAAATTTTTTATCAAAGCTAACTTTTTTAACTTCAGTACTTCATTCCACAAAACCTTACTTATTATAATCCATTAAAGGAAATTAAAAAACGATTTGTTTGAACTTTTAATACCAGTTCAAAGCCGTGTATTACCATGTAAATATGCTGTAATACACGATGGAATTAGCCAGTGGTTTATTAATTTAAGACATAGAGGGGAAAATTAAGTCGTAGAGTGTAAATTTACACTACAGAAGGTAAATTTACATTGTGTGGTACACAATAAATAGATTTATATTGTGTGTACACCATAAATTTACACTACGTGGCTTAATATTATGACCCATAGAAAGTAAATTTACACCATAAACTGTAATCTTACAATATATGGTTTAAACATTTAAGCAGGAGAGTGTAAATATACCAGTGTCGTAGCTACCATATAGCAAGAGTAAGCAAGGCATAGGGGCCCTCTAATTTGTAATACAGTTTTTTTTTTTAATCGATTCAGACCAAGCTTTAACCTTGCGAAACTATCTGAAATAAATACTATGTTTGAGTCAAAACGCTAACTGCCCAAATTAACCAGAGATTTACAGGGATAAGAACTGTAACAAACTTGTTTAATTTTTATACTAAAAAACATTATTCAGTTACCGGAAAGAGAAATATTAAAAAAATGTGACAATCTTTCAAAAAAATATTCTAAAATTATATCTGACCAATTCTCTTATCAGTACATACAAGTAATTTCTCTCTTAAACAAAGATTTGACTGCTACAATGTCTATTAGACAATTTTGAACTTTACTTCTGGAAAAATATGGTTGTTTGAAGAGTGAGTTTTCAAAAGTATATTTATTATTTCTTACTCTACCAGTCACAGTTGCTAGTGTGGAAAGAACATTCAGCAAATTAAAAATCATAAAGGAGTACAAAATAAATTCTATCGGCCAAGGTAGATTACGTGATCTGTCGCTAATATGTATTGAGCACAAAGAAGCTGCCAAAATTGAAATAAATGATCTTATTAACGATTTTGCAAGTGCAAAAGCTAGAAAAAAGAAATTTTAATTTAGTTATTTAATATACTCATTATTATTATTATTATTTATTATTATTATTATTACTACTTTTATAATATAGGTATTATAAAAATTATAAAGAATTTTTTTGTTTTTCTTAAATACTTTTTACATTTTTTCACAGGGCCCTTCCATCATTGTGGCATAAGGGCCTAAAATTTCTAGCTACACAGAGAAAAATAGTACTAGGTAAAATTAATCAGATTGCCTTATTGAGCTATTTTACCATGAATTCTTATTGAAATTAATAAATAATGTTTTATTTCCATAGAGAAATCCTTTTGATTTAATGAAGAAAATCTTATAGAACATTCTAATAGGTTTTCATATTAATTTTATATAGAAAATCATATTCTGTTTTCGAAACAAATGATATTCTTATTGTTATCTAGTTTTAAAAAGACAAACTCATCGAAAAATAGATTTTCGGTTACAACGATGTAAGGTTTTGAAACTATTTTTGTATTTTTATTTATATAATAAAACGATGCAAGGTTTTTATTTGTTTATAAAGTCACCAGTATACATAATTTATATTTTCTATTTTGCACACACCCATAATTTTAAGACTATAGCTGAGTGGTAGAGTGTTTGATTGCAATGCTATGTGTCGAGGTTCGAATGCCGAACAAGGCATAAAAAATTAAAATCGAAATTATTAAAAAAAAGAAAATTAAAAAAAAATAAAATTAAAAAAATTTAAAAAAAATAAAAATAAAAAATACAAAAAAAAATAAATAAAATTTTTTTTTTCTAATTCTTATTGAAATCAAAAAGATTTCTTCTTAATAGTATAACGTTATCATGTAAAATACAAGCCAAAATTTTTACAAGATTTTCTCTATGGTTTTGATATGACGTTCTTCTTGGAAAAAAAAGGAAGAGAAATCTTATTACTTTTCTTCTATTTTAAGTGGTAGTTTTTGCTCTGTGTACGCCACTGAAATATACACCAGTTTGTTTATTTTTACGCTCTATGGCTTAAATGTTTAAGCAAAATGTGTAAATATACCTTTATTTTTAATGTAAAAATAACACAATTTGCTTAAATTTACTTTTTTTTCTGTATATTATTTTTTTTACGCCTTTATCGGTTGAATTTTAAATAATGGACGTAATTTTACATCAAAAATTACCATTATTATCGTTGTAAAATTACGACCAAATAGTTCTATTTTCTAGAGTGTAGAGATGGATGTTATACAATATTTTCTTTTGAATATTTTTGTTTTAAGTTTTTAAGCAAGTCTAGACGACTAGACATAGCAATTTAATAAATTTTAATTTCGCTTCAAAGTTTTTACAATTAGTTCCAAAATATTCACAGAAATAATAATATGTATTTACAGATTTAACATGTTAACTTCATTTTTTTTTAAATAAGCAACTTCACGCACATTTTTTTAATTTTTAGGTATATTGTTATTTTAATTTGTACGTAAGTTATTTTACAATTCTGATTGAAATTTTCTTTATGAATAATGAATCTAATAATTAATAAGGACGATACATGTTTTTTTAAATTGAAACAGAAGTTCTAGAAAAAACTTATGTAGTTAGTTCCCTAAAACAAAGTACATTAGCCATTAAATTTGTAGCGCAAGTTCATATGTTGTTCTTATGCTCACATTATATCATGTGTAATTAATATTTTAGAGGTACTTACTTACTTACTACTAATTTGTAATTCATGAGAATCCTATAACCAAAAAGTCTTAAGTTCCTTCTTCAAAGTCATTGTTTGAGAAGATGGACGATGACTAAAAGTCTTGTGAATAACACCCATCCGTTATAAATATTGATAAAAACTTATCGAAAATTGAACGCCTTTAAGTTGAAAAGCTCCAGGCTATTGCATGATATTTTTACATTAATAGAATATAAACCACTTCCCATTAGAAGGAAAAAACAGAAAGATTTATTTTACCATTTGATATTATGGTTTTCCTTCCCTTAAAATATACAAACGACAAAGTTTTTTGGTATAAAAGAAATTAACACTAAAAAATAAAAACCAAAATTACCAACTTTATAGTAAATTTTATTTAATGCAGAAGCTATATTAATTACTTTTTTTATTTTTTAATTTAATTTCACCTGCATCAGAAAGGTGTTCTTTATAGCTTTAATTTCTGGCGATGACGTCAAAAAGACTTAAAAGCATTGGAAATTTAATATATAAGCTTTATCTGTATAAGTGAAAATTAAAAAAAATAGAAATATTATTTTCGTTTCAGCTTGATTTTGCACATTACAAAATAAATTTTCATTAGAAATTGTAAAAATAAAGAAATTGTGAAAATTCTCGTACTATTCATATCTTATTTTAGTTATTCAAGGAAGCCTGAAGTTTGTAAATAAATGAACTATAAGTCTAACTAGCGAGACTTAAGTCCTCAACAACGTGCATATTTTGCTTTAAGAATTTAATGTCCAAATATTTTTATTAATCTTTAAAGGACATGTAAATTTTCTATATGGCCTAAAAATATTCAGGATTGCATGTCATAACTAATTTAGTTCTCAAATAATAACATTGATTCTTTCATTAAATAAGTTAAACCACAGTTATTATTTCTCATTTTGAATGTTTGTTATATACATTTAATTTTTGAAACATTATTTATACTGGAAATAAAATAATTACGAAAATTAAGTCATAGCAACATCCAATTAGTATAAAGCAATTAGGGTTTGGATTTTGTATTATTATAAAGTTATAAAATCTTATAAATTAACATCTGAACTTTATTTAAAATAATGTGTGCAGTACTTAAATATTTGAATTATATGATATAGACTTCCCTAGTAGATAGTATGCAAAAAAAAATTATTTTTCGTACATACTTGTTTGATTTTTAAAAGTTTTTTTACTGAAGTGTTTAAAGGAAATAACGACTATTCAAAAATTGCATAATATATTTTTCTTAAATTTGAATTCAATATTTTTAGATGGGTAATTCAACTTAAAAATATTTAATTAATAAAAGATAACGCATATAGTGTTTTCTCTTATTTTCTTGATTTTATAAATAAAAAAATTGTCAAGTAAACTTAATCGTAAGTCGGTGAGGAAAGTGGACAGGAAAAATTTTAAAGAAAGTCAAAAATTGATTTAAAATAAAAAATAAAAATTATTAAATAAATTAGTTAGTATAACTTTTTTTGAACAGAATTAAGAAAATAAATTTAATTCCGGAATCATTTCTGTTTAGCAATTTAAAATGTTGATGAAACAGAATCCAAATTAAATTATAACACAAAAAAAAAACCCCGAAACCTATTTCCAAAACAAAATACTATTCCCACCTATTTCTGGTTAAATATATAAATATCCTTTGCAGATTACAATAAAATAAAAAAAATTAAAAAATACAGAAAATATAAACTTTTCCTATCCACAAAAATGTAATTAATTTATAAAATAAAATGCAATTTTCAAAGTGCCTCATAAATATGCAAAATTTGAATGCAAATTTGTCGGGAAGTTTATTATGCTATTATTCTACATAGTAGATATATATATATTTTCTTTTTACTTTTATTTTTAAAATTCCGGATGATACAATTACCTATGTAAAACTATCCGCTAATTTTCGAATTTCTCTATGATAACTTGGTAACAAGGTAACTAACGAATTAGTTAAGTCGATATATCTGACAGTGTTGCGATTCAAAATTAAAAAACCCTTCCCATAGTTATACGTTTCTCGGAAACTATTCATTGGAGAATCCAATAATGTTTTAAAACTAAATCACGAGAAAGACCATACTTTCTTTTAACTCCTCTTTTGGTACAAGCCAAAGCTAACATAATTTCAATCAAAATAGAAAAAACGTTTTTTTGCGCAGTTTCAAAACTTTAAAAGCACTATAATAAACAACCATAAATAAAAAAAATATCACAAAATAAAAGATAACCTAAAGAATTCTAACTTCTTTTAATTATTTCGTCTTTCAGATCTCCAACTAAGCTAAATTGATCTTTAAGCCCCTTGAACCCAAAGATTGTCAATGGGGTTTGGATTGAGTGTCCAACTGGCCAATGCATCACGATACTGGCTTTATTAAGTATCTATCAATTTCTTTTGAAGAACTAAAGGTTTAGGACAGTCGTTAGATATACCAGATATAGAAATATAAACCAGTCTCGTTAAATATAAAGATGTAGGTGTTTGGCAACGAATCCTGATTTTATCCAACTTAAGGGGTTTGAAATTTATAATTATTTATTTTTTTTTAATATTAACAATGTTTTTATGTTGAACTTTACATTGGTCTTTATAATGAATTTTTTTTAATACCTACATATGTATATATATTTTTTATATATCATTTTCATAAAAAATATAATTAATTTTCTGTTCAACCAATTTTTAAAATTTATTATACCAATAAATTAATGAGAAAACAATATTATTTGTACTGGATTTACTAAAAAAAAAAGATTCAATAGGGATGCAAAAAGTTGTGCTAAAAAAATTAAAAAAGATTTTCCATAAAAGAAAATAAAATAAAAGTATTTTTTTATATATGTGTTTCTACTGTTTCCACTTCAATATTCCCATTCGATAACGAAATAGGTCAGATTCAGTGTCTACATTAAACTGTCTCACAACTTTTTACATGTTACATCATGGAAAATTTGGAAGCTTTCATCATACTCAATACTTGTTTTCGATTACTTGACTCATAGTAGTATTACTAACTATTTATCTGCAAAAATTCTGTCTACTATTTCTGAAATAAAAGTCAGAAAAAAAAAATTACAGGAAACCATTCTCTCGAGTGCCTAACAAAACTTCATGACTTTATCAATTGAATATTAGAAAGTTAGAAAATCCATCTTATTGGAGAGTTTTATACTTTCCAAATGTCTTTATATCAGTTGGTTTACAAACGCAACAATCGAAAGAATAATATTTATTTTGTATAGTTTGTCAATAAATAATAATGTTTAAATAAATAATACTGCGTGATAAAAAGACGAAAAAAAATAATGTCGTTAAAATATCAATGGAACATTAATAATATACGTAATAATTAATAAATAATTAAATTAATAATGAAATTTTAGTAAAATTATTTTTCTGAAAGAATAAAAGTATACTGTACAAAAGTAAGTGTATGTAGATCGTAATATAATAAAATTTATTAATGCAATCGACGAAAGAGAGTTTTCTCATGAAAATTAAGTTATTCTTAATTTTCAGAGAACATTTCCCGATCAACCATTCTTTATACTTACGTGAAGAATCTTTATTAAAATCACGAGTATTTGTCTTTACCGATTGTTAGCAATCGATGCGGGATTTTAAAGTTGTCCAGTCACAAATAAGTATCGATTGGTATCAAAAAATCTTTAACATATTTTCCGAAATAAATCAAAAAAAATTTTTATTTATTTTATTTTATTATTATTTTTGTGTATTTATTTATTTTTTTTTTTTATTATAAATTTTTTTTCATATATATTTATTAGGTAATATTTATTTAAATTACATTTTTAATACAATTTATTTTTGCACCGCTATCGGGGTTTAAACCTGCGTCCCTTATGTTCATGTGTTAGCATCTTAGCCATTCAGCTACATCCTATGATAATTTTTGCCAATCAAAAGTAAAATTTAAATTACTATTGATTTTTTTTAAATATTTATCGACTTTTATTACAAAATTTAATTTTTATATGAAGAAAAATATTAAAAAACTGCATCGAAATTTAGTGTTATAAAATTTAAAAGTTAAGTAAATATATTCAAAAAATGGTGACTATCCATAAAGATATTTCTGTTAAATTATTTTAAAGAAAATTAGAAAAATATTTTTATCGATTCATAAAGTTTTTCGACGTTTTCTGGTTATATCGAAATTTAACTAAAGTTTTATTGCAATCTTTTAAAGGCGATGCAATAAATATAAAGATTTTTTTTAAAGAAAGTTTCAACGAAATATGATAAATATTTTTAAAGTTAATTAACGTTTGTTAAATAATTTTAAATATTATTATAGAAGTGTAAAACATATTCTATATATCGATTTTTCTGTCCAATTCGGTGTAAGACTTTTAAATATTCTTCAAGAAATATAAAGAATGATCGGGTTAGTCTTAATATTATTGTTTTATTTGCTGTATTTCGACAAATAATTGATCCCCGCTACTAGTTCATCTGTCGTTTTTCATGATCTTCATGTAACTTGAAAACTATTTCCCAAGAAGTCAGGATCCAATTTTCGCCTACAAATAATTTTCTATTTTCTATATACATGTAGTTTTAATTTGACTATGTTGATAATATAACAAAGTATAAAACAAAATAAAACGCATTTACAAATACAGCAGATAAAAAATTACTAAAATAAAACCAAAATGTTTTCCATAAAGCGATATAATTTAACCAGACAATTTTGAGTTGGTTGCAAATTTTACCAAAAAAAAAGTTTTTGATATTCTACATATAGCTTTGTATCTGTATGTATTCTGTAAAAAAGTTCTGTATACTTCAAAAAAATTATTTTCATGATTTTCTAGATTGACTTGACTAATAAAACATTACACTACTAACCCTTTGTATCTTTTATTGCACATTAACAGCAGTTTGCCTATTAAGCTTTGTATATGAAATTTTACTGCAGCAATAAATATTATTATGTGCAGTGCTTCAAACAAAATATTCTTTAGGATAAGGCATATTGATTATTTATTTCACACTACTATTAAAATTGTATTTACAATGAACATTCATTATACATTATATATATGTATACAAATATGTATAGAGACCAAAAATATTCCCGCAGGACGAATTGGTTTAAATTTTGTTTCATAATTTACTGTTTTTTATTTTTATCCCAAAAAATATATTTCAAACAATTATTATAAATTTATTTAAATTTATCCGGGTATATTATGGGGGAGTAGGTGGGAATAAAAACTAAACACTAAAAACAAAATCAATATGGGGAATTTTTTTTTACTATATATTACCATAGATTAAGAATACAGAAAGATGGGATGTTTCATACAACATTATTTTTGGTATTTTTAAGTCAATGTGTTAGTAAAACAAAATAAAATACGTGATAATTATCAATGTATGAAAAGAATTTTATTTAGTTTTACTAACACCTTCACAATAAAATACCAAAAAAGACTGAAAAAATGTTGTATGAAGCTTCCAATCTTTCTGTATTCTTAATCTATGATATTACTTTGGTTTTTATGGCTATTAATAAATTTAATAACTTTAAATTAAATTTTTATAATTATTCACAATTATTCACAATAGAAAAATAACGCATCATTGATAAACATAAATGTATGTTTATCTTACCACCATGAACGCATATTATTAACTTCTATTCGATGTGCCGGATGTGGCAAGCCAAGATTATTGATTGATTTTACTAATTATGCGTCTACGCAAAAGAATTTAAATGTTTATCCATGCACAAAATACATATAGATCTACAATTCAGAGTTAACTAAGTACAAAAAAGGTCCCCACCCCAGTATTCATGTCAAATATACAAAAACATAAGCAAAAAGCGCACAATTTTCTATCCACGGCCTTAAAATTTAAATCGTTTTACAAACTTGGATCATCCTACACTTGAATAATTTTTTTTGAATAAAAATAACATTATGAAATTTAAATATATTTATCATGCAATGAAATTTTTATTTTCTTTCCCATTTTCCAGGTGCACAAGGGATATTAAGCTTTATTGTTAATTACTTCTTGTGTTGACTTTTTTTATTAATTTTTTTTTTAAATATTGTTAAATTTTAATTTATGTTGACTGCATAATATTAATAAATTTTATTATTATATTATAGTTAGATTTATGGGAAAATTGCGTTGCATTATTAATTAAAAAAAATAACGAACATGTAAATTGTATCAAAATTGATTTTGAGCATGAAAATGGGCTTAAATAGATAAAATAAGTTCCTTACTTTTAGTTTTTTTTGAATTGCCCTAAATATTTTCAGATTCTAAAAGAACTTGGAATACATAAGCTATTAGCTTCAATTAATTTTACGCATTTCTAATTGGAAGGCTCTAAAGTAATACTGACTCAACTTAAGACCTGTCTTCTTTTTTATTATTGTCTCACATTTATAAATACTAATAGTAGATTATTGTATATGTAAACTAAATTTCTTATTAATTAAGAGTTCTGTATACACAAAAATACATTGACACGAGTCAATACTTATATCACGAGACCGAAGGTCGAGTGATATATAAATTGACAAGTGTCAATGCATTTTTGTGTAAATACAGAACGAGTTGTATAACAAATTTTGTTTACATATCCAATATACTGTTTTAATGCGTAGGGGAGAGGTAGTTGCAAAGAGAGAATATTTTTCTTCTCATTTTTTCTCATTTTTTTTGTATTTGGCTGTATTGAAATATTGTGAGAGATATTATGTTCCTATTGGGTATTATGTTTGTTTAGGTATTACCATAGATTAAGAATACAGAAAGATGGGAAGCTTCATACAACATTTTTTCAGTCTTTTTTGGTATTTTTATGTGAAGGTGTTAGTAAAACTAAATAAAATTCTTTTCATACATTTATAATTATCACGTATTTTATTTTGTTTTACTAACACATTCACATAAAAATACCAAAAATAATGTCGTATGAAGCTAACAATCTTTCTGTATTCTTAATCTATGGCATTACGTAATATTCAATACGAAACATCTAAATGATTTCATTATTTACGCTGATGCATCTTAATTTTTTCATTACATACGCTGATTCATCTAAAGTTTTTCATTTTTTACGCAGATGCATCTAAATGATTGCATATAATACTCCATTTAGTGATCTAAATTCTATAGCACTAAATACAACATAACGATCTCCTACGCAATAAAATTATATATTGTATTTAAAAAATAATTTAATATTTTTAATACGTGTATTAATACATTACCAAATAGGGTTTATACTTACAAAAAAAAACCATTAATAATATGTGTAATATTGTGCAGTATGAGCAAATTATTAAAGTTCCAAGTTTGGCTTTAACTTTTAAATCCATACATATCCACCAATGCTTTTTAGTTATCTTATTTCTGAATTCTTAATAATCATTCTATATGTACAATAAAAAAAACAAAAATTCTAATTAAAGTGAATCAAATTTCAAATATTTAGTAAATGTATTTTTTAATTTTTTTTTCTTAGCCTTTGCGCTAATATTTCAAAGCAATGAAAATTCTCTTTCTATAATAATTATAATTCATTATCAAAAATATTGTGGTAGGTATGTATAAAAATAAATATTTTGTTTAAATTATCAAACATTGTAGAAATTGAACATAGGTAAGCAAATATATTATCTTCGTTATGCACACACAAATTTCATAAAATTAATTCTATTTTAAAATGAAAGAGTTATCATAGCATGAACAAATGGTTATTATATTTCTGTGGTTTGAAACAAAAATCATGATTTAAAAAAATATATATATATAACTTCTTTTTTATAAATTTTTTGTTGAGTCAATTTCTATCTTATTTAAGATATCATAATTGATCATAATTGATCCATAATATTTTTAATTTATTGTAGCAAATTTTTTTGATTTAATCTTTTTGTTTCAAATCACAGACTTTATATTTATATTTCTATATATACCTTTTTAAATTAAAAATTATTATTTATTGAAGAGAGAATTTTGATGGAAACCTTACCATATAAAAAATAATATTAAATTTATCTCAAATAATAAAATAAGAAACATATATAACTCAAATTTGTATAAAATTTCTATTTAATTTTATTATAATATTATGTATACTACTGTAATTTTGAACATCAACATGTATAATGTATAATAATTGCATAAATTACTTTTAATGCCTTGTTTATAGTTAATTTACCTATCTGAAAAAATGGTACCGTAAAAACCGATTTTCTATGCTATTATTCTATTTATATTTAAGCAAATTTACTGAAAATGAAGATATTAATTTTATCTATTTTTCGTAAAAAGAATTTTTTTAAAATATTTTCAAATAATTAAGAAAATTAAATTTTTTTTTTTTTTTTGCTATCTGAAAAATTTCATTATTTCCCAAAATTATTTTTTTGTTTCTTTTTCATTATGTTTCCTTCCTATCTGAATTTTTTTTTCAGATAACTTTTTTTGTAAAAAATTTTTCAGATGATTAAAAAAAAGAAATCAAATGTAATTTTAATTTCAAAAAAAAATTATATTTTTTAAATTAAAAAAATTTAAGATAAACTATCTAAATAAAAAAAAAGATGAACCCATGCAGTTGATTTTTTGCTTTCAGGTAATATTAGCTGTGACTAGGTTTCCGAAACATTCCTCCTAAAGTTACTTTACGGTGGTAGCTATAAACAAGGCATAACTACACAATATTACGAAAATGTTAAATACAAGTCATAAATCATAATGGCAAATATACTTATTATTAAATATTTAAAATAAATTTTAAATAAAATTGATTATCTTATATGGTAAAATGTTAAAATTGCATTATATTTAATAATTTATGAATGAATGTGGATGGTAGTTAAATAAATTGTATATTGTTTTTGTTTCTATAAATACACGTATTTATGAATAATTATTATGACAATGAATACTACATGTACGCATAAGTTATTTATAATACAGTATTATTTTTTTAATAATGGCAACGAAATTTCAAATAAAGTCTAACTGTGATGATTAATATCAAAATCATTAGTTGTATAAAAAGTCTATTATGAAAAAGTTTTTTGAAGTTATACTTCTTATGCGACTTGCAAAAAATTTAACGTTTAACGCACAAATACATACAAAATAAAAAATGTATTATTATTTTTTTATTATTAATTTTGCACAAACACATTGAAAAAAATTTAAGGCTTTTTTTTAATTTACCGATGATTTTAGTTTTTTTTTTCCGAACATTTTTTTTATTTTAAAATCGAATTGCGTAGTTGAAAAAAAGGTTCCCGCACGAAATTTATTTTTTTTTTGACTAGTTAATATTTGTTTTAATTTCTTAACATAAAAAAAAATTATTAGCTCAATTTAAAAATACAAAATACAAAAAATATGGAAACCACTTTATTCCAGAGACAAAACGTTTCTTCAATGACATTAGTATTAGAAATTTATTTAATTTCGAAATTAAATTTCTGAATTCCGAAACACCCACGCCGAACACATGTGCGAGGAGAGAGAAAGAGAGTGAGTCGGTAGATCCCAAACACATGCGGGTGGTATTGTTTCACATTCGTACCGAATTTTACTTACCATGTACACCCCGTGGTACATTTGTACCTAATCCTTGCTACTTACGTCTTATACTTACCTGGCACACCCATTACTTTGTACATGTTGCATTAAACGCAACTGTACTTTAAATTCCGAACAAAGTTTCAAATTATAAATCCAAATATTTCCAAGTATTAAAACTTGACTTTAATTTATTTTCTAACGATAAAATATGTTTGCATAATCATATTTTATCATTATCATCTATGTTAATATTTAATTCAAGTGGATCTCATATAACAAGCCAAATATTTTCCCAAACACGAATTTTCCGGTATGCACTTGTGCATACCAACACTCTCTAAAAAAACTCTCTTAAATATTTTATATTCCAGTCCATTTTCCATTATGTTTCTCTCTTTATGATCTATGCATGCAATTTGCATCATTGTACACCTATTTCATAAAGTAAAGTATCTGCTATAGAAAATATATTTCGTCCCGCCAAAAAATCTATGTTTTTTTTACTCAAAATATATCATTGTGTTGAATAAAAATGATCAGGGATGGGATGGTTGCTTTTTTAAAAGTTACGAAATAAACAAGACTCTTAATTTTATAAACTCATCACAGACAACATTTTATTTCTATTTTTTCTAATTTTTACATTTTTATTAAAAAAATTTAAAATGAAATATATGCGCACACGTATGAAAAAATGAATTAAATAAATTTTATTGAAATTTTCACAACATTTGAAATTACATTCAACGTTTGTAAGAAGGGAAGCTAATTTACTTACTAAATTATTTTCTGTTACATGTAAATCGAAATTTTCAGCAAACTTATCCTGTAATATTTTAATAAAATTAAGAAAGTTTTGAGGAGGAACTGTTAATTTACATTTTTCAAACTGTTTAAAATTCATGAAAATAGCATTTTCATTTTCATCAAATTGAGAACTAAAAAATTGGTAAAAGTTAATTTAAATTATTATTTTAATTTCTCACATTTAAGTCACTAGCGCTTGAAATTCAAATTAGCTTTAAGCTTTAAAAAAAATTCTTACATCCTTAAAATCGAAAAATTTAAGCAAAACAAAAATCATATGATTTTTATTTATTAGTATTGAGTATTTAAGGGAAACTATGACGCGCTTAAGGCCAAATAAATGTAAACAATGCATTTATTTTATAAAAGAACCAGGTGACTATGATAATTTTTTGTGTTTACAAAAAGATAAAAAAATTGTAAAATATAAGTAATTTTACGGTTTTCAAAATTTTAAAAAATAAGAAAATAGTTTTAAGTCGAAAATAAAATGAAATGAACTCATTTTGTCTTTAAAAAAGTACTTAATTTTGGATTTTAAAAAAACCTGCGAAAAAAACGTAAGTAAAAGGAATTAGAAAGACACCTTGTAAGAGGGAGGTGAATTTTTTTTTTTTTTTTGCATAAAAATTTTCGTTATTCCTTGTTACTCTACTATAGAAATATGTTTACTCTGATTTGCATGCATAGAAAAATAACATATAAACTAATAATTAGCATAATTAATTAAGATCATTCTATGTTTTAACGTCAGACAATAAAGTTCTTAAATCTAAATTAACTAGTTTTTTATTTTACAAGAAATACCTCCAAGAAAAGGCATCACATGGCGACCGTGACCGTGAGAAAAAAAAGTAATTTAAAATAAAATAAAGTTTGTTTCAAATAAAAAATCGTAAAGTAATAAAATAATTTTTCCATTGAATTAAAAAATAAAGTTTTAAATAAAGTGAAGTTTTTTTTTGAAAATTTTGGTTAAAAAAAAAAAAATAAAGTAAAGTTTTAAATAAAGTGAAGTTTTTGAAAAAATTAAAAAAAAAAAAAAAAAAATACAGTAAAGTAAAATAAAATTTTTTTTTTGGAAAATTAAAAATAAAGTAATTTTTTTTTGGAAAATATTGAAAAAGTAAATTAAGATAGAAAACTGAAAATGAGTATTTAAAAAAAAAAAAAAACAACAATAAATATATGAAAATTTTTAAGATCGAAAAAAAATACTAAATATAGAAAAAAATATTAAGACCAAAGAACATTTATTTTTTTTTTAAATTAAAGAAACATACAAAAAAAAAAAAAACAGTGATAGAAAAAATTGGGCAGATAAAAATAAAAATCAGTAAATTTTGAAACAATAAAATGCAAAATAATAATAACAGAAAACCGTAAGTTTTAATTTTTTTATTGGGAAAATAAACAAAATATAGCTAAATTTTGTCAATTGAAATATCCAAATAATAAAAATTAGAAAAAAAAACAATTAATTAAAAACAAAAAACATTTTAAAACACAAAATAAATTTTTTTATCCAAAAAAAATAAAAAAATAGTGGAAAAATCCCACACAATATAAACCGAAACTTCTTAAATTTTTGGCCAAATTCATAAATGTTGAACAAGAAAATTTTTATTTAATGGGTAAAACAGAATCTAAAGAAATTGCCCCCGTAAATTCGGGCACTGTGGTAAATACACTCGAGGTGCAACAAGCCTCCATCGTAAACAGTGACATTATAATATTGCTTTATATTTTGACAATACTGTCGGTATTGTCAACGGCGTATAAAATTTACAAAATGTGGCACAGTGCCACGAAAAAGAAATATTTCAATAAGGGTCAGTCTATGGTCACATTGGCGTAGACCCCTTATTGGAGAAAGAACAAAAGAATTTTCCATCAAAAAATAAAAACAGAAAAAGTGAGAAAAATAAATTTTTTTTTAACTCAAAAATTTAAAATTAAACAATTTATAAAAAAAAAAAAAAAAAACCAAAAAAATAACTTGAAAATTAAAAATCCCAAATTCAAAAAAAAAAATATAAAATAAAAAGATATTTTGAAAAAAAAAACACAGAAAAATAAAACAAAAAAAAATTTTTAAAGAGAAAGAAAGTTTAGTAAAGAAAATTTTTAATAAATAATAATAAAAATAAATTAATTTATGCAACAGTCAACTTTCAACATCACCATCATTCAACAATCAACAAAGGCGAGCATCTAGGTCAACACCAGCAAAGTATCCAGATATTGGTTTCAACAGGGAAGTAAATTGCGTCAAGTAGTGAGTAGTTTTTGTTTTTTTACGTCATTATTTTAATTTGCCTCAATTCAAAACGATTTGCAATATAATCGATAATCAATCTATTTCGGAAACAATAATTTTATTTTGGGCAGAAAATTTTTCTCATACATAAATATTCGTAAATGATAAGACTTATTTAAAATAAAGAAAAAATATTATTAATATTAAAAACAAAAATATTAGTCAATTTAAAAAAAAAAGAAAAATTATTATGGAATAAGTTTTTCCAAAATACGTAAAATGTTCAAAAAAAAAAAATAATTGATTTGGGTTTTTCCAATAAATAGAATTAATATGAAATTGATCATCAAAAAAAAAATAAAAAGGAGCGACAGCCAAAATTTTTTGGTTTGAAACAATCCTTCTTTTATAAATTATAGTTGTGGGCAAATCGAAAAAGATTTGCTATTCTTGGTTTATTTTTTTTTGAAAATTTGAGATATTATTTAATAAAAGGAAATATTAGGGAAAATTAATTACATCTATATTTTTATATAACTATATACAACAAAAAAAAATTTTATCAAACTACTTTACACAATATTATCATATTATATTCGTATATCGTTAAATTTTATTTCAGCGAATTATTAATTGGCGCAAGCCTCGCCCCAATCGAATCGCAAACATTTTTTTTCTCTAGATATTTAAATTTTTTATTGAAAAAAAAATTAAATTCAACCAAATCGAAAATTTTTTTTTGGATTGACAAAATCCTAAATGTGTTTTGGATTTTATATTTGAAAAAAAAATTTTTAAAATTGAAATAAAACAATAATCGTGCACATTAATTGAGAAAATCGATTTCGTTTTAATTTCTCAATACATAATTAGAGGATTAATTATTATTGTATAGATCGTTAAATAATTTTTATTAAGTACAAAATTATTGTACAAAATTTAATTATTTTCAAATAAATTTTCAGCTATTGCATTATTAAGGTGGCGACAGGCCTCGCCCTAAACTCATGGCCAATTTTTTTTTTTTTTGAAAAGATCAAATCACTTAAGTCACAAAACATAAAAAGACCAAATCACTTTAGTCACAAAACACAAAACACAAAAACCAAATCACTTAAGTCACAAAACACAAAACGACCAAATCACTTAAGTCACAAAACATAAAAAGACCAAATCACTTTAGTCACAAAACACATAACACAAAAACCAAATCACTTAAGTCACAAAACACAAAAAGACCAAATCACTCAAGTCACAAAAAAAAATATAAAAAAAAAATATAATAAGTCAAGGTCAATGACAATAACGCATGTTTGAATGAATTAATAAGAAAAGAATAAAATAGGTAAATCTTTTTTTGAAATATAAACTTCTTTTTTCCCATATAAACACGACTAGGAAACAATAGTTTCCCTTTTGGAATTTTTTTTTGGAAATTACATTAATAAAACTTTTATAGTATCTGGTACTTCACTCTGAGTATCATTTAATGTCATTTAGTGTAGCTTACAGAAATTTTATCAAAGTTCACAAAGACACGTTTGACAAAAGTTTCAAATGTATTAACATATCTAGACCTCCAAGTGGGCAAACAAGGGAAAAACACCTTAGAATTCTAATTGAAGAATACAATAGTATTCTTGCTATATTGCGCGAGTTTGAGAAAAATTTCCCAGGAAATAAGAATAACTTAACCTTTTATGAACGGTTAAACGCGAAAATACTTAAAGTTTTCCATTTGTTGAGGGTGCCGTTTAAGCGCGAATTAAAATCGTTCAGACCAATAGTAGATATAAACTTTGAGGAGGAAGATAACGCGAACCTATCAGTTAATAGTTCAGAAACAATTACTGAGGAGGATAAACAACTAGACATATCGGATATATTTGAAACTGAAGAAAAGTCTGAACATAACAATAATAGTAATACAGACTACTACGACGACGCACAGTCCCAAAACTCACACGGTACAGATTCAGAAGAGGATAAAGCTGAAAACGACGACGCACAATCCCAAAGCTCTCAAATTTCAGATACAGAGGAAATAAAAAACGAAAATTTAAATATGGCAAATGCAGAAAGAGAATTTTGTGCATACGCGGTACAAGTCGTTCCAAAATTCGACGGCGCAGCGGAAGGCCCGACAGCATTTATAGATGCGATCGAATTAGTAAATAGGCATGTCGGAGCACATGCAGATGCTTTTATCGCAATAATAAAATCAAAGCTACAAGGAACTGCAAGAAATTTACTAACAAATGAGAATACAGTGCAGGCGGTGATTGACGCGCTGCGAGCGAAAATTAAGCACGAATCGGCAGACGTAATAGCAGCAAAAATTGCCAACACCAAACAAAACTCGAGATCGGCAAATGTATACGCGACTGAAATAGAAAATCTGACGAAACAATTAGAAAACGCGCACATTATGGAAGGGATAAATCCTACCAACGCGTCGATACTTGCGACTAAAACAGCTCGACTGTCCTTTATACAAAACGCGACCAACGAAAGACTAAAACTATTAATGGAAGCTACGAAACCTGACAGTCTAAATGAAATAACGGCACGATTTTTGAGTGCTTGTGCGGAACAACCAACACAAAGCAATGTGCTTTATTACAGACGAAATAACGCAGGTAACAATAGAAACCAAAACAACAACAGACAATACAGACCAAACAACAACAACAACAACAACAACAACTTTAGACCTTTTAACAATAACAATAGAAATTATAACAACAATAATTACAGAAATAATAGATTTAATAATAACGACAACGACGATATTAACAGACGCCCAAATAATTTCAGAAATAACAATTTTGCCAACTACAGACCTAATAATAATTTCAATAACTACAGACCAAACAACAATTTTAACGACAACAACAATTTTAATAACAACTACAGACAATATAATAGACAAAACTATAACAACGCACCGAACAATAGAAATGATAGGCAAAATCAGCCAAATAACAGAAACGTGCGCAATATGATTTTGCAAGACCGACCCGAGCAGGGAAACTACAACGGTCCCCAATTACAGCAAGAGGGGGACCAGGTCGAATAAACAAACGAAAAAAGAAAGAAATTAACAACGTTCCCGAAGTACCCCAAAATAATGTTTTTAAAATGAATTTAAATCTAACTAGTTTCTTACAATTAAAAACTGAAATGAGTGGTGTTTTTAATACCTACTTAATAGACACAGGAGCGGATATTTCCGTATTTAAGTCGGACAAGCTTCTTAAAACAGCTAAAATAAATAGTAGTAAAGTATCCACGATAAGCGGAATAGGGGGGAATTCGATAAAGACCCAGGGAACTGTAGATACAGATATAATTTGCAAAGGGGGTGATTTTCACATTCGTATTGCCCATCAGTTTGAAATAGTCGACACAAGTTTTCCTATACCAACGGATGGTATAATAGGAATGGACTTTTTAAAAAAATTGTTTATTAGATTTTAACAAAAATACTGACCAAATAATTCTTAGACCTGACGATTACCATGAAGATTTGTCATTTATTCTACAAGACTCACTAACTCCAAACTTTTTATCTTTACCCGCAAGAGCAGAGGTTCTTCGTAAAATTTTCATAGCAAACGTAAACCCAGACGAGAATGAAATTATAATTCCTAATCAAGAGATAGCCCCAGGGGTATTCATACCAAATTCCTTAATTTCAAAATCCTCCCCATACGTAAATGTTTTAAATACCAATTCTCACAATATTTTTTTTAGACAATCCTCAAATTCAAACAGAAAATTTTTTAGACTATGAAATCCATAGATCTACAGGTTCTAAACGAACACGTAAAGCAGACATTTTAGATAAATTATCCAAAAACTTTCCAAATTTTATAAAAGACAAACTGACAAACCTATGTATTGAATATATCGACATCTTTTCACCCGAGACAGAGAAAATTACCTTCAATAATTTTTATCAGCAAAAACTCCGTCTTAACGACGAAACGCCGGTTTACATCAAAAATTACCGTGTACCCTATACTCATAAAGAGATAATAAGTAAAGAAGTTGAAAAACTTCTGGAACATGACATTATTGAACCTTCCGCTTCGGAATATAATAGCCCAGTGCTATTGGTTTCTAAAAAATCATTACCTGGCAGCAAAGACAAACGCTGGAGACTGGTAATTGACTTCCGGCAAGTCAACAAAAAGTTAATTGCCGATAAATATCCCTTGCCTAGAATTGATGACATCCTAGATCAATTGGGCAGAGCCAAATATTTTTCAAGTTTAGACCTTACACAAGGTTTCCTTCAAGTAGAACTCGACGAAAATTCACGGGACATAACTTCCTTTTCCACCGAAAACGGCTCTTTTCGGTTCAAACGCCTCCCTTTTGGCCTTAAAATAGCCCCAAATTCATTTCAAAGAATGATGTCCATGGCCTTTTCAGGTTTAACACCCTCAAAAGCTTTCCTATACGTGGATGATTTGATTATAATTGGTTGTTCGGAAAACCATATGTTAAAGAATCTTGAAGAAGTTTTCTCCATTTGTCGAGATGTAAATCTCAAACTTCACCCCGACAAGTGTCGATTTTTCCAACATGACGTGACTTTCTTAGGGCATAAATGCACAGACCACGGAATACTACCTGACGACTCAAAATTTGACAAAATTGTAAATTATCCTAGACCGCACGACGCCGACTCAGCAAGAAGATTTGTGGCTTTCGTAAACTATTATAGACGCTTCGTACCAAAATTCGCGGAGTATTCATATCACTTAACTCGGTTGACACGGAAAAATGTACCATTTTTATGGACGGATTTATGCGAAAAATCTTTTCAATATTTAAGAAATTCTCTTTTAAAACCGCCAATTCTACAATATCCTAATTTTGATAAACCTTTTTGCATCACTACCGATGCTAGTAAAATCTCATGTGGCGCAATTCTAAGCCAGGAAGGTGGCGGCCTTCAGTTACCCATCGCATTCGCTTCAAGAACATTCACCAAAGGTGAACAAAATAAATCCGTTATTGAGCAAGAGCTTGCCGCTATTCATTGGGCAATACATTTTTTCAAGCCATACGTGTATGGAAAACACTTCTTAGTAAAGACCGATCATCGACCTCTTTCCTATTTATTCTCTATGAAAAATCCATCTTCTAAATTAACTCGTATGAGATTGGATCTCGAAGAGTTTGACTTTACGATTGCATACATTAAAGGTAAAGACAATAACGGAGCTGGCGCGCTATCTAGGATTGACTTTGAAGACATAAAAAACCTACAGGATAATAAAATTTTGAAAATGACAACTCGCGCCGACTCGCGTAAAATTAATAATGAAAATAAGCAACCCAAAACCAGCCGTGACAATACAACCTTATTGATACCAAAAATATATGAATGTACTGATATTCGTGAAACTAAAAATTTTATCCGCTTGTTATTTAGTTTAGATAAGTCTAAACTAATTTTAAAATATAAAAATAAAATAATTATGAGCATATGGATCAGCTTCTTTCAAGGCTAGATAAAGAGGCCGGCAATCGTAAAATTTTAAAGTTACAATTATCAATGAATGATGAAATATTTCATTTAATACGGATCCAAGAATTAAAGAAAATTGCGGAATTAAGAATTAAAAATATGAGTATAGCGCTAACTGCGAAAATTATAAAAATTTATGATAATGAAGAAAAATTGAAAATAATAAAGAAATTTCACGACGACCCTATTCAAGGAGGTCATACAGGTATCATGAGGACTTTAACAAAAATTAGACAAAAATTTCACTGGACTAACATGACAAAGGATGTTATTAAGTATATTAAGAAATGCGAAAGTTGTCAAAAGAATAAAGCTAGCACTAATAATAAAGAACAACTTGTTATAACTCCTACCCCGCAGAAAGCCTTTGATATTGTCATAGTAGACACGGTAGGCCCTTTACCAAGATCTTTAAGCGGTAATGAGTACGCATTAACAATGATATGCGACCTAACAAAATACTTAGTAACAGTCCCTATTCCTGATAAAACAGCTAAAACAATTGCTAAGGCAATGGTGGACTATTTTATATTAGTATACGGCCCCATGAAACAAATAAGAACAGATTTGGGTACGGAATATAAAAATGAGACTTTAAAAGAATTAGCAATACTACTAAATATTGAACACAAAATGTCGACGGCATACCACCATCAGACCCTCGGAACGATCGAGCGAAGCCATCGAACATTAAACGAGTACTTACGCTCATTTATTAATACAAATAAGACAAATTGGGACGAATATCTCAAATATTTTACCTACTGCTTTAACACTACTCCTTCTACAACGCACAATTATTGTCCGTTTGAATTAGTGTTCGCAAAGAATCCACCAACATTTGATTTTTTTGGATAACGCAAATGTAGATCCTTTATACAATCTGGAATCTTATCAAAAAGAGGTAAAATATCGCTTGCAAGTCTCCCAGAATAGAGCGCAAAATTTGGTTCAAAAATCTAAAATAAGTACAAAAAATTTTTATGATAGTAGTTCAAAACCAGCAAATTTTAAGTTATTTGACAAAGTTCTTTTAAATGTAACAGAAGGTGCAAGGCATAAGTTAGATCCTCTTTTTAAAGGACCCTTCACCATAATAAAAATTGAAGATACAAATTGCACGGTTAGCGATGAGAATAATAAAACTCAAACTGTGCATAAAAATCGACTAAAGTTGTTCCATCAATAGGAGAAAATTTACATGTAAAATATGTACAAAAGTTTATTACTAGGTATGTGTGTGTGTGTGTGTGTGGATGTCCATATTTTTAACTTTAGATAATATATAAACCTATCTTAATTTTCTTTATAATAATTTTATAAATTTAAAACTATAGTATTGATAAATAATTAATTTTCCTTTAAAATTTTTTTTTGTATATAAATATTGGAAACTAAATACATCGTTATATTAAACTTAACTTAATCCATTTATTATTATTAAGAAAAAAAGGACCTTGTATAGATGTAAATAATTAAAAAAAAAATAATAATAATAAATAAGAAAAAAATTTATAAAAAAAAACAAGAGATATATAGCTATGCAAAACTAAATATAGTTCTATCGGTAGGTTATTTTTGTGTCGATAAAAAAAAAAAAAAAAAAAAGAAGGAGACACATATTTTTTTTTACAATAAATAATTTTTTTTTGTAGACATAAGGTAAACATAATGTAATAAAAATGTACAAATTTCTTTAAAATAAATGTAATCATAGGGAAAATGTATTTGAAAAACAAAAAAAAAAGAAAAATAAAAGAGAAAAAAACTAAAAACAAAAAAAAAATAGGAAAAAATAAACAAAAAAAAAAAAATCTAGTTTATAACTACATTCTAAGGCAAAATCTTATCATTCACAAATATTTTAATAATGACGTCATTAAACATATTATATAATAAACTATTACAAATTTTTTTTATGTTTAATATTATAATACAAATTTCTTTATATATATAAACATATATACAAATTTATTTTATATATTATATATATTTAAAAAAAAACAAAAAATTTTTTATGTAATACTTTATAGTAAAAAATTAGTTTCTTACTTTTAATATAGTAACAATAAATTTCATTTATATATATAAAAAAAAAAAATAAAAAAAAAAAAAAAAAAAAATTTTTTTACAAATATGTTATAACATAAAAGAAAATAAATTTATAGTAAAAATATCCTTTATTAAGTTGTTTAAAGGATATAATCGTATTTTCCAATTTTTTATATTATTGTACAAAATATTGTAATAATATAATAGAGAAAGAAACATAGTAAATTTTAACTACGGCAATTTCTCAGAATGTCCTAAAGTCCATTCTTCTAAAGGGGGTAGGTGTGGCACATTCGTACCGAATCTTACTTACCTTGTACACCCCGTGGTACATTTGTACCTAATCCTTGCTACTTACGTCTTATACTTACCTGGCACACCCATTACTTTGTACATGTTGCATTAAACGCAACTGTACTTTAAATTCCGAACAAAGTTTCAAATTATAAATCCAAATATTTCCAAGTATTAAAACTTGACTTTAATTTATTTTCTAACGATAAAATATGTTTGCATAAACATATTTTATCATTATCATCTATGTTAATATTTAATTCAAGTGGATCTCATATAACAAGCCAAATATTTTCCCACACACGAATTTTCTGGTATGCACTTGTGCATACCAACACTCTCTAAAAAAACTCTCTTAAATATTTTATATTCCAGTCCATTTTCCATTATGTTTCTCTCTTTATGATCTATGCATGCAATTTGCATGCATAGAAAAATAACATATAAACTAATTAGCATAATTAATTAAGATCATTCTAAGTTTTAACGTCAGACAATAAAGTTCTTAAATCTAAATTAACTAGTTTTTTATTTTACAAGAAATGCCTCCAAGAAAAGGCATCACAGTATTCTTGCTATGCAGCGGCCAGCGAAGTAAACAGTATGAGTGTCGTGAAATTAGCTGAAATACGTACTTGTTGTTCTATTTTAATTTAATTTATAGTATTCATTATTTCATTTACTTAAGAATTGTGAAAAATGTGTGAAAAAAACAATCCCACGGACAATGCAACGGATTTAAGGTTATTTCAAGGTACGTCTCTTGTGAATATCAATTGATTGTTAGGTTTTTAGTTTGATATGATACACATACACTAAGTAGGTAGAAAAAGTCTGCGAACGGGCTCGTTTCCTTATTTTTTGTTCGACATGTTCCCAGTTTTTGATGTCATTTAAAAGGACTCTATGAAAAAAAGTTATTTTGAGAAAAAAAAATTTGTTTTCAATGATACTTAAGTTCAAAATTTCAGCCAAATCGGTCCAGCGGTTTAGGCGTGATTGAGGACAGAGGACAGAGAACAGAGAATTTTCATTTTTATTTATTAGATGAACCATAAACATTTCACCGGCTAATCAATTAAACGTCAGATGCTTTGGATTGCAATCAAGAGAATTAATTTTCGATTCAAGCAAATTTTCTTCAATGAGTTTTTTTCCTTTACTTGAATAACTACTGAGACTTCCAAATGGAAAGATTAAAATTGAAATTCTTTTCAAAGTTTCGTGGTTTATGTGTACAAGGCGTGCGAGCATAAATTACAAAATACTTCAACACCCGAGATGGTTATAGGGTACTAGAAATTTTGATCCAAGGCCCCGGCGGGGGGGCTACCTTAGAAGCCGGTTTTGAAATTTAGGTATATTCCAATAAAATATAGTAGCGTTGGACCCAAAAACCCTATTTAAAAAACTGGATGTTGAGAGGCCCCCAACCGTTGTCCCAGGGCTCAATTGGGGGGGCTATACAACAAAATTCGAAATTTTGAAATTTTGAAGTTAAGTGGCGATTGGACCTGAGATGGTTATAGGATACTAGAAATTTCGATCCGAAGCCCCGACGGCTTCCTTAAAAGCCGGTTTTGCAATTTAGGTATATTCCGATAAAATGTTGTAGCGTTGGACCCGAAAAGCCTATTTAAAAAACTGGATGTTGAAAGGCCCCGAACCGTCCCAGGGCTCAATTGGGGGCTATACAACAAATTTCGAAATTTTAAAATTTTGAAAATAAGGAGTCTAGAGACCCGATTGGTTATATTTTTGATCTGAGGCACCGACGGGGGCTACCTTAGAAGGCGGTTTTGCAATTTAGGTATATTCCGATAAAATATTATAGCGTTGGACCCGAATCGACTATTTAGAAGACTGGATGTGTTAAAGCACCGGGGAAGTGGCTATTTAACAAATTTTGAAATTCTGTTTTTTTAGTGCACAAAATGCAATTTAGGTATATTCCGATAAAATATTATAGCGTTGGACCCGAATCGACTATTTAGAAGACTGGATGTGTTAAAGCACCGGGAAACTGGCTATTTAACAAATTTTGAAATTCTGTTTTTTTTAGTGCACAAAATGAAATTTAGGTATGTTCCGATAAAATATTATAGCGTTGGACCCGAATCGACTATTTAGAAGACTGCATGTGTTAAGGCACCGGGGAAGTGGCTATTTAACAAATTTTGAAATTCTGTTTTTTTAGTGCACGAAATCTGGACTAACGCGTTTTGATATTAATATAAGTTCGGGACTACCGTGCGAAGCCGGGTATTTCGACTAGTTCTATATAAATAATTGAAATCTACTATGTGTCTGATTAAAGTTTTGTTTATTCTATCAAAAATGACCATCTTAATGATTACGGACTTTTAAAAATTTCACCTTTGCCTTGAAAAAATTCAAAAAACGAATATTCATTTATTTCCGGAATTTAAATTCCATTACGTATGCAAAATTGAATTTTATTGTAGAAAAAAAAATATTTTATGCAAGGGAAAGATGTAAAAAATAGAAATCCTTTTTTTTTATATTGATTTTAAAGAATGCTTGCAAAAAGTTGTGAAAATATTAGTTGAATGTTTTTTTAAAGCTCTTGAAATATCACACAAAAAAATGTGTATGCAAATTATGCGGATAATTTTTGAAATTTTCATACCGTACGTAGTACGTTGTAAATAAATTAAAAAAATAATATCCCCTTAGGCAAATTTAGTCCATCAAAAGCTGTAGTCACTTTTGTAATATTAGCGCTAAAATTGAAATTAAATGGGAATAAATCGATAAGGTTAATAAACAGTGGTGGGATTCAGCCGGTTCGCGAACCGTTTCTTAAAATATTTAAGATTTGCGCGAACCGTTTCCTAAAATTTGTAGGTTTACGAAAAACGCCTGAAAAAGTTTTGAAATAACTATTCACTGTTTTAACAGTCCCTCCGTGGCAATTTCTCAACTACTCAAAGAATATACAATTTGAATTTACATTGAAATTTGCATTAAAAATAAAATTTGAATATATAAAAACATGATGTTTGTCTTTCGGTCTGTGTGTTATCTAAAAATTTAAAAACTACTTTCACACGATGAGTATCTCGACAGGTGATGCGAGTACAATTTACAATAAACAATTTTTTCTTGCTTTTTTATTAATTTATAAAAGAAATACTGGAAAATTTGACAAGCGTTTTACTTATTTATCTAAAAAATTTTCTTTTTCTTTAACTATGTTATGTGAATACTGTGAACTGAATAAGAGTAAAAATATACTTTTACAAAGTAATAAACGTGTAACAAGCAAGCCTGAAATTACAACATTTGGAAACATCAATCTAAAAATTTATGAGTTTTTATGAAGGAGAAAGTATATATCTGTCTTTAGAATCTAAATAAAAAAATTAAAAAAACTTTTTAGAGGATTGGAAATTGTATTATTATTTTTTTATGGGATGCGAACCGGTTGTTCAATGTTTTGAATTCCACCACTGTTAATAAAGGTTAATATTTTTATTGCTGTTTCGTTTCGTTTCAATATATCGATTCTGAATATAGTTGAATACCGTTTTCTATATAAGGTTGCACAAGCCTGTAAAAGTTGCGTGTTTCATTAAGTGCACAAATGAAAAAGGTTGGAAATTTGTTGAATAAGGATTTTTTTTATCTTTTTAAATAATTAAGTAGGTATGTATAACAATTTTGGGGATAAACCCTCTACAATATTTAACTTGAACAAGTATACTTACTATAATATTAATAGATTTTTCAATTTTATTTACTTTAATTCAATTTTTTTCCTTAAGCAAAAAAATTGCGCCAATTTTTATTTAATTTTGGGTTTTTTCATTCTTAAAATGAATAAATAGAAAGGAAAATTTTTAAATGAAAAATTTCAAACATTAATATGAAATTAATTTTCTCTATTTGTTTTATCCATTATGTTTAATTTTCCAATTTTTCTTTTCAAGGATAAGGATAAAACAATACAACTAGGAAGGAAGGAAAACAAACAAATATTTTAAATTTAAACAAACAAACATATATGTATTACCGAAAAAAAAAATTAAATTTATAAGCATAATTTGTTTTTTGGAAAAATAATAAGAAATTTGAAGGCTTTGAAATTTATGAAAAACTGATTTTTCCATTTCATGGACTCTCAATTATGTTCTTAAATAAGATATTTAATTTATAAGATTAGAAATATCAAAATCATTTTAAAATAATTTCATTGTTTTTTCAGTTATGCATAAAAGAAAAAAAATGGTTCAGTTTATTTTCTTGAAAAATTTGCTGTAAACAATTAATTTACATTTTTCTTTAATTACTTGTTTATTTTCTTCGAAGTTAAATAAATAGATGGCAACTCCTTTTTTATTCCTTGAAAATGATTAGAAAACTTTTAAACTTTGTTAACTTTAACTTTTAATTATTATCAAATCAACATTAAATTTACATAATTATTTTAATTGCTTTTATAACTTTGAATTCTATTAAGCAGAATTAAGAAAATTTATTAAGTTGATTGGTTTTAATATTCTTTTCTTAACGAAATTCTGTAGTTTACACGACGACGGCAGTTGGGTTGAAAAATAAAAGTGAACAAAAAAATACATAGAAGTTAAAACGAGAAAGAATTTACCATCGTTGGTCTTCGTATTTGTTGTCCTTAAGAGAATACCTTTACCTTATTTTTTTCTTTACTTGTCATGCATGAATAATAGTTTTGCACTCATAGATAAAAACCTCTTAATTTTCGATAAAATTCCCACTTTGCTTAACGTTGTTAATTTAAATGTTTAATCTCACGACGATGTTATGGTTATTGTCCAAATATAAGGTCAGTTCATAAGTATTAAAATTTACTTTGTTGTTGATTATGTTCAAAGGGAAAAAAAGTTTTATGCTATTTATTGAATTTTTTTTTAATTATATACTTATACGTACCATTTTCATTTTTACCTTGATTAATGTGATAAAAGCCTTTTCAGCATAGATATATATGAAACAAAAATAATATAATGCGGTAAAAGGAAAGTAATTTTTACTATCAAGGATACACCATAACATTAATGGAAAATTTTATTCCGTAAAAAAAAATGTATATTATAGTTTTCTTGCGGTTTGTGCTTTTTTTTAACATTTTACATCTGGTTATGTTGCACAATGACTTTAACAGAAATTTTTGAGAAAAAAAAAATAAACAAAAATTTAATTGAGAAAAAAGTATTTTTATTTCATTTTCTAAATAACGTAATAAAAATATAGAAATTAATTAAAAACTTTTTATGTGGTTTCAAAAAAAATTTTTTTTGGCCTCCTTTTGATTCATTTAGTAATGGGAAAAAAAACTTTTACGCTAGATTGATAATTTCTTCTGGTTTCAGTTATGATGAAAGATGTGATATATACCATCTAATTTAACTTCATCACAAGAGAATGTGAAAAATATAACATATTTGTTTAAAAAGTTAATTATTTGAAGTGAATTAAAAATGTTCACAAAAGTCGAGTTTAATTGGTATAAATTTCAAATGAGTTTTAATTGAACTTTTTTTTTTTTATAACTATAAACGGTTGAAAAATCAGCTATTGAAGTTTTTGTTGAATCTCAAATAAAATATGTATTAAAAAGAGCTTAGCTGTTAGTTAACAGTTATTCAATTATTGATTCTGTTCAAATTCTGAATGCCTTTTATTAAAATAAAAAATAATTTTAATTTTCAGACTTTGTATTTTAGATTTGGCTTTAGATCTTAAGTTCATTTACATGGGCTTTTCTCTTGTGTGTTATTAAAATATTAATTTTAAATTTCTTAGAGCAGAATCGATAATTAGATTAACATATGACAATTTTTTTTTTGTTCAAAAAAAAAAAATATACAAATTTTCAATTTCATATACATATATGTACATTATGTTTAGTATACCTACTATAGAGTGCATATATTTTCTTCAGATCTGCACTCTAGAAAATAGAACTATTTGGTCGTAATTTTACAACGATAATAATGGTAATTTTTGATGTAAAATTACGTCCATTATTTAAAATTCAACCGATAAAGGCGTAAAAAAAATAATATACACAAAAAAAAGTAAATTTTAGCAAATTGTGTTATTTTTACATTAAAAATAAAGGTGTATTTACACATTTTTGCTTAAACATTTAAGCCATAGAGCGTAAAAATAAACAAACTACACTCTCCTGCTTAAATGTTTAAAACATATATTGTAAGATTACAGTTTATGGTGTAAATTTACTTTCTATGGGTCATAATATCAAGCCACGTAGTGTAAATTTATGGTGTACACACAATATAAATCTATTTATTGTGTACCACACAATGTAAATTTACCTTCTGTAGTGTAAATTTACAATCTACGACTTAATTTTCCCCTCTATGTCTTAAATTAATAAACCACAGAGTGTAAATTTACATCGTAGAGTGTACAAGGAGCTTGTATTTTTAAACGTTGCAGTGTAAATATACCTTCTGCGGTGTAAATTTACACTAACGGTTAAAATTTTTAAATATTTGAATGTAAATTTAAACCACACAGAGTAAATTTACACTGTGTGATTTAAATTTTTAAATCATGGACAGTAATTTTACATCGCATGGTGTAAATTTATTTTGGTGTACAGAATTTATACAGAGAATTTATATAACGATGTAAGGTTTTAAAACTTTTTTTGTATTTTTGTTTATATAATAACGATGTAAGGTTTTTACTTGTTAACAGGTATACAGAATTTCTATTTTCTATTTTACTCATATCTAAAATTTGAATACCGTAGCTGAGTGGTCAAGATGTTGGATTGCAATTCTAAATAGCGAGGTTCGAACCCCGAAGATGGCATAAGAAAAATTAAATAAGAAGAAATTAAAATACAAAAAAATATTAATAATAAAATAAATATTAATAAAAAAAAATAAATTAAATAAATTAAATAAAATAAAAAAATTCAAAAAAAATAATAAAAAAAAGTTCAAAAAAAATATTAGAAAAAAAAATTATTAAATTTTTTCTTTTTTCTAATAAAAATATTTACGACTTTTTGGTGTAAATTTAAATCTTTGGATTAAATTTACAACTTTTTGGCGTAATTTTTAGTTTAATATTACGACTTTATGTTTAAATTTATTCTGTTGGAAGTAATTTCGCAACATTTTGGCGTAAAATTTGGTGTAAAATTACTTTTTTATGGAGTAATGTAGTTTACACCAAAATATGTAATTATTTTCTAATGTAAATTTACGTTGATTATCGAAGGTAATAAATTGCCATCGATAATCGACGTAAGTTTACATCTAAAACTTTCTAGAGTGTATGTGTGTGCATAAATATTTATTTTTAAATATGTTTTAATAACTTTTTTCTATAAAGGTCGCATCTGGAATAACCATAACAACTCTTCAATTTTCCACAATGCGTCTTTAATTTTAAACAGAATTTTGACATAAATTTTCATCAATAAAAACGTTTTTGAATATAAAGGAATGTTTTGATTAATTCGAATTAAATTTATTTTCTTTTGCTAAAACAATGCTTTGAAGTTTAAAGAAGAAAATATTGAACATATGAATTTACATACTTAAGCTGTGATTTCAGTTAATGTTCAGGGGTTTTTAAAAATAATAGTAAAATATTATTATTATTATATTCAATTTTTAATATTTTTTCATTAAAATACCTTTCATTTGTTTGCCTTGTCTGGTTAGATGCAAATACGAACGTTAAGAATTTTATTTATTATTATATATAATCTATTATTAAATTAGTGTGATAGTTAACTATTTTGTTGTTTACATCTTAAACAGTAACACAAAAAACTCTGGAACATGTAAAATCAAAATCATAATTTCAAAAAAAAAAATAAACTCAAAGAGAATGAACAAAATGATAAAAACAATATTCAAACTATTATGTTTTTATAAGATAAAAAAAATGTAGAAAATATGGTTTAAGTAATTTTTCTTTAAAAAAGAAACGAATGACAAAAAACAACTTATTTTCGTAAAATTTATGTTATAAAATTCTTTTGAATCGAAAGAAAACTATGAGGATTAGAATTTTAGTTGAAAGTAGCTCACAAAATATCAAGAGTATTATCCTAAGTTTAAAACGTTTTCACTATTTACGTTTTACGATTTTGTTTTTCAATTCAGGAAAACTAAATTTTCCTCCACAGCCCTATTTGTTCGAATATTTTTAATAGTTTATTTAGGGTGTTCTAATGTATTAATAAATTATAGCGTAGAATACATGAAAATTACTATTTTCCATTACAAAAACATTATAATGTGAATCTGGGCGAAATGGTACCAACAATTTACAATGTTTGAACTTATGGCATGCATCATTTTTCGTTTATCTTTTAATGTTAAACTTCATCAATGTTATTATTAGATATATTAACAATAAATATTGAGACTTTATATTGATTTTTGAAAGCATTTTCTTATAAATTGAAATATTTCGATAGTTTTGCTATGAATCTGCTCTATTCTATCCGTATCATATTAATTATACTTTTTATTACTAGAAAAAAAACATTAAATTTTTAATTCTCATTTCTATTCTCTAGGTACTTCATTCCAATTTATAACTAAAGTATATTTTTATCACATTATTACGTGGTTTCTCGATTGGCAATACTTTGTTCGCTAAAAATAAAATTTACATACTGAAGAATATTACCAGATAAAGGCCGGTATTCAACTGGAGATAAAATCAAATTTTTCATATAAAATTTTATCTGAGATAAATTTTATCTGAGTGAATTTAATTTATCGGTACCCAACTGAAGATAAATGGAAATTTATCTGAGTAAAAATTGTATGAAAATATTTTCACTCAAATAAATTTTATTTCAAAAATTTATCTTGCAAAGAATGTTTTGAACATTTTTTTCAAGATAAATTTTGACATTAGGTCGTGTAAAAAGAATTTGACGTTTGTTGTTTGTTGTTTAAAGTTTGTTTTTCATCAAAAATTAGAAAACTAAAATAATTTCTATAATATTTACCAATAAAAAATTAATTAAATAAAATGGATGAAAGTTGGGAGGTAAGTAAATTAAAAATAAAATTGTTTAGATAGTTTTTATCAAAATATATTTTTTTAGGCGGATTTTTTGGAAGATACAATTTTTTTATAAACAACCATTTTTAAATTTAGTAATTATGATTTTATTTATTATTATGCTTTTTTTAAATAATTATTGTTGTTTTTAAAATCATATGTCAAGTGTCAAGTACATAAGTCAGACAGTCATGTGTAAATTTTTATCTCACTCAATAATGTTCCTTTTCAAGATAAAATTTATCTTGTACTTTATCTTCATTTCTTCATAAAACATTTCTTCGTAGACCATTTCTTCGTAAAACATTTCTTCGTAAATATTTCTCTATAAAAAAAAAATAAAAAACTGAGTAATGGGAAGGAAAGGCTTAAAAACAAAAATATTGTCCAAAAGTATGATCAGCTTGAAAGGAAACAATATCTTACATCTATTGCTGATAATATTACAATTTAAAAAATTGTACTACTGTAAAAAAAAAATAACGTGTAAAAAAAAAATAGGTTTCTAAAAAACCAAAAAGTAAAGAAGAATTAAAAACAAAAATATAAAAAATATTAAAAAAAAATATATAAAAAAAAATATAAAAAATATTTAAAAAAAATATATAAAAAAAAAATATAAAAAATATTAAAAATAAAATATGAAAAACAAATATAAAAAAAAAAATATAAAAAAAAAATAAAAAAATAAATAAAAAAATATATGAAAAAATATCAAAAAAAAAAAAATTAAAAAAAATACATCCACGTCGTTAGCTCTGGGTAACGCTAAAAGTGAAAAGTGTGTTATGTTTTATAAAACATTTCTTCGTAAAACATTTGTTCGTAAAACTTTTGTTCGTAAAACTTTTCTTCGTAAGCTGTTGAATACCCGCCTTAAGGATGTACTATTATACGTCTATGACACAAAAAAAATTAGGAAACATTTTTTTGTTAAGATTTCATCTTTGATATGTCTCACAAAAAGAAAAATTACGAGGATACATATTTCTTTCTTATCTAAAACTTTTACTATAAATAAATCCTTTATTTTCTTTTATTTATTTAAAATTATGAATAACATATTATAAAACACAGTACAGAAGAAAAATATGTTTCACAGAAAAATTAAAGACTTGTCTTAAGCAGGTGCATATAATTTTCTTTGTAAAATTTTCCTTTTATTTATAATTTTTGCTTAGAACTTGTAGGGAAAATTTGTCCTTAGTGAAATTTTTTTTTAATTGCCCAAAATTAATTTAAATTTTTTTTACAATAGGGTAATACAGATAGTAAAAAAATACTTTTTTATAATAATAAAATTTTAAGTAATAACGAATTTGTTTTAGTTTGACTAAAACAGTAATAACTATTATTGTTTTAATGTCAGCATATAATATTTAAAACCAAAATTCTGCTTTTAAGATAATAGCTAAATCCTGTTGGATAATATCTAATATATAATATTAGTACCACATACATAAAATGGTAGACCTTCATTTGTTCGTAATTTTTTCTTCGTAAAACATTTGTTCGTAAACATTTCTTCGTAAAACATTTCTTCGTAAAAACATTTGTTCGTAAAACATTTGTTCGTAAAAACATTTGTTCGCAAAAACATTTGTTCGTAAACATTTGTTCGTAAAACATTTGTTCGTAAAACATTTGTTCGTAAAACATTTGTTCGTAAAACATTTCTTCGTAAAACATTTGTTCGTAAAACATTTGTTCGTAAAAACATTTGTTCGTAAAAACATTTGTTCGTAAACATTTGTTCGTAAAACATTTGTTCGTAAAACATTTGTTCGTAAAACATTTCTTCATAAAACATTTCTTCGTAGAACATTTCTTCGTAAAACATTTCTTCGTAAATATTTCTTTATAAAAAAAAAATAAAAAACTGAGTAATGGGAAGGAAAGGCTTAAAAACAAAAATATTGTCCAAAAGTATGATCAGCTTGAAAGGAAACAATATCTTACATCTATTGCTGATAATATTACAATTTAAAAAATTGTACTACTGTAAAAAAAAAATAACGTGTAAAAGAAAAATAGGTTTCTAAAAAACCAAAAAGTAAAGAAGAATTAAAAACAAAAATATAAAAAATATTAAAAAAAAATATATAAAAAAAAATATAAAAAATATTTAAAAAAAAAATATAAAAAAAAAATATAAAAAATATTAAAAATACAATATGAAAAACAAATATAAAAAAAAAAATATAAAAAAAAAAAAAAAAAAAAATAAAAACATATATGAAAAAAAATCAAAAAAAAAAAAAATTAAAAAAAATACATCCACGTCGTTAGCTCTGGGTAACGCTAAAAGTGAAAAGTGTGTTATTGCTACAATTTTAGCAAAGCTGACTTCGTAGGTTTAAATCAATTCTTTCTTTCTTACGACTTCTCTACATTGTTTGAAAATGTAGACATCGACCTTACTATAAGTAGTTTTTACAGCATTGTTTATGAAGCTTTTAAACAATTTATCCCAATTACCATTGACAAAAAATCGGATTCTAGTCCTATCTGGCTCAATTCTCACTTAAAAGCTCTCAGAAATAAAAAAAAATAAGGCTTGGCGAACTTACTTGAAATCTAGAAGTAGATGCGATCATTTAGCCTTTGTAAGTTTATTCGAAGAATTTAAGACCCTTTCTGAGCAAAAATATAACGACTATTTATATGAAACGTCAAATAAAATTAAAACTGACCCTAAATATTTTTGGAAATTTGTAAATAGTAAAAGAAAATGCGACAAATTCCCAACATTTCTTGAATTCAACGGACGTAAGAGTAATGAATCCAAAATCATTTCGGAATTTTTCAAGGCTCATTTTTCAGCTCCATATAGTAACCCAGCCTTCCTCATTTCTGATGAAAATTTTTCCCATATTAAAGATCCCGTTGTCCCTTTGCCCTTAAATATATATTTCGACATTGATGAAGTGAAACTACAGTTGGAAAAACTTCGCAATAACTTCACCCCGGGCCCAGATGGCGTACCTGAAGCAATTTTAAAAAATTGCGCTGAATCTCTGGCCTCACCCCTATCCTCTCTTTTCAATTTTTCCCTTTCGTCTTGTACTTTCCCTTCTTTTTGGAAAAAAGCCTTTATTAAGCCTATTCACAAGAAAGGTTCCAAACAAGATGTTGAAAACTACCGTCCCATTGCTAACCTTTCTGCTATACCTAAACTCTTTGAACTTTTGATTTACAACTCAATTTATGACCCTTGTAAAAACATTCTCATTCCCAATCAGCATGGTTTTATGAAAAAGAAATCAACCATCACTAATCTTCTTGAAACAACTTCTATTCTTGTCGAATCTATTGAATCGGGATTTCAAACTGATGTCATTTACACCGACCTCAGCAAAGCTTTTGACCTTCTACCTCATAATGTAATTCTGTTCAAGTTAAATAAGTTGAAATTCCCTACTTACTTCGTTAATTGGGTTGGCTCTTATCTCAAGGATCGCACTTATAATGTAATTTTTCGATCTTCTATATCTTCAGCTTATGAAGCCAATTCAGGAGTTCCTCAAGGTAGTCATCTCGGTCCCCTTCTATTTATTATTTCCATAAATGACGTCATTTCAATAATACGAAATAGTGAGCTTCAAATCTACGCGGACGATATGAAAATTTTTAAAAAAATCACATCAGTTGAAGATGCAATCCTCCTCCAAGGAGATTTAGATCGCTTCTATACTTGGTGCCAATCTAATAACCTGTCTCTCAACATCAGTAAGTGTGCGTTCATGTCTTACACTCGTAAGCAAAGCCCCATCATATTCCCGTATTCTTTCAATAATAACGCAATTAGTAAAGTAACCACTTTCAAAGACCTGGGTGTGCTTTATGACGAAAAACTAACTTTTAAACTCCACTACGACAATATTATAAGTAAGACCAATTCCATGCTTGGTTTTGTCAAAAGATTTTCGCGTGAATTCAACGATCCTTATATTCTTAAAATTCTATACACTACAATTGTCCGCCCCAATATTGAATATGCTAGTCAAGTTTGGTCACCTCACTATAATGTGCATATTGATCGCATTGAATCTATTCAAAAAAAATTCTTACGATTCGCTCTTCGCCACCTCCCGTGGTCAAATCCTTTAATTTTACCACCTTACGAAAACAGACTAAAATTAATCAATTTAGTTCCCCTAAAAAAAAGACGCGAAGTGTCAGATGTAATTTTCATAACTCAAATTATCAATGAAAATATTATCTCTCCCTTTATTTTTCAGCGAATCGTATTTCGCAGCGATACCCGCCTCCGTTCTCCTGACCTTTTTACTCTTAAATTCCACAGAACGAACTATGGACAAAACGAACCAATCAATCGAATGCTCTTGACAGGAAACAAATATAAACATTTAATTGATTTTTCTGTATCAAAAGAAACACTAAAACTAAAACTTTTTTCTAGTAACTAGATTGTAAATTTTAACTTGTAAATTTTATATTATATTATATTGAATAGTTTTAAATTTAAATTGTACATAAATTATTGTTTTGTAATTTTAATTGTAATTTTGAATTGTTAAATTGAAATTATTTTTGTAAAAGTTTGATCTAAACTGAAATAAATAAATATTAAATAAATGTTATGTTTTATAAAACATTTCTTCGTAAAACATTTGTTCGTAAAACTTTTGTTCGTAAAACTTTTCTTCGTACGCTGTTGAGACCCATGACTGCATTAGCCAGCATGGAGCGCGCCATGCTGGCTAATGCAGTCATGGGTCTCAACAGCTTACGAAGAAAAGTTTTACGAACAAAAGTTTTACGAACAAATGTTTTACGAACAAAAGTTTTACGAACAAAAGTTTTACGAAGAAATGTTTTACGAACAAATGTTTTTACGAACAAATGTTTTACGAAGAAATGTTTTACGAAGAAATGTTTTTACGAACAAATGTTTTACGAACAAATGTTTACGAACAAATGTTTTACGAAGAAAAGATTACGAACAAATGAGGGTAAATCACATAAAATAGTTTGTAATGAATATTATTTCGCATTATTTGTATGGTTGAAAATATGAATTATTAAAATGAAAAAAAAGTACTAACCATGTACTTAATTTTGGTACAACATTCCTAATATAATACTTTAATTTTTGTTATAAAATACTTAATAAAAATAAGAAAAAAGTTCTTAATTTTATGTACTACTATATATACAAGTATCTATAGCTAATCAAATTTTGCTTAAAAAGTTTAAGATTTTTAAATTTTATTTTACCAAATTTAAAAAACCAACATTTGTACGTTTTTAAAGGTACATATATTGTTTTTAAATTGAATTAAATAAAAGCTTTGATGTTTTCTTCAAATTAATACTTTAGAAATGATTTATACGTAATATAGGAATTTTGGCTTAGAATTGAGAACATTTTAGGGAAAATTTTGTTTTTGTTGTTATGCTAAGGCAAAACGTAATTTCGGCAAATGGTTAAAGTCTATTTCTTTCAATTCAGAGGTAAGAGCTATAGGTATCTATTACTTCTTTGTTATTAACGTTTTATTCTGTTTTTATCAGTTGGAATCAGACCTTAATATTTAACATGAATGAAACATGGTTTTCGCAAAAATCAAGAGCGAAATGATCCGTGTTGTTGGCTTTTTATTTGTGTGACAAACAAACTATACACGATTTTAATTGTACATATTTTTATTTTCCTTGAATTATTATCGAAGTAAATTTATGGTTCGGGACTTTTTCTATAGGTACGTACACGTAAATTTACGTACAAAAAAAAAACAATTTAAAGTAAATTTCTCCAAAAGACTGTACCTTGAAAAAACTTTTTTCATGATAAAATAAAAAATAAAAAAAGTTATACAAGAAATACAATTTTTTCCTGGTACATAAAATTTATGTGCGACTTAGGGATGTTTACAAAAATTTTCCGAGAAAAAATTATATTTATAAATTGAAAAAGTTCTTTCCAATTTTTTTTTTCCAAAAAGGAAATTAAACTTCTCTGTTACAAATATTGTTAAGGAAGTTTCAAGAAAATCTTTAGATTTTTCGTTAAATTTTGACAGAAAACATTTATTTTTTTTTTCTATATGGTTTCAATTGTGTTCTACACACAAAGTAAGGACATAAAAATTTATAATGTAATATTATGTAAAAGGTTAAAATTTCAATACTTTAATAATAAAAAAAATTCAATTAAATTTTTTAACTTTTTTTTTTGGGACTGTACATTATTTTAACTAGTATTTAGATTGATTTATTAGCTTATTCAGAGTGTATCCGAATATTATTAGTTATTTTTTTACGAAATTGAGTGGAAATTTTTTCCACAATATAAAATTGGTTAAAAGAGTATTTCATAAGAAGAGCGAGATTTGCATTCCTGATGAATTATTTGAAAATATTTTGCTAATGTTTATTCTCCCTTATTGACTACAAAATTTAGTTCAGGATATAATCGTCATACGACAATGCCCAATCCATTCATTATATTTGTGATTGTCTTTTAGATTATTATTGTATATATTGTTTTAATTTTTGTATCCTTAAAATATTACAACTGCATAGTTGAAAAATTATGAGCAAAAAATATAAAATTTGAAAAATACTTCTATATTTAAATATATTATTGGGTTCTGTATATTTTCTAAGAGATTAACGTGTACCCTCTTAAATTTCAAAAGAAAACAATCACAATTTTGATAGAAAAGAATCCTTTTTAGAATTTTTAGATCCCTTAGAAAATGTTTTTTATAGTATATGGAAAATATTTCGAATGGCGTAAAATATATTTTTCTATTTTATTCAGACCATTAATATACATACATTATACACAACTAAATCATTTTCCATTTCCATGAATATGACAAAAATGTCCATGAATTCTTTTTTTGCAGATTAAGGTTTAATAGTTACATATACATAAAACCACAAAAAAAGTAATTGAAAATAAATAAAACCAAACAATAATTAATAAATTTATTTATTGTAAATATTTTTACAATAATTTACAGGAAGGACAATATTTTTAAAATTTATTACCATTTTGTAAATATATGAGACGTATTTGTAAAAGGTTCACCCTTTTGGGTAAATAACTTCCGCGATAAATAACAAATAATCGGAAAATAAATAAATAAAATTTTTTTTGTTTTTCTTTTTTTTTGTCAGAATTTTTCCAATATCTATTCAACTATTTTTCTTCAAATTTCGGTTTAGTTATAATTTTTTTTAATTCAATGTAATTTAAGAACGGTCGATCATTAAAATATTTATAGTTTTACTGACCTTCGCAAACAGTTTACATATAAGAAAAACATTAGGAAAATTTTAAAAACCAAAACTCAATATATTTAACAATAAAATAAAATTAACTCATTATATAAGAAGACTTAAATATTTGCAAACTTTCCAATAAATCTAAATGTAGTCAGTATTACTATAAACATATCTGCATTGTAGAATTCTCAATAATTTCTTGGTTTTTTTTCATATTTTAATTGTTAATAAGAATTTGTAACTAACCTCAAGATTAATTTGATATACTTTTTGATTTAAAAATAAATTAAAAAAGATAAATTTTCAAACATCAGAGATTTTTTTTTTTTTTTTTTTTTTATTAAAGTTACCAAATCACTAGGTGGGATACCTTTTATACTAAAGAAGTATGGATTTGGTAATGAGGACAGGAAGTTTAGACGGGATTAAAAAGTGGGACAGTTACTAGGTAATCATTTACACTTTTCTTAAAACGTCGCAAGTCGTAAATTAAGCGTCCACCAGCTGTCGGGAACAGTTTTGATGGGAGAGCATTCCACCATATTGCTGGTCACTTAGCAGTTTTTTGCTTTCAAGGTATTTTTTAACTTTATTATTAATGAGAGATTCCATTACTTTGGAGAGAATAGAAGTAAGCGAAATAGGCCTGTAGTTTGAGGGATCGCATTTATCGCCTTTTTTTGGAACTTTCCACTTGGTGGGGTAAATGCCAAGTGAATATGAAAGATAGAAAAGGTTGCGCAGAGGTTTAGCCAGAACAGTGGCAGTATGTTTTAGGACCACAGCCGGAATACCATCAGGGCCAGTTGACTTTTTCACATTCAGATTTTTGAGAGCTTTTAAAACAGCTCGTTGCCTAATGTAAACTCTTCCAAAAGAAGAGTTTACAGTTGGTAAAACAGGTGGAAATTGAGCTGAAGCTGCGAGTGTTGAGTTTTGACTAAAAAGTTTAGCAAACAAATTAGCCTTCCCAACCGAAAAGATGTAGGCGAACAAAAGTTTTGTTGTACACTTTTAGCGAAGGTCCAAAAGCTTCTGCTATTTTTAGGAAGGTTTAATATTTCTTGACGCTTCCTCTGGGTATACAAAACCTTCTGTTGGCAACAAATCTTACTGCATCTCTTTCTGACCTCTCGCCAGCGCTTCAGTAAATTTAAAGAATTGTTTTGTTTATACTCACGAAAAGCATTATCCCTATCAGCTATGGCCCTTGCACAGGTGTCATTGAACCACGGATTTATAGTATTCGTTTTATTATGAACCTTTTGATGGGGTATGAAAAGTTTCATCCCTAGCAGAATACTTTCGGTAATGACAGCCGTGCAAAGGTCAACATCCCTCTCCAAGAAGCAACGAGACAGATCCATCCGTCCAAGAAAACTGGCGAGCCCATCCCATCAGCTTGAGAATAGGTCCATACCAGTCTTCCAGGAGCCACGGATAATCTGCCTCCACTATCAAGAGAGAAGGACGTGCTAATGAGACAATGATCGGAGTTTCCAAGGGGGGAACTAATTGAAGCTTGATAATTATCTGGATTCGATGTCAGAAACAGATCCAAGAGATGATGACCCTGATGATTTACATCTGGAATGTGGGTGGGTTCAGAAATAATTTGAATCAGATTATTAAGACTTGAAAAAAACTCTACATATCTGCCTTCGGGACTGGTGCGATTGGAATGACTAAGCCATGATACGTTGTGTACGTTGAAATCACCGAAAACCAAAACCTCAGACTCTGGGTTTTTCGACAGAATCTGATTTATCTGGTCTGACAGCAAGTCAAACTCGACAACATGATCATTGCCAGTCAATTGCGGGCTCCTATAAAGGAAGCAGAATATTATGATAATTATTTATTTAAGTCATTAAATTTACATGCAATCTTAATCCCAAAAGGAAGTCTCAAATTTAATTACTTATTGGATAAAAAAAAATTAACATTTGCATTTTTTCTTATTTGTAATTTAAAAAAAAAAAAAAGGATAAAAAATTGTGATAATAATAATCAACTTCTTTAATGCGATTTATTAAGACAAAGCGAATGAATGTAATTAATTCAATTTCTTTTATTTATTTCTTAAATTAAATTCAAGAAACTGCAAACGACAGATAAACAGCTAAAATTGTAATAATGGCAAGATTTTATATAATGTTTTTTTAATAATATTTCTTTTGTATAATTGAAACATAATGCATTCTATATTATACATAATTGTATTTAAATTGTATTAAAGCAAGCAAAAATAAATAATTTTAATTATTTATATATAGGAAAAAAGGGAAAAAAAGCGGTTGGATTGAATTGAAATATCTGCACAAAAGTTCTCAATCATTTATTTTAACTTGTTTCGTGGGTCTGTGTATACTTACTGGCTAATAAATCCCTGTCTCGATAACTATCGAATACATTATTATTTTTTATTTATTTTAATTGATTTATTTTTGAAGTTAACAAAAAAATTGTATGATATTCACTGCAGGAAAATAAATATAAAATCAAAGAAAATTTTGTCCTTTCGCTATATTGCCCAGCCAGCCAATTCATCCTTATTTTTATTTTAATAACGTAAAACAGGAAATACATACATACTTATATATTTAAAAATAAAAATAAAATTGTTTTACATTTTGTTGTTTTGTGTATTTTTCTCTTTTCCATTTTCCGGCTAAATTTCAATTTTTTAAATGCGACCGACCAATTTAAAGCAAATTTATTTTTTATTGAAAGTAATGTTCATAAAAAAAATTTTTCTCTATCTCTGTAGAAATTTATCAAATGTAAATAGATTGGATAGAGGGTCTCCTACACACAAATTCAAAATTTTTGTTTTTTGTTTCCTTAATCTTAAATTTAATTTTTTAATTATCAAATGTAGTAGAGAAGTCATTTTTTTTCCAGTAGAAAATTATATCAAGAAAATTCCATAAAAAAAAATCTTGGTAAACTTTAAGAATAAATCAATCAAAGGAAATTTTTTTGAATTATTGTTAATATTGACAAGATTTTCAGAAAATATCACACAAAACAAGTTAAAATTGTCCAATGTGTTTTACCATTGACTATTAATATTTATAAGAGGGCAGAATTCATACAAGTAAATTTCAGAAATTTTTTTTTTTCAATAACTCAAAAATGATGACAATATATTGAGTAAAAATTTTCGACTCAAATGTGTTTATAATTTTATTTTAATTCCTACATTCAGTCCGCTTTGATTAGCTAAGTTATTCAATAAAAAAAATAATGAAATAATTCAAATAATGTCACAAAATAAAAAAAAAAATCTGTGTATTTTCATTGATAATCATATTATTGCAGATAGGATATTATATTATTATAGGATCGCAATAACAACAGAATACATAAAATTAATTCAAATGCATTACATGTATTGTATAAAATTTGCAACATATCATTCATATCATCTGTTTTAAATTCAAACAAATATACATAAAACCATATGATATCTGTTTTTATTTAAAACATAAAATAAAAAATCCGACAATGTTAGCTAATCAAAGCGGACTGAATGTAGGAATTAAAATAATAATAAAATTATAAAACATTTGAGTCGGAAATTTTTACTGAATACATTGATAATATTGTCATCATTTTTGAGTTATTGACAAAAAAAAATTCTGAAATTTACTTGTATGAATTCTGTCCCTCTTATAAATATTAATACTCAATAGTTTTCCTGAAAAACGTTCACTTTTTTTTCGAACATTTTTAAAAATATTCCCATTGACCATTGGTCTTTATATTTATATTTTCCTGTAGTTGACAATACTTGAATAATGTAATAAACAATTCCCGCGAACATTGAAAATCATACATAAATAGAAATAGTTGAATTTTGGATCATGATTTTAAAAATTGTGTTATTAGGTTTAAATTGCATCGATCATTTTATGATAAAAAAAAACTGTTCAGTCAGAAAATTGAAAGTTGTGGCCATTCAGTATTCAAGGATGTTACCAGACATTTTATTACTTTTTTTTTTGCAATAAAAAAACTTTCTCTGTCTGGTGGTTTTTAAAGTGAAATTTAACGTTTATTATTTCATTTTTTGTTGTGTTCAATAAAAAAACAATATATAGTTTTTTGGCAATTTTACAAACATTTTTTTAGATGTCTCTAAAAATATTTGCCAACCAAACATAAATCGAAGATTAAATCTCTATAATAAATAAATAATTTTTTTTTCATGTTTTTTATTATTCAAAAATAGCTCCGCATTCTAAATTAAAAAAAACACACGAAGCAGTCATAGAACTGCCTACAGAAGTTTATACTTAATATTTAAACTATGAAATAACAGTGGCTACAAATGATAGGCTGCTGAGTACAAAATGTAAATTAAAATAAAAATATTTTAATTTACATTTTGTACTGAGCAGCTCATCATTTGTAGCCACTGTTATTTCATAGTTTAAATCTTTAGTTATAAACTTCTGTCGGCAGTTCTATGACTGCTTCGTTTGTTTTTTTTTTTCAAAAATATTCATTCAGATAACCAATATTAAGTATATAATGCAAAAAAATTATGTTTCCTATTAAAAAATATTTTTTTATTTTTCAATAAAACAGAAGACAACTATTCGAAATAAAAAAGGGAAAAAAATCGCACTGCACATTGCAACTTATAATAAAATATCATAAAAAGATGTGCGAGTTTTATTCTACACTACTTTAAAAATCTTAAAATCTAAAACAGAAGTTAACAAACATACGATATTAGATAATAAAGAAGGGGAAAAAAATTGCACTGCACATTATAACTTATAATAAAATATCATAAATTAAAATTTTTTAATTATATTTTAGAAACCGAAAATCATATGGGCTATATGGTTTAGTGGCTAGAACATCAGACTATAAGAGTGAAGGTGTCAGTTTCGATTCCCACACATTTTTTTTTTTTAAATTGTTTTAGTTTTTTTTAACATAATAATAGGTTTAAGAAACAAAAATTTTTTTATTGATACGATATGTAATTTTTTTGCTTGTAATATTGGGCCTTATATATACATGTATTTGAAATGAAAAAATAAAAATATTTTTATTTACATTTTGTACTGATCAGAGCTGACTAAATTTAAGTATTTTTGTACTGATAGCAATGTGCAGTACCAGTATACTGGTACTGCAAAAATACTGCAATATTTTTCTAGAATGTACTGATACTTAAAAAAAGTTCAGTACCAGTATACTGGTACTGTAAAAATACTGCAATATATTTCTAGAATGTACTGGTACTTAAAAAAATTTCATTACCAGTATACTGGTACTGTAAAAATACTGCAATATTTTCTCACAATATACTGGTACTGCAAAAAAAAAATACAGTACCTACCAGTATATTGAACTGTACAAAAATTCCTAAAATTGTTTGTCAGAATATGTGATGAACTACTCAATTTCTGTATAATGCAATCAATATTAAACAAATGTTCGAGTATTCAAGGAATATTGACAAAAATTTTAAGGAACTTGTGCTTCTAAAAGATAATTATAATTTGTGTGAAACTCTGTGTAGAGAATAAAAAAGTACTAGAAATTTAATATGCGACAAAAACTTACTTACAATTCTGTTAAAATTTACTTTAGGAACACATTTATCCGAGTTTTTACATTTTTTTTTGGAAATTTGTCTCAAAGAACGATCAAAACTTGATTTAATTTTGAAAAACTGAATCCGAAGAATTTTTGCTTTTTAGAAACAAAAATTTTTGCTTTTTAGATACTGGAAAACTAACAAGTAATATTAATGTATATACAACCCACTTTCCTCTATGAAATCAACCTCAACTTCAAACGAAATAAATTTTGCAATAAATTGTGGTTTTTGTACTAAAATCGGATAGGGACAAATTTATATATCAATAACAATTCTCATTGCTCTTGTAAAAAAAATAAATTACATACAAAAATTTGTTAAAATTAGAATTATTTATTATATAACAAGAGTTTTACATGAGATTTTTGGTTCTTGGCGTTGTGGTTCTAGGTGTTGTGATATAATAAATAACTCAAATTTTTATAAAATTTTTAATAATTTTTTTGTAGATATGGACTCGACTCGGACTCGACGAGTTTTCAAAATTTGGGACTCGGACCCGAATTTTCAGGAACCCTAATCACATATTATGACAAACAATTTTAGGAATTTTTGTACAGTTCAATATACTAGTAGGTACTGTATTTTTTTTGCAGCACCAGTATATTGCGAGAAAATATTGTAGTATTTTTACAGTACCAGTATACTGGTACTGAAATTTTTTTTAAGTATCAGTACATTCTAGAAAAATATTGCAGTATTTTTGCAATACCAGTATACTGGTACTAAAATTTTTTTAAGTATCAGTACATTCTAGGAAAATATTGCAGTATTTTTGCTGTACCAGTATATTGGTACTTCTAGTGCGAAATACTTAAATTTAGTAAACTCTGGTATTGAGCAGCCTATCATTTGTAGCCACTGCTATTTCATAGTTTAAATCTTTAAGTATAAACTCCTGTCGGCAGTTCTATGACTGCTTCGTTTGTTTTTTTTCAAAAATATTCATCCAGATTTCCAATATTAAGTATATAATGCAAAAAAATTATGTTTCCTACTAAAAAATTGTCAGGTTCGATTCCCAAAGAATACATTTTATTTTTTAATTTTTTAATTTTTTTGAACATAATAATTTTTGAATTTTTTTTGAACATAATTTGTTTATTGGTAGGATATGTAATTTTTTGCTTGTAATATTGGGCCCTATATATACATATATTTGAAATTAAAAAATCTTGTCATTGGGAATCGAACCAGGCACCTTCTGACTTATAGTGTGATGTTCTAGCCACTAAGCCATATTGTCCATATGATTTTGGTTTTCTTAAATATAATAAAAAAATAAGTATTTTTATTCTTCTTTTTCTCAGAAAAAATCTCATGCGTTTTCGAACTCGATTCGAAAATAGATTTTTATCCTTTACCAAATTCGAAAATACAACGCGCCTAAAGAAGTATAAACTTCAAAAAAATTAAAGTATTTGACGATTTATTCGTTTTGGGTAAGGTAGACCACAGTAGAAATTCATTTTGAGAATTTTTTCTAAAAATGTTTTTTTTTTTCTATTAAATATGGTTACAAAAATACATTTTGTATGGGCGATCGAAATTCTTTTTTATTATATGCGGGTATAAATACATGCGAACGAAATTCATGGAGCGGGAACTATTTTTGGTCAGAAAGAAAAAAATTCTCTTCCTTTCTACTTTTTCCTAAACTTATTTTCCAGAAAATTCATAACATAAAACCACAACATATTCGAATAAAGTTTCACCTACGTATATGTATAGATTAGATACATAATATTAACAAACTTTTCAACTTTGAATTCGAACTATTATAAGTGAAAAGATCAATTATGAATTTTCGCACTAAGAAATATTTATTTGTTAATATTTATTATGTTATTTGTACTCAAATAGTTAAAGCAAAATAGTTAAAGTTTGATAAGCGCAAAATTATATGAGTAATATCTAAGGTTATTTTTTTAATTTAATTGCTTCTTTTGTTTATTTTTAATAATTGCTTTAATCCCTTTTTAAAAAGTAATAAATTAAAAAATGTATATAAATTATTTGAAAAAGGGTTTTAAATAAGAAGAAATCATAAAATATTTTAAAATTTCAAACATATAGGATTAGTTAAAATATTAAGGACATTGAGGTGAACTTATTACAAATCGGAAGAATTATTAGGGATGTCCATTCCCGTATATTACATAAAAGCAAAAAACATATAATTTATTTCTGCTTGATCACCATCAATTTTGTAATAAAAACTGCTTTATTATGGTTTCTAGCTATTTTTTTTGGAAAATTCATAAAGAAACTGGAAAATAACGAAAAAGAATTTTAAATTAATCTTATTTTAATGGCTATTTTTTAGGTATACTTACGAAGATTAAAAATAAAAACTGACTACTTTCGTTTATTGACATTTTTCTCTTTGTCTTATCCTAACATATTAAAATGATATAAAAAAAAGGTAAAAGAAAAGGAGTTTGTCTACAATTTCAAGTTTTTCGATAAAACATATCTTGAATGTAAACTATGTAGTCGTAGTCTTTGTCTAGGTCTGCTTTATGTGCAATCTAGATACACAAGATTTTTGCAACTTTGCTTTCAATGCATGACTTTCAATTTTTACTTAATCAATTATTCTAAAAGTGTTTATTATATAAAAATCAATCACAATATTTATTTATGAAGAATAATGAAATTTCAAAATAAAACATAAAAATCATGCAAAATAAGTAAAAGACAACTGTCCCAGAAATGGGATGAAAATATAATTTATTTTTATTTCTATTCCTATTTCTTTCCTTTTGAACTTTAAGTATTTTCCGATCGATAACATTCTTTAAGTGTCAATAAGGGATTCTTTTTTTATTATTTCCATAGTATTGATTCAATATGTTTATGCGGAAAATTTTGTTACCTCTGCAAAAAAAAAAATATATATCGTACATACAAAATTAGGTGGTTGTTTTTTAAAATACCTTTTTTTTTGCCGGAAAATAATTTTCTTTTTGTTTATAGAAAGTATATATAGGAAACAAAATTAGATTTTCTAATATTATTTTGAATATTTCACAAAAAATTTATTTTAACTGCAGAATGACAGCTCTTCAAGAAAAAAAATTGATAAAGGAAATACAGGATTAAAACTCACGGGTCTAACCACTTTACCACCTACTGATATTTTTGGAGGATTTAGGTTAACAAAATTTCTGTAGAAACAAGAATCCTTAACCGACTGTAAGATTAGAAAATGAGTCACAAAATTCCATGATTATCAATAAGGCTTATAACATTGTTATATTTGAATTATGCATGGATGTAGGCCCGGAATACTACTGGAATATACAGCTAGTTCATTTAAAATACAAAATTTGTAGCCAAATTTCCCAAGAATTTTGTGACAAGCTTTGCTTTTAACAATTTTAACTTATATGTTTTTAAACCCAGTTTAAATAGACATTTTTTTCAAACAAAATGTTGTATTTAATTAACTGATTAAAAATTTAATTTTTCTTACAGGAAATATAAGAATTTGAATTGTACGATTGAAAAATGTGGTGAATTATACTGTTGAATGAATTGTCAACATATACATACATAAAAGAATCTGAAAAGACAATGAAAATGTAACAAAAGAAGTGTTTTAATCTTTAAACAGACAGATTTATCTTTTCTTTCTGATTGTAAAATGTATACAGAAAGCATTTTTCTATATCAAAAGCCATTCTCATGACACTTATAAAGTCAACACAAACCTCTTTATTGTTAATTTTTTTTTCAAGAGAGAAAATGAGAAAATGAGCTTTAATCCTTTAAATTAAAAAAAAAATTTATTCATTGAATTTAATCTTGGATATTAAAAATGGAATTAAAAATTATTGTGGGGTAATAGTATCAGGCCCGGTCCTAGCTGATTCTGCGCCCTGTGCCGATTTTGAAAATTGCGCCCATAAGCATAGTATAAGTCATTTTCACGTCACCATTGAGGTAGACCAGGCCTAGGCAACCCAAAACATAAGCGAGCAAATTTTAAGAAATATCAAAAATTAAAGAGCCGCAAATTTTTTTAATAATTATAAATGTGTGTAAGAAAATCAATATATTTAATTTTTGATTTATATACCGTTTTAAAATATTAAAAATAAATAAAACAATAATTTTGATTTCTAATTATGAATTTTATATACATTGTTCAAAATATATAATTCTTCAAAATTAATTGTAATTTTAATGACGACACCCTTAATTGATTTGTTCAATTCTCGTCCGTCATTGAAACTCGATGTTTATTTTTACAAAATAATAAAAATTCTTTATTTGTAGTTTACAGTGGAAAAAAAATTCTTGATTTGTAGTTTAGGGTGCAAGAAAATTCTTTATTTGTAGTTTAGAATGAAAAAAGTTTAGGCCGGGTGAAAAAAAAAATTTGTCAGAATTGTTCTTCGAGCCGAATGCATGGTATGATTAATTTTAAGGTTGATTACGGGGGGTGTATGCAAATACAAAAATTCTGAGTTCAAGATGAACTCATGAAGATTTTTATCATGTGTTATGATAAAAGAGAAATTGGTGAAAGTAGAGGCAATAGAAAGTGCTCTACTTTCAACTATGAATCTGGTGTTGAGTCTACTGTCTAAGGACATCCTGTTCAAAGGCTGGGTCTAAGCTCGTCGGTGGGTGGGTAAGGACAGTGAACACCAGAGGGTTCATAACATAGTTTATAGGATGTCTCTGATAAAAGGTTTAAAATTGAGATAATAGCAAAAAAAGAAAAAAAGGAAACCCCGACCAAAAATAAAAATAAACATTTTAAAATTAAATGACTATGTTGTCATTCTTCAGCTTATGGCTATGGCCATCTTGAGCTGGACCTTACTTCAGCATTTCAATGTACCTGTTAGGACCTGTGGATGTGAATTTAGTGTAAAGACATTTTCTTTTATTCTGTTTACATTAAATTTATTAAAAAGTTAAAAAAAATTTATAAGCTTAAATAAAATTTAATTACAGCAGTTTGGAATTGTTCTTCATTTACAATGGTTGAAAAATATTTCTGTTTGTAATCTTGTATTATAGGATTTTTATTTTACAATTTCCTATTTCATATATCTTTTATTAAATATTAGTTTCATCTAAAAAAATTTTTATTTGTAATGATTTAAAGTTTTAATTTACTTTATCATATATATATAAACATTTTCTTTTGAATTTTTTTTATAGTATTTTTACTATTTTTTTACTATTTGCCTACTTTTGAGGACTTAATTCTGTTTGTTTTTGTTGCCGACAGGCGTCTTCACCGCAATGTTATGGTATGTGGTGGCGCTATTTAGGTCTGTTTTCTCCTAGTGGTGGCTTTAAAAACCTTGTCGGTGGGTAAAAAAAAATTTCTTGCTTTTTGCTTTATGTTTGAAGAATTTTTTTTTACATGAAATTGTGGTTTTTTTTTTTTGTTTTTATTTTTTTTGAAAATATAAGAAAATAGATAAAAAAAATTAGTTTTGTTATTTATATATAATAAAATTAGTAAGAAGTTTATATTGATACAAGTGTCAACCATCCAATAAAAAAATTTTTTTTTCAGCCGGTTATAAATTTTGTTTGGCGGCTCGCTGATGATTTTTGTGTTGGGTGGTAACATTAAGTTCGATATTGATACGTATTACTTTTTTATACGTGTTAAAACTAAAAAGTGTTTTTTTTTTTTATTCGGTGTAAAAAATTTTGTGTTAAAAAAAAATTTTGTGTTTTATTTAATTATAAAAAAATTTTTAAAAAGTTTTCGTATATTTTTTTTTTATTTTTAAATATCTCGGTTATTAAAAGGTGAAATAGGTAAGTTTTTTTTCCTTTTTTTTTTTCTTGAATATTTAAAATTTTCTTGGGTTGGTTTTTTTTTTTTCTAAAATTATATTTTAAAAAATTTTTCTTTTCAGATTATGAATCGTTGGGATTTTCCAATTGTCGTTCCTTATAGGATTTGTTGGCGCTGTGGCCAAAAAGGTCATCTGTGGCGTCAGTGTGATGCCCAGGTGGTCGACGATTTAAAGGACACTCGTAACGAGTGTTATGGTTGTGGGAGGCAGGTGCATAAGGGTACCTGCTCCTATACTTATGTAAGTATATTTTTTTTATTTTTTTTATAATTTTTTTATATATATATATATTTTTTTTTTTTTTTCAGTATCGCTCGTCCCTTTGGTGCCAAAGATGTGGGAGTAATCTCCATCTTATCACCGAATGTGACTTTTGTTGGCAGTGTGGGTTAGACCACAGAGATGGAGTTCATCGGGGACCTGAATGTGGTCAATGTCTTCGGCAGGGACATTATACCTGGACATGTCCTTGGATGTACGAGAATGAGTCTGCTGACTCAGGAGTTGAAGATCCAGGTAAGTTTTATTTTATATATATTTATATGATATTTATTTATTTTTTTTTTTTTTATTTTTTTTTTCAGTGATTAATAATGAAGAATAGGAGGTGAATAAGAAAAGTGGATTAGGCCTATAGGGGACACCACTCTAAAAAAAACGCGCCTATTTCTCTACCTCTATGGTGGTGTGGAAAAGGGAAAATTTTCATTTGTTTTGGTAAGTATTTTCTTTTTCTTTTTTTTTTTTTATAAAAATTAAAATTTCTTTTCTTTTGTAGGTTTCTAACAGTTTCAAGATGTTGATAATTTTTTTTTTTTTTTTTTTTTTTTGGTGTGACTGTCCAGTCCATTTGTGATGTGCCATCAAAATCCTTCCTTGAGGTTTGGAAATAGTGACGGCGTCCAGCTGTCACTTGGTAAATATTATTATTTATTATTTATATTTTTTTTTTGATAAGGTGAATATGTTCTTCTCTATATAAAAAAAAGAAAATTTAGAAATAAAGGAAAATTTAAAAATAAAGGAAAATTTGAATTTACAAATTGTAAAAAAGGAAAGTGGAATATGCCTCTTGGGGATACCACTATAAAAAAACGCGCCGAGCTCCCTACCTCATAAGGTGGTGTGGAAACGGGAGCTTGGCAGTAAGAAAATTTTGAAGAAAAAAAAATTTTTTTTTTATAAAAAATTAAAAAAAAGAAAAAGAAAATACTTACCAAAACAAATGAAAATTTTCCCTTTTCCACACCACCATAGAGGTAGAGAAATAGGCGCGTTTTTTTTAGAGTGGTGTCCCCTATAGGCCTAATCCACTTTTCTTATTCACCTCCTATTCTTCATTATTAATCACTGAAAACAAAAATAAAAAAAAAAAAAAATAAATATCATATAAATATATATAAAATAAAACTTACCTGGATCTTCAACTCCTGAGTCAGCAGACTCATTCTCGTACATCCAAGGACATGTC